>CM066164.1:59920499-60340499 GCA_033629205.1 Lithocarpus polystachyus | reverse complement strand
TCTTGGGCAATATTCCAATATTGTGTGTTGAGTCTCTATTTTCTATTTATGTCTACCCGAAACTTTGATACTCTTTTGTTGTGTTCCCTTTATACCATCGTTGGCGCCACCCTTGTCGAAAAGTGAATTCCCAGAACTGAACAGTAAGGCCCGTTTAAGCTAGGAGAGCGTATAGGGCATGAGAGGTATAAGGTTGACTAGGGTATGTGTTACGAAATGCAACAGTGTTAAGAAAAACATGATAATTGAGTGTTAAACCTAGGATAGTATGGATAGGTTGTGGAGATCTAACTCCTCTGTCAGCTCCAGAACTGGTTGGCCTTCTGATATTGTAAATGAAAAAGATCACACTGTTGAGGAAAATGAGATTCCGGATTTTCATAAATGGAATATCCCCAAGGTTAATACTAATCTACAATACTAGTTAGGTTGAAAATATTGTTTTTATTCAATACAGAGTTAAAACTGTTGAACAAACATTTTCTATCTCTAGAATTCATGAAAAATATTGCTTGTTTTCTAAAGGAAATATTAATGATTTTCTTGCTAAAAAACTCAGTTATTTGCACATTGGTTTTGTTCAAGTTGCTGTTAAATCACTTATAAGAAAAGGTATTAATGCTTCTGTTCTCATGTGCTTACAAGATGCTAGATTTAAAAAATTTAATGATAGCATTCTTGATATGATTACTGCTTCTTTGTATGATGGTCTTGTTTATTTTGATTGTTATCCTGAAATTTGTCTTGCTTTGGATGATCTTAATATTGTTAAAGCTTTGACTTTTAATATTTTGACATTTGGTTATGACATGGAAGAAGGTAGCAAACCTTTTGCTCTTATTTACTGTATTAATTCAATGTTCTACTCCTGATGCTAAGATTCAAGTCCCAAAAATGATTCAATGGCAAGATATAAATCTTCCCAAGGAATGGTTGCTAGAACGTGAATCCCCACCTGCTAAACCTAGTTTTGATGAATTAAATCTTGGTTATATTCAACAATATCTTAATGGAACTGTTAAAATAAGTTTTCATGATGATAGAGCTTTAAGGATCAACGAAGGAAGACATTTCTTTGCTAGATCTAAAAGTATTTCAAAAAGAGATCAAGATCTCAATGATGATGACATTAGTTAAGATCTTAACATGGTAATGACATTTGTTCTTCACCCTTGTCTCACTATAACTCCATTACAGAGCCTCGTGCTCGATTTTTGTTGTCCCTCTTAGAGGATATCTCTATTGACTTCCCTTCTCACTTTATTTTATCCCTTATAGATGTCTATAGGGATACGGCGACCTGTGATAAGCTCATTTTTCCTTCAGCTATCACATGGATACTTCACCATTTTTCCGTCTCCTTTCCTATGTCTCCTCATTTTCCGTTTATGTGTGGCATAGATTCTGCTACCATTAGACGGAGCGAGGCACAGCTTAAACCGTGGTGGCCCCGGATAGAAACGGCGACTCTTCCAGCTTCTACCGTTCCATCCACCTCCGCTCCTTCGTCTTCTATGGGTGGAGTGACACTTGAGGCCATCATGGCACAGCTTGTACGCATGGATGGTCACCTTGACACTCTCAGTAATGAGTAGTGTTAGGTGAACACCCGTGTTGGTCGTATTGCGCAATGATAGGCTGTCATGGGTAGTTTCACTATTGCTTCCTCTCCATCTCCACCAGCCTCTAAGAATAAGAGTGATGATGGTTCTGGCAGTGAGGATGTTGATGAAGATGATGGTGCTAGCTCGCCCAGTGATGATGAGATATATACTTGATGTACTTGCCCTTTGTCACTCGTGACAAAAAGGGAGAGTAGTTTTGAGATAAGAGTACTCATACTCATAGGGGGAGGGTTAGTATAGGAGATTTTGTGTTAGGGAAGTGTATATATTGATGGAAAAAATATGTTTGTATCGCATACAAAACATACGCAGCGGAAAAAATAACGGATATACTTCATTCGCAATTGATAACATACGTTATGTAAGTTTTAGAATATAGAATCAAGAGAGTGTACCTTGGTATGGTGAATTTCAAAACCGAAGATGAAAAGCACTTGGAAAAACTTTTAATCTTCACTCTAATTCCACTTGATTCCCAAGATGTGTGGTCTCTCAATTAGTTATATGTGTTTGTTCTAGGGAGAATGAGAAAGTGTCCAACACTCACATATATAACCATTTCATAAAGAAGTCTCTCTCATTAAATTCTGTATGTTTCTCCCTAAATAACTGATTATCTAATTGAGCTAGCCTTTTAGTCTTTTCCAATTGGGCTTTAGTATGTGGCTTGGAGTGGGACCAAAAGGGAACAAATAAGACACTAGCTCCAATGGGCCTTGGGCTTTTCTGTCAACTCTTGACAAGTTGAAAGTTACCATTAATTATATTTAATACCACTATATAAATATAATTGCACTCTAGGCCTTATCAATAAATTATTTTCTAAGACTTTATTGCACATGCAACCCCTTCATAAAATATTCGTAGTAATACAAAGTCATGAATGTAGACTGCCACTTTGTGAATTACTACATCTTAATCCTTGAGTACCCTCTTTAATCCTTTTAAAGTTATTGATCATATATTTATGAAATCTAATTTCATAGATATATACTTTAGTCTTACTAAAGTAGTTAGGCCTAACTCTCTGAATAAATGAACCCATTAAACTTATCTCAATGGAATATTTTATATCTCCATTAAGAGACTATGAATTCCATCTTGAGAATGTATGTTCCATCAACACTAAATGTGGCTGCCCAACATACTAAGGTTTTGACCGATACTTTAGATCTCACTCCTGATATATCAAAGCAACGTACACTTCATGATCAGGTCCATTATTCTCTTAGGATTAAGAGTTCATGTAAATATAAGTCGTGAGATTTATTATTCATTTGACAGTCGTCAGGAGAATAATAAATCTCATAGCGGTCTAGTTCAATATGTATTAACTCTCAAAACATATCAACACATCAACTAAAAGTCTTCACTTCCATGATCAAGACAAATCATCTTAGTTGACATGTTATAGTCTTCGCAGATGAAATGCCCAATTTCATCACCGACTACGAACCAAAGTTCTAAGTTTACAAAGAACTTGTGATCTATATCTTTTGTGACTAAATCAAATACTATGCATCTCATGGACTATATGATAATGTCCAAATATTCATGTTTCTATTATTTTAGATAAGAATAAAGCAACTTTATTAATCATAATATTAAGTCATACATCATTTAATACATAATATCATATATGGCATATTACAATAGGATTTAAGGGCACTAATCCTAACATATATGAGGGATGTAGTGAGGACTTATGTATTTTTTTCTTTTATTCTTTTAAAGATACATTGTTCTTACTTTGTGATAGCAAACCTTGTACTTATGATGTTCTATATATATATATATATATATATATATATTTATATATATGATGAGGTTGTTATTATAGTTCTTTCACTTATCTTTACATGTGTTGTTTCTTTTCTTTCTTTATACACATGTTTATTATATTAATGTATGCAATCCTATATTTCTGTTTCACACTAAGATGCCTTGATGAGGTTTGTTTAAAATGTTTCAGAAATACAGGTTGTCAAAGTGTACTTGCCATAAACTCTCTTTTTGCAAAGTTTTTCAAGAGTTTGTGTTAGGATAGATTTTATTGTATTCAACAAGTGAATATGAGTTGAGTGATTTATGACTTCTCTCATATGTTCATTTGTTTGTTGTGGTTTTGTCACGGATTGCCAAAGGGGGAGATTGTTAGGACATATGTGATTTGCTGTTAGGAACATATGTTAATTTAGAATTGGCTAATCCTTTGACAAAACACACTTTACTTGTAATTGGGTAGTTCTAGGATGTGTTTAACGCTTTAAGGATCAAGGCCTCAAGTTCAAGTGTTAAAGTCAGGTAAGTCTGTCCAAGAAACAAGTGAGAAAGTGTTGGATTTTAAAGCTCGACAGCTAGCATCTATCGAGGTTTAAAAAACTGCTAAAGCCCGAAGCGCAACAGCTATCTCAATAAATACCCTATCTGTCGAAGTTTATGAAATTCAGTTTTTTAGAAGCTGATTTCACTCTAATTCGTGAGTATGTGTTTAGCCTTTCTTTTCTCACGACCCTAAACATGTATAAGGATTATTTTAAGGGTCGTCAAAGGTTGCGCGAGTACACAGCAAGGTCTTGTTCATGCAAATTATGACCGGAGACAGAATTTGCCTAAGTTCATCTTTCTTTTGAAGAAGCTGCTGTGTTTGTACACCATAGGGTTTTATGACCAAGGAGCTTCTTGATCTTCATCGTGTGATGATTGAAACACTTTGCAGTCAACATCTTTCTCAAGTTGGTGATTAAGTCGCGTACTGGGATCCACACAATTAATTAGTCACATATTGGGAGCCGTGCAATAAAAGGAGAGATTGTCACTATAGAACAAGTCCAATTGGGTATTGGGGTAAGGGTTCGACTGTAGGTTGGTATAAGGTACTAGGATTCCTTTAGTTGTAACCGCTTGTTTTGATAATAATGGATTCCCGGGAGTGGTGACCTTAAAATCACCTGGTGGGGTTTTGGCTCGGTGGTTTTCCCCATTCGTAAACAAATCACTTGTGTCATTTTTTTTCCGCTGCATTTATTTACTTGGTGATTTGTTTGGGATACCACACAAATTATATATTAATCTGATTAATTAATCAAGTTGGCTAATTAATTAGTTAATACATCACAATGGGTCAATACATTCTTGGCCTATCATTCCCAAGAAATGGTTGTGGGAACGAGAATCTCCTCCTGCAAAACCTGTTTTTGATGAATTAAATCTTGCTCATATTTAACAATATCTTGATGGAACTGTTAAAATAAGTTTTTATGATGATAGACCTTTGAGGATCAACAAAGGAAGACATTCCTTTGCTGGATCTGAAAGTATTTCAAAAAGAGATCAAGATCTCAATGAATTTTTACAAAAGAATTTCCAAAAACCTGATTTGAAGCTAAAAGGAGTTTCAAGTAATAACTCCCAAGTTAGCACTGCTTTCTACTTTACTAAAGCACAACCTTCCTCTCCATATAGCAGAACTGCTAATGAAAAAGAAGAAGAAGAGACCAAAATTGTGTCTCCATTTGCTTCGGATTTTCAAACATCCATTGTTGAAACCCCTATTTTCCAAAGTCAATTAAGAGTTTTGAATGCTTTGAATGAAACCTTTGAAACTGATATGGTTTCCCTGTTTAATGAATTTATTTCTGCAAAAAACAAAGATAAAAGGAAATATTACCAAAGTACTTTTGCTCAGTCTAAAAAAGACCGTGTTAAAAGGAAATGGAAAGAAAAAAATGAATCAATTGAAAAAACACATTTTGTTTTTTGATTTTCTTGAAAACTATTATGTTCCAAAGGATGAAGTTTCAAAAAATCATTTGAATGTAATAAAAAAATCAAATTTTGTGAAAGAAGATAAAACTATTATTAGGTCTAGCCATCCTCCCCTTGAAACATTTCTTGTAAGAGAAATGATATGTCCACAACATTTTCACAACATTTTTACAACAAATCCTAAGTGGTAGATTGTTACTGGCTATTATTGTTGGGGCAAAAAAGTAATCTTAATATTAGGTTCAAATTTAAACTAATAACAACTAACCACCCATGATTTATTGTAAAAATGTTGTAAAAATGTTGTGGACATAGCATCTCCCTTCTTGTAAAATGTAAAGGGACTGAAGTTTTAAAACTTCTCAGGCTAAAACTCTTCAAATTGTTGAGAAAGTTCTTTCTGATTTAAAAGTTAAAACTGGGGGACAGCAGTTGTAATATGTATCTTGAAATATTCGAACCAGAGATCAAAAGATCTGAACATAGTCTTACTTTCTAAAATACAAAATTGTATTTCAGTTGGCAAGTTGGCAATAGCACTTCTCAACAGAGATTAGGTCTTAAGACTCAATTTAGCATAATCAGTGCCCATTATAGACTTTTTATCCTTTGAATGGATATCCTTTTTTCCAAAGAGTTGACTTATATAGGCTTCATTTATGGAAGTAGTATTAACTAGGTAAATTTCAAGTGCTTGAAGGGTTTTTTGGAAAAGGGTATGGTGTTTTAGAGTAGTAGCATGGAGTTATCAAGGATAACTTTAATAGAGTTTGGCAATTCTATATAGGTTCCATTGTGGAATTGCAAATTTTTGGACAAAACTTCCTGCAAAGCAATAACCATGTCACCACTGGAATATGTCACCTCTATTGGGATAAATTCTTGTAGGGATTTTGATCCTTTCGATTTAACCTTAGAGGATACGCCTTCATGCATTACAAAAGGAAATTCTGCTGAACCCCTTTTGTCTTGAGAATAGCCCTGTGCAAGTGCTTTTCCCTTGTTCTTCTTTTCTGCCAAAGAAGTCATACTATTCCACCTACTGGCAGTATAAATAGCTGTAAGTTCGTTTAGACCCCTGTAAACTAGATTGTTTAACCTAATTAATTAACCAAGTGAATACTTAAAGTTTATTATTCAGATCTAGGTTAAAACAATAACAATCATATCAAGTAAAGTAGCGAAAAAAATAAACAACACAACGATATGATGACCTAGGAAAACCAAACCGGTAAAAAACCTGGGGAGGATTTAACCTAGCTATCCTCAAGGTAAAATAGCAAATCCACTAGAAAGAATTGAAGTTTACACAATAGCGACTTAGAACACTAACATCCTATTGCTACCCAATGTAGGAAACTTACTACCACGACCACGTGACAGCTCCGAGATCCACGGACTCCTTTTTTCTTTATTCTTTGCAAAACACAAACACCCACGTTTGTAACTTTGAGACTCCACTCAAAGGTTTAGCAACACAAACTCTCCTGTTTGTGACTCCAAGACCACCCTTGAAGGTTTAGATCATCAGCACCTTTGATGACTAGAGAAGGCAGCAACTTCAGCAATACCGGATCTTGAGATTCTTCAAGAAACAACACCGGTAGAAGTAATAAGAGAGGTTTTAGGAATAAAACCCTAAATACAAAAGAGGCACACTCTTCTCTCTCTAAAAAGCCTTGTAAAAAACGTGCTTAGGGTTTCCTTTATATAGTGGGAGAAGTAGATTTGAAACCCTAATCCTTAATGGGCTAGAACTGCTGTTTGGGCCAACTTAAAATTTTGCAGATACGACTTTCGATTGGTCGAGCCTGTTTTTCGATTGATCGAACCAGGCAGATTCTGAAATTTTCTTTCTGCAGCTTACATGTTCTTGTGTGCTCACGATTTGCCAATTGTTCTAAGCTTTTAGAACCTAACAATCTCCCCCTTTGGCAATTCGTGACAAAACTTTCATACAAAATAAAATGTTAAAATACAAGAAAAACCCAATACAATAAAATGCCCAATTACATCACAAATCCCAATCTAAGACTCTTAACCTAGAAGTTGCCAAGAAGAGGTAGAAGGTCTTGATCAGAATGCACCTGTCTTTCCTGAAACACTCAGCAAACACATCACCGCATGTGTGGAAAGAAAGACATATAAACAATAATATGAAACAGAAATATAAAAACACAAATAAATTCTAACTCTCCCCCTAAGTTAGATACAACAAAAAGTTTTTATATTCTCCCATTTTCAAAAAGAATTTTATCTCCCCCTAAACAAGACAAACAGGCTTCCCAACATTTCATCTATTTCTCCCCCTTTTTGTCACGTATTGACAAAAAACAACTCAAACAAAGAGTAGAGTGACAGTAAACATGAGAGAAAAGAGAACCAATGGAACATAACAGAGTTTAGCTCTATAGAAAATAGAGAGAACTCCCCCTATGAAAAGCAACAACTCCCCCTATGAACAACAAAGGTTAAAAAAAAAACTTTTCTCCCCCTATAAAAATAGGAAAAACAAAACAAGTTTTGGGAAAAATAGTTTTGGGAAAAATTTAGGAGGTGGGGATAAATAAAAACACACAAACCTAAAAAAAATGAGTTGAGGATACACATAAAAAATATTCTCTCTTTCAATAAATGCAACTTGACACTATGTGACCCATAAACAGTTGCATGAGTAGAGAAAATATTTGCACATTATTATCCATCATATCTCTTAAGAAAAATATTTTCTGCAGTTCACACATCAAGAAAAATAGCATATACTAAAATGTATAAAGGACTCAAAAATTAATCAATCAATTTTTAGATCAAGTTGAGTACCCAATTTAGCAAAGTGTATGCATGGTATGTGTGAAAACAATGAGAGATATGATTGCAAAACTGCAAGATGGATACAAAAACAATGCAACTCATGTGAATCCTAACCATAAATGATGCATGAAAAAAAATTTTGATCAAAACTCTAAAAACTGAAAATTTTTCAGTTTCGATCGATCGAGTATCGATCGAATACCGATCGAGTCAGACAGAATCAAACCAAAAATTTTAATCGCAATTTCGATCAGTCGAGAAACAGCTTCGATCGGTCGAAATTCTGGAAAACTCAAATTTTTGAAAACCAGAGCAATTTAATGCAGTAACTACTCAAAGCACAATATTTCATGAATGAAATGCATGAGTATGAGACTAAAAGTTTTTCAAAAACACATGAATACAGCCCAGATCTTCCAAAATTAAGATTTTCAATCAATTTGTCCTTAAAACTCAAATTTTGCATCAAAATCAAGGAACATATAATCTTGGATGGCCACAACAAAATCACACACAATAACATGTACAAAGTTTAGCAAAGAGTAACTTGCGTAGTGTGTGCAACTAGCAAAAGCTTGAGAGACATGTGAGGTGATATGTGAATAGTAATCAATCACAAAGTCTACAAAATTCATCACATAGAATTTGAAAGAGACTATCACCTAAAGAGTTACATCATATAACTCTCACATCTCCTAGAATAAAAGCTTGCAATCATGTAAGTTTCTTGATTTGCCTCATAATATACACACCAATTTTAATTGATTAGAAACTTATTAATAGCCCAATAATGTACACACCAATTTTAGCATTTAATCCGAGGCTACACCTTATGTTCTTTTTGTGCATGTGCTACACTTTCTCGAGCACAAAATCTTACGATATGCACTAAGGTGTTCATGATTGGCTAATAAACAGTGGTGAGATGGTTATTTATGCCTTTCTCATTAAGTTCAAGTCCGACAGACAAAGGCATGTGACTTCAAGATTAAGACAAAGTGATTAAAAACTATAAACATCTTCCCACACAACATGCACTACAAAGACTTCAGCTAGTAAAGTGCAATAAAGAAGCTCATCTAAGCTAAACAAGGAACATAAACATGTTATGTAAAGATAAATATGGCCAACCTTAATTATAAATCCAAGATATATAACACAAAACACATAAAAATATTTTTAGTTTAAAAAAAATTTATGACCAAAAACAAAAAGCACACATTATGCTAAATGAACAAAAATGCAAATGCAATACATGATAGTGCTTGACTAAGCTATAGAGGGTACACAAACAAGAAATATCAATTTCTTAATTAACCCTTGAGTACATGTACAAACTAGTACATACTCAAAAAAATCAAAAAATAGCTTAGCACTTATAGAACACATACTATTCAAGTTTCTCCACAATATCATGCATGTTCTAAATCAAGAGAGAGGTATTATAATTCATGTAATCCTCAAGAAAAATAAAACTAGACACAAAATAAAATATTTTCATCTTTTTGAAATTTTTCAATGTTTTTGGATTTTTTTTAATAAAAACAACCTAAAAAACAGAACAACCAAAAACTAAAACAAAACATGTCCACAAATAATTGAAAGAATTAAAACAGGGACAAGTCAGCAACACTCACCTTAAAGAATCTTTTCTCACCCATATAGCACGAGTCTTCAGCTTTGTAGGTGAAAATCCATGTGAAGCAGAGTGTATTTGAGAGATTACACCAATCTTCTAAGAAAGCCTGAAATCCTGCAAATTCCTTTCACAAGCCAACAAGCTCAAATTTTTCAAAAGAATATGAAACAATTTATATGGACTTATGGCAGAAGAAATATCATCACATATCCTAGATTGAAATTCAGAATGTTTAAATTTCAATTTATGACAATTAGGATGAATGTGACCAGAGACACCACAAAAGTGACAAACAGGAACAAATTTAGGAACATCAGTATTCCTAACAGCAAATCTAGTCTCAGATTTTTGTTTTTGCCTTAACAAAGAATAATTTGGTCTAATATGACCAACAACACCACAAAGATGATAGGTAGGCACAAAAACAGATTTATTATGCTCTCTAACAGTAGGTTTAGACTTAGGTTTAGAAGTTTCAGCATCAACATCAGAACTTTTACCTTTGTCTAACCTAGCAAAATAAGCCTTTTCTTTATTATTCCTCTTGAAAGGAGGGATATAAACTTTTTCAGCTTTAGGCTTAAGAGAAACAGAAACACTTCTGTTATCTACAGCAGGCTTGGTACTAGTCAAATTTTCAATTTTAGCTTTAAATTCAACTAACTCTTGTTCCAAGCTTTTCATCTTTTCATCTTGAGAGGAAATTTGATTTCTCAAAAATTCATTCTTTTTATTAGATTCATCTAATCTAACAATCAATTCCTCTTTTTCAAGATTAGCCAATTTTAACTCTTCCTTGAATTTCTTAGCAATTCTCATAGTTTTCAATAATTCCTTACGAAGAGTTTCACAGGCATCAAAAAGATCAACAGAAACAACAGTGTCCTTCTTATTCAAATCATCACAATCAAAAACAGTAAGACACTTAAAATTATCCATGATAACAGGGATCAAGGATCAACTCTTAGATCAAAAGATCTAAAACAGAAGAGCTACCTGCTTTGATACCACTTGTAAGTTCGTTTAGACTCCTGTAAACTAGATTTGTTTAACCTAATTAATTAACCAAGTGAATACTTAAAGTTTATTATTCAGATCTAGGTTAAAACAATAACAATCATATCAAGTAAAGCAGCGGAAAAAATAAACAACACAACGATATGATGACCTAGGAAAACCAAATCGGTAAAAAACCTGGGGAGGATTTAACCTAGCTATCCTCAAGGTAAAATAGCAAATCCACTAGAAAGAATTGAAGTTTACACAATAGCAACTTAGACCACTAACATCCTATTGCTACCCAATGTAGGAAACTTACTACCACGACCACGTGACAGCTCCGAGATCCACGGACTCCTTCTTTCTTTATTCTTTGCAAAACACAAACACCCACGTTTGTGACTTTGAGACTCCACTCAAAGGTTTAGCAACACAAACTCTCCTGTTTGTGACTCCAAGACCACCCTTGAAGGTTTAGATCATCAGTACCTTTGATGACTAGAGAAGGCAGCAACTTCAGCAATATCAGATCTTGAGATTCTTCAAGAAACAACACCGGTAGAAGTAATAAGAGAGGTTTTAGGAATAAAACCCTAAATACAAAAGAGGCACACTCTTCTCTCTCTAAAAAGCCTTGTAAAAAATGTGCTTAGGGTTTCCTTTATATAGTGGGAGAAGTAGATTTGAAACCCTAATCCTTAATGGGCTAGAACTGCTGTTTAGGCCAACTTAAAATTCTGCAGATATGACTCTCGATCGGTCGAGCCTGTTTTTCGATCGATCGAACCAGGCAGATTGTGAAATCTTCTTTCTGCAGCTTACATGTTCTTGTGTGCTCACGATTTGCCAATTGTTCTAAGCTTTTAGAACCTAACAATAGCTTTGATCCACTTACTAGTGGTTTTTATATTAGTAAATGTGCTCCTGTTCCTGCCAAAAGGTATTGGAAAAAGTAGAACAGAAATCCATTAATTGATTAGCTCGAATCATATATAAACAAATCATGATTTCTTGGTCAGCAAGTTTAGTAGGAATATTCTTCCTATTGAAATCATAAGGCAGGTTAACAATATGTTTTTCCCTATGCCAAAAAGCATTAGGAACATCCGAGCAATCATCATCAACCATGATTTTTTGAAAATTATCATTTTTTTACTGTAGCAATTAATCAGAAAGCTATTCAGCATGAATCAGATTTAAAGTGAGTATCAATTTAAAACTTTGAAGCAAATTTGAATTTTACTTTCTATCTAAAAGGATCAATAGTAATTCCATCATGCTCAATAAGAAAAGGATACAAAGCATTTATAAAGGGAAGTCCAAGAATCACTTGTCATGTTTTTAACAAGAACAAAGGGAATCTTAAAACAGACATTGTCATGGCAAGCATGAGCATTATTCAATTCAAATTTAATTTTCATTTGAGTACCATTAGTTGAAACCAATCTTTCAGTTGATTTTTCAAAATATTTTGAAGGGATTAGTCCTTCTTGGATACAGTTCAAATCCGCACTAGAATCAATCATAGCAATAACATTGAAATGATAATCATATAAACCATTTTAGAGGAAGCATTTTATTAACAAGATTAATCTGAGAATCAGTGAAAACATCAGCAATACCTTTATAAAAAAAAAAAGAGTCTGTTGACTAGATTCATCTTCATCTTTATGCTTATCTTGTTCATTATCAGATTGATGTTTATCAAGATTTTTATCAAATTTTAACAGTAACAATTCTTGTTTAATATTATTGTTATCACTTTTAATGCTTTTAAATTCATTTTTTAATTCAATTATTTGTTGCTTAACAACAATGATTTCATGTTGGAGATCATTAGTAGTTAATTTTTTGGATTTTTGTTTATTAAATCTTTCCAAAGTTTCTTCAAACCTTATTGTTGATTTCAATTTTTTAACATTTTCATCTTTTATTAAATTTTTCTTAAGCTTATTGAGATACTCTTGTTTTAATTTAGGGTTTTCAATTTGGCTTATCAAAGTAATTAACAAACTTCCATTTTCCTCACTTTTGGTGAGAACATTAACAGTTTTAATAACATTGTAACAGGAATCTCTACAACCAATATTAAAATTAGATGAACTAGAAGATTCATCAGTAGATTGATAACAAGAATCAGATAAGGAAGAAAATCCTCTTCCAAAGAATCAGACGGAGTGTTTGATTCAAGGATTCAGAATAAATTTTCATGATCTTTATCATCAATATTTAACATGTAAACTTATTTTTTAACTTACCAAGTTTTTGTTTGCAGTCTTTACTGTAATGTCCAGGTTTACCACAGTTAAAACATTTGCCTTTACCTGATTTCAATTTATCATATTTTTTAGAAACATTTTTCATTTTAGAATAAAAATCATTGGGTTTAAGAAAGTTGGTTTTGTATTTTTTTTTATATTTTTTATGGTTATAATTTTTGTGAATTTTATCATATTTTTTCCCTTTTTGCCTGGAAGGAGCAATAGGGGGCAAACCATATTGTTCATAGAAATTACCCATTTCATATTTAGCTTTTCTTTTATTCTTTAATTGATATTTTAACAATTTTTCATCATTGCACATATTAACACCAAGTTTTTTAGTAGTACTTAAAATATCACTATAAGTTAAATTATCATAATCAATGGAATCATTTTTACCAATTAATTCTTGTTTTATCTTATGAGCAAAGATAGGAGGCAGACCATCAATAAACTTTTCTTTCCAATAAGGCTTGTAGCAATCTTTCCAAAACATAACGCTAGAAATGAAAACATCTTGGTACCATCTGTAATCAGACATAGTAGGACATCTCAAATTGTTTAGATAGTCAAAAATTCGAGATGAAATATTAGATGGGGTACCAACAAAATGTTTAAGAACAGTATAAATTAAGGTATTTAAACCATCAGGAAATACCTCGACCAATAATTTCATCAAAAATGGGCAAACCTTCATCATTCTTTTTAACAGCTATTTTAAGAGATTCTCTAGAATCTTCTATGAGATATGAATCCTACCATCCACGAAGAGTGCTAGAAAAACTAGTAACAAGAAGGTCAACAATTTTAGGGTGGTCAAGATTATGGGTATTCATATAAGCAATTCCAACCTTAGACATATGACCTATTTTATTAATTATTTCCTGTTACGACAAACCACCAATATTCCATTCATAAAGTTTATCAGCAGAAACATAAAATTGGGTTTGAAAAGATCTTTCCTCAAACTACATATCAGGAGGAGTAGGTTTTGAATACCAATATTTTGTAAAAGACATGGGATTGGATTTTTCAACAAATCTTTTAATTTCTGGTAGATCATCATCAAAAACTTTTTAGTTGAAACAGAAGATAATGAGTCAGATTCTGTGTTTTCTTCAAAAACAATTTCCATCTCATTTCTTGAAATAGTTCGAGCAGCACTCGTAGAAGTACCCTCAGTTTTAACTTTTAAATTAGAAAGCATTTCCTCAACAATCTCAAGAGCATTGGCCTAAGAAGTTTTAAAACTCAGATTTTCTCTTTGACTGGGTAGATCAATCAAAGGTTTCTTAGGTTTTGAAACAACAGTTTTTTCAACAATTTTTTCTTCAATACGATCAAGCTATTGACCAATAACATGCAAAGATTCATTAGTAAAATTGTTTTGTTCAATAATACTAGGAATAGGGGTTTTATCATCAGTAATTTTGAAATGAGAGGCCTTCACGTTGGTCCCTTTACAGATTACAAGAACTATCTCAAGGGACGGATGGCTAGACCTAATAATAGTTTTGTCTTCTTTAGCAAAATTTGATTTCTTTATTACATTCAAATGATTTTTTGAAACTTCATCCTTTGGAACATAATAATTTTCAAGAAAATAAAAAAAAAATGTGTTTTCCAATTGATTCATTTTTTCTTTCCATTTCCTTTTAACACAGTCTTTTTTAGACTGAGCAAAAGTACTTTGGTAATATTTCCATTTATCTCTGTTTTTTTGCAAAAATAAATTCATTGAACAAGGAAACCATATCAATTTCAAAGGTTTCATTCAAAACATTCAAAACTCTTAATTGACTTTGGAAAACAAGGGTTTCAACAATGGGTATTTGAAAATCCGAAGCAGATGGAGACACAATTCTAGTCTCTACTTCTTCTTCATTAGCAATTCTGCTATATGGAGAGGAAGGTTCTACTTTAGCAGAGTAGAAAGCAATGCTAACTAGGGAGTTATTACTTGAATCTCCTTTTAGCTTCAAATTAGGTTTTTCAAAATTCTTGTGTAAAAAATCATTGAGATCTTGATCTCTTTTGAAATACTTTAGATCCAACAAAGGAATATCTTACTTCGTTGATTCTCAAGGGTCTATCATCATGAAAACATATTTTAACAGTTCCATCAAGATATTGTTGAATATGACCAAGATTTAATTCATTAAAGACAGGTTTAGCAGGTGGGGATTCACGTTCCAGCAACCATTCCTTGGGAAGATTTATATCTTGCCATTGAATCATTTTTGGGACTTGAATCTTAGCATCAAGAGTAGAACATTGAATTAACATGGTTTTACCAGCAGGATCCTTTATCCTAGCACAAAGATTTAATTGAGAACCTAAAAGTTTGTAATAAATACGGTAAATATGAGCAAAAGCTTTACTACCTTCTTCTATGTCATAACCAGACGTCAAAATATTCAAAGTCAAAGCTTTAACAATATTAAGATCATCCAAAGCAAGTCAAATGTCCGGATAGCAGTCAATATAAACAAGACCATCATACAAGGAAGCAGTAATCATACCAAAAATGCTATCATTAAATTTCTTAAATCTAGCATCTCTTAAGAACATGAGAACAGAAGCATTAATACCTTTTCTTGTAAGTGGTTTAATAGCAACTTGAACAAGACCAATGTTCAAATAACTGAGTTTTTTAGTAAGAAAATCATTAATATTTCTTTTAGAAAACAAGCAACATTTTTCATGAGTTTTAAAGATAGAAAATGTATGTTCAACAGTTTTAACTTTGTATTGAAAAAAAACAGTATTTTCAACCCAACTAGTATTGCAGATGGACTTAGTATTAACCTTGGGGATATTCCATTTCTGAAAATCTGGAATCTCATTTTTTTCAATAGTGTGATCTTCTTCATTTACAATATCAGGAGGACAACTAGTCCTGGAGCTGACAGAGGAGTTGGATCTCCACAACATATCCATACTATCCTAGGTTTAAGACTCAATTATCATGTTTTTCTTAACATCGTTGCATTTCGTAACACATACCCTAGTCAACCTTATACCTCTCATGCCTTACACGCTCTCCTAGCTTAAACGAGCCTTACTGTTCGGTTCTGGGAATTCACTTTTTGAAAAGGGTGGAGCCAACGATGGTAAAAAGGGAACACAACAAAAGAGTATCAAAGTTTCGGGTAGACGCAGACAGACAATAGAGACACAACAATACTATCACCAGCAAGAAAAGAATGGCTCTAATACCACAAAGGGGGCGGAACACTGCGCTGAAGGCGGCAACACAGTAATATTATATTGAAAATATAATGTAATCAAAGTAAAACCAACCAAGAAAGCGGTAGCAACAATTTGAAAGTAAAATAATTAAAATAGAACCAGCCAAGAAGGCAATAGTAGCAATTATATTAAACACACAGCTAAAAGAAGTTATTATTGAAAATAGACAATAGTACTTTCAACAGTAGTAGTTACAAGATTTCAACAGGTACGACTTGAAACTAGTTCTAGTTACAGGATTTGTAGGGAAATAGTAGTGAAAATTCTAGAGGAAAATCCTAGAGAAGAGAAGTATGCCTAAAGGAACTCTCTGGAAGTAATTCTCTCAAGAAAATTCTAAGTCTTAACATAAGGGACATCCCCTTTTATATAGTCAGAGAAAAGTGAAAGTGTACAGTAACAGTGAATAGTACTAGTGAAAAGTAACTTTTCACTTTTCAACTCAAGTCAACAGGAGCCCGGAACTTCAATTTAAAGAACCAGTCTTTACCATTTTAGCATTTTGTGCCAAAAGTAACTAAGTGACCATAATCATTAGGAATCAATTTTATCAAAAGTGACTAAAAGCATTATTAGATTCCCTTATAATGGGAAGCAATCAGCGCAATAGTTGGGACTTCACCAGGGGTAAACATTGCAGCATTTTGGCCGTTGTGCATGCCAGACAAATAGGAGAATCAATCTTCCGCAAAATTAGGAGTGTCTTCTTCATCAGGACCAAACAGTTCCTGATTGTAGGGGTAGTATGGGTTATTTGCAACAAATGCTTCAGAGGACAATTCATCTTCTAAATCATGATTATCAGCAACTTCTTCCTCAAGACTCTTACGAATTTCTTCCAAATGAGAACCTTTCTTTTTAGGATTAGCAGAGGGCTTAACAGTTTTAGCAGATGTGGAGGCAAGTGCATTGGCTAGTTCGGCTGTTTGCACTGGGGTATGAATCTTAGCCGCAGGTAGAGTATTTGGAGATGGGAAGTCTCTGGTGACATCGTTAACAATTTCCTATACATGGGGAAACTTATCCCACCACTTAACATACCAACGGCAGGTGAGAACATCACCTTCCCTATCATATTACCATTTTAGGTTCAATGGTACCTTGTATTTCTTAATGAAATGGAGCAAAGGAGGGAATTTAGCTCCATAAGAATCAACTTTGAACACACTTGTAAAATATTTGAAAGAATCCATTAATGGTGCTAGGAATGTTTCAGGGATAGAACTGAATTAAGTCCACCATCAGCTACACCAAATAGGCAAATTGGTATTGAAATTCTTATCAAAATTAACAAACCAAGAGTGAGACATATTTTCATTCTGATGTAGCGTGAATCTAAACCAAGCAATGAGATAATCATGATAAGAATATGGGATAGGGGAGGTTGGTAACATTCTTGTGGAGGTAAGATTGGGGCCTCACATTTCTTCAGAAATAATATGATTCAGGAAAACATTGTGATAAATAATCTTAGCAATGTTGGCCTTATCAGGTATGGTTTTTATAATGATTGATTTCTCATGGCGCAAAATATCAGAATAGTATTGTACAGTCTTCTCACTATGTTCAAGGATCCAATGGAACTTTGGGGAAAAGTAACTGGTAGCAAGTCTAAAGGGATCAGTAATTGAAGACCTATTTGACTCAATAGAAAACAAGTTTTGAAAACATTGTTTTTCAACATACTAAAAAGCATTGGAAGTCTTGGGAAAAATAGTTTTAACAGGTTGATTAACTAGGGTTAAAGCATAAGGGTCATAAGATGAGGCCAAAACAAAAGAATAATTAGACTTAGGAATGGTACCTAAGGGAGTGAAATGGTTAAGAATCTCCAAGTGAGAAACAGGTTCCTTTTTGACAATTGGTTTATCAGTGGCAGGGCTTTTGTCTTTCGACTGCCTACTTGCCATTGTGACACTACAGAATTTCACGGGTAAGGAAATCAGAGATGGTATTTTGAGATCCTTTAATATATTCAACATCAAAATCAAAAACACTTAAAATAGCTTGCCATCTGGCAAAAATATGTTTTGAAACAATATTTTCAACATCTTTTTCTATAACATATTTAGCGCTTTTGCAATCAATACGTAGCAAAAACTTTTGGTTTAGCAAATCACTTTGAAATTTTTGAAATACATAGTACTATAGATAAAATTTCCTTTTTAATAATACTATAATTTAACTATGCAGTATTCCAAACTCCAGAATAGAAACGAACAATTTGTTCAGAAGAGTCTAGGGAAACTTTTTGTTTCAGAATACCTCCATAACCAATGTCAGAGGCACTGGTTTCAACAATTTTGAAAGCATTGGGAGTAGCGATGCCAAGACAAGGCAAGGTCTTAACATGAGACTTGATTTGTTTAAAAAGGGAAGTATGGTTATCAATGGTGAAATGGCTAAAGGGATTGAAAATATCGTTCATGATGTTTTGGAACTCACTATGGGCATTCTTAAGACCAAATGGCATAACATTCCCCTCGAAATGTCCAAAAAGAGTGGTAAAAGCAGTTTTGTATAACAGCACCAAAAACACACTCTTTTACTTTTAGAACACAAGATTGAATAGATTTAGGTCAAAATAAATTCTCAGAATGACCTGGCGTTTCGAATGAATTGCTTGGTCAAAAAAGTTCTCAAAGAAGTTAACTCGTGCCTTTTCATCACAGAACCAAACAGAATCAAAAGGTGCAGAAGAAGAGGAAGAGGAACCACGACGTATTGGGTTTTTAGAAGGAATGGATTTCTTAGATGCCATGACAAGGAGACTAAACTAGAGAGAGAGAGAGAGAGAGAGAGAAGAAAGACAGAGAACACAACAAAAGATAAGGCATAGGAAAGAAGAAAAACAACATGCAATGCATGATAATGCATGAACATGTTACGTGCTAAAGAAATTGCATCATAGGTAGAAAACCAATCCAACCTAACAGCACTCACAAGATATAATCAATCACACAAACCTAGAATGCATGAAGCAGTGTTATAATGAACATAGAATGCACTTCATGAGCATGTGAGATCAAATTAACAACACCCAACCCAAAAATTTTGACAAAACCACAAAACCCCCAAATTTTTCCCAAAACTTGAAAACCTAGGTCTAAATGCATGAAATGCATGAAGAAAGGGAAGAGAAGAGATTGAGAGTACATACCAAGAGAAAGAAGCTTGGATTAGGCCGAAAACTTAAAGGGAGGAAGGTTTTCGGTGAAAAGGTTAGGTTTGGATTAAGATATTTGATTTTGCACAAAACCGGGTCGGACCTCAGATATATATATATATATATATATATATAAACACAGCTCGATAGATCTAGAAGGTATCAAGCTTCTATCAAGAACAAAATCTTGATAGATCAAGAGGTATTGAGGAGGTATCGACGGCAAAATGATCTCGATAGATAGAGGAATTATCGAGCATCTATCGAACAGACAGAGACTCTAAAGAATTAGCTCAATGGATCGGGCTATCTACCGAGAGGTATCGAGAACAAACCCAAAAATCTCAATAAAAGAGGCATGTATCGAAGAGCTATCGAGAGGTCTGAAAAGGATTTTTCAAGGAGGAGAAGTAGCACAAGATGAATGCAAACAAGATAGACACCAACACAAGCAACCAAAGAGCATATTAAGCATAAAAACTCATCCTTAACTCTAGATGCAAAGCATTCCTAGATCAAAAACACACTAAATAAGTCTAACCAATTTTATTGCAAAAAAATGTTAAGACAGTTTAGAGAGCATATACTACCACATGTATCCCTTGTGATGGCTGTAGACACTCGATTTTGCACCCATAATTTAATCTTAGAAGATGGATAGAGTAACCATTTATATACCCGAAAAATAATAGTTGCACTATGGGCATTAATTTATTCATTGCATATCATAAAAATGATCTTGAGATTCTAACAGTTGTGACGGTATGTCCGATTCCCAAATTGAACTGTCGGATTGAAAGATATCACAAGATCAAGTTTTCACGATCAGCATGCATTTTGTTTGGGTGGAACCGATCACGCATGATTAATTTAAATTAATTTTGATTGGTTACTGATTAAAATTAATTAAAGGAATTTATGTGATTGGTGGAGTATTTTTCTTAAAGTGAGATTTGTTGCACGGGATTAAAACAAATAAGGTGATAATATTTAAAGGCTATAGATAATTAGGCTTTTGGGATAATTATATTCAAATTAAACATTTTAAAAATCCTAATTATCACTTTGGAATGAGATTTATCATGAAAATAACTCTAAAATTCGTCCAAATACAGTTTTAGAGTTGGAAAACACTTCAAAAACGAGTTAATCAAGTAGCAAATTTCAGGTTCACGTTCCAAGACACTTTTGGCATAGTAGAACTCAAAATTCAGACTAGGCTATTTCTGGAAAAGTTGTAGATAGTCGAATCTCTCTTCAGCTGTCAAAATTTCAGCTTAATCCTAATTTTGAGTAAAAAGATATGATCAAAATACTGAAGCTTGTTCTGATTTGAAAAATCAACTTACTCTTATCCAAATCTCATTTTTTTTTAGGATTTTCCCCCATACGTTTTTTGCTTATTTTTTAAGCTGATTGGACTGAATTTTTAAGCAAACCTAGCTTATTTTCTAAGCAACTAACACCTCTATGAAAAAGGGAGGCCTCCCAACATTCAGCATCCTTTTTTCTGACCCTTTTTTCTGGCTCTTCTTTTTTGACTTCTCTGCTCCCCCTACGTTAAAGACGTTCTGGAGGCTTTCGCTTTAAGAACTTATTTTTGGTAAGTAAAGTATTTTATACCAGAAAGAAGTGAAAATGTCTTTGACTTCTAAAGTATTAGTTTAATTGAAGAGGTGCGCCTATGCAAGAGGCATCTAGTTTCATTCTTCTGTCTGTTTGTTTCTTTTCCATTAATTAACATGTTGTGATTTTTCATTGCATGAATTTGGTTAATATGTTTGATTTTATTATGCCTTGTTTTTAATTCATGTTTGCCATGCTTAGATTCTTAGTTGGAATTTTCTTTGACATGTTCTTTAATTGATTGTCTGTTTTAATTTTTTCTTTGATTTCAAAATTTGCTAATAATCATCAAAACCTTTTTCTTTTTTAAATACAAAACTAGTTTGTATTATCATTAAATACAGATCTGTATTTTTTCTGGTCACAAAACTGGTCTGTATTTTCATTAAATACATATCTGTATTTTTTTCTGATTACAAAACTGATTAGTATTTTCCTTAAATATAGCTCTGAATTCTTTTCAACCACAAAAAAGATCTTATTTTCATTAAATACAGATTTAAAAATTTTTCTGACAAAGTTTTCTTTTTTATAAAATTGCAGATTTTGAAATTTCAAAGAAGGAATTGAGAGTTAGATTAAAGTCTTTCCTTCTGATATGTGATGCATGCATAATAGGTTTATCTCATGAATATGAATCCTCTTTTAACAAATCCCATTTTTCAACTTTTCAAAGCAGATCTAATTTTTACAAACTAAATCTCATTTTTTTTTTTTTACCCTTTACAAAAAATAGATCTAATTTTTACAAATCAAACCACATTTTTTTTTTAACTTTTCAAAAGGGATCTGATTTTTACAAATCAAATCTCTTTTTTTTTTTTATCCTACAAAAACAAATCTAATTTTTACTAACCCAATCCCATTTTTTTTACCCTTTATAAAAACAGATTTGCTTTTTACAAATCAAATCTCAAATTTTTTTTTTAAAAAAATAGATCTAATTTTTCTTTTAAAAGATGACATAACCGTAAGAAAATTTTGTTTAAATTAACTTTTTCATGTGTGTTACAACATATCATTCAACATCATACAAAAGGGTATATAATGTCCATTAGAGTCTAGAAGACTAGACTTAGTCTGGGTGGAATAGGTACCTAACACCTTCCCATTCTGTAACTTAGCCCCAGAACTTAGTATTTTGGATAAATAGACTAGTGTTTTGTCTTTTGTTTTTGGTAGATTGTAACTATAATTAAAGCTTTGTAACTTTTGCATAGATTGTAACTAGGACCAAAGCCTTGTAAGATTATTCTAGCAATTTGTACCTTTTTTTTATCAATTAATGACATTTGAGGTATTTTGGATATGTAATTGTATTTATTTTTTCTTAATTTTTTGTATAAAAAATAAGTGGCGACTCCACACAATTACCCAAAAAGAGAAATGCCCAAAGCACCCAAATCTCTTTTTTTGAGAGTACCCCTACTGTCACTCACAATGGACAAATCACATTGTGACTATACAATAGTACCAAGAGTAGCAAAGTGTATACGTGTTGTGTGTGGAACTTTTGCAAGAGAGCATAAGTAAATCATTATATGAAAAGTAATGATATAGAAGGATCAAATACATTTACACACGATCATAGCTGTTTGATGGGGACCATCGCTTTCGAGGTACATCATATAACTTGTTAGGTTCTAAGAATTAGGAACTAATGTATTAGAACTTCAATTTGTAATGTTGGCAAACCATGATCAAAACATTCTTTAAGTTGTGTATTAGACTTGCTCAAAGTATGGCTTTTTATGTAAAGTTGGAATCGAGTTGACTGCAGAATTCACTCTTCACTTTCTGCCTGACTCGATCGATCGAGAATTAGACTCGACCAATCGAAAATCGAGCAGAACGTTTTTCTACAGAAAATTCCCAACTCAGCCCAAGCCCATTTAATGTATAGGGTTTTATGTTTGCCCTGAGTATATAAGGGAAAACCCTAGCCACGTTTTTAGAGTTCTGAATGCTGTGTTTGTGAATCTCATTGTGAGATTTAGAGGTGTTTACCTTCACATACACTTAGGGTTTCCAAACTCTAGATTTATGTTAAGAGGTTGGTAAATCATACAGTTGCTGAATCAAGAGAACTTAAAGATATACAAGCAGGTGCACTTGTGGATTGCTGAAGAATTCAAGGAAAGAAGGAGTCCGTGGATCTCGGAGCTGTCACGTGGTCGTGGTAGTAAGTTTCCTACACTGGGTAGCAATAGGATGTTAGTGGTCTAAGTCTTATTGTGTAAACTTCGATTCTTTCATAGTGAATTCGGTTTTACCTTGAGGATAGCTAGGTTAAATCCTCCCCAGGTTTTTTATCGGTTTGGTTTTCCTGGGTCATCAGATCTTTGTGTTCTTTATTTTCAGCTGCTTTATTGTTTTTGATATATTTGTGTTAACCTAGTTTTGTTTAAATTACCTAAGTTAATCACTTGGCTAATTCTCTAGGTTAATCTGTTGGGTTTAAGGGGTCTAAACGAACTTACAAGTGGTATCAGAGCAGGTAGCTTTTGTTTTTGATCCTTTGATCTTTTAGCTGATCCTTGACCCCTGTTGTCATGGAACATGGACACTCTCTTGTTGTTCCACCTCACTTTGATGGAAACAATTATGCTTATTGGAAAGTAAGGATGAAAGCATTCCTGAAATCCATTGATGAGAGAGTCTGGAACTCCGTTGAGTACGGATGGGAGAAGCCCACCACTCCTGTGAGTGAGTGGCAAACTTCTTAAAAAGAGGCAGCCGCTTTCAATAGCAAAGCTATGAATTCTATTTTCAATGCTGTTTCCATGGAGGAATTTAAGAGGATCTCTAATGTTGAGGTTGCTCATACTGCTTGGAAAATCCTCCAGACTGTGCATGAATGCACAAAGGCAATTAAGATAAATAAATTGCAGCAGTTAACTACTAGATTTGAAAGCATTAGAATGAATGATGATGAATCTTTTGATGAGTTCTATGCTAAATTGAATGATATTGTTAATTCTGCGTATAATTTGGGTGAAATCTATGATCAACCTAAAATTGTTAGGAAGATTCTTAGATCTTTGACTGAGGACTTTAGACCCAAAGTGACTGCCATCACTGAAAGCAAGGATGTGGACTCCATCCCTGTTGATGAACTTGTAGGATCTCTTCAATCTTATGAGTTGGACCTTCCCAAGACAAAAAAATCCAAATCAATGGCTCTTAAGTCTGTTGATGATGTTGAGGATGATGGATTTGATGATGAACTCTCTACTATAGAGATTGCCTATCTTGCCAAGAACTTTAGAAATTTTCTTAGGAACAACAATAGAAGGGCAAGAAGCAAGAACACTGCTGAACCTAGAAATTTTAGGAGGAATGATCCAACTAAGGTTAATAACACTGAAAAACCTAAAGAGAAAGTAGGTCAACCTTCTAACAATTCTTTGGGCCAACAATGTTATGGATGTCAAGGATATGATCATATGAAATCTGAATGTCCTACATACTTGAAGTCTAAGGGTAAGGCTATGGCTGTAACCCTTAGTGATGATGAAGTTTCTGACAATGAGTCTGCTAGTGATGAGGAAGGAAACTTCATTGCTTTCACTGCTACTACTGTAGTTAATGAAAGCGTATCTGTTGAAGAGAACCCTTCTGATGGGGAACTCTCTGAAGATGCAGATTTACAAGAAGCCTATAATAAACTTTGCAAAGTCACTGCAAATGATGCCATGAATGTTGATTGATGCAAATGAGCTTTTGAATAATGTGAAAACTGAGAACATGCTTTTACTTGATAAAGTCAAATGTATGGAACTTGAATTATCTGTTGCTAGGGAACAAACTAATAGGTCTGCAAGCTCCAAACTTGATCACATATTGAGTGTTCAAAAGTCTCCCTCTAACAAAACTGGCTTAGGTTTTGTGGATAGCATCTTCGTGCCTGAACTTTCTTCCACTAAATTTGTTCCCTCTTCTGAACCTCCTAAGAGTTAGATTGTCAAACCCTTGGTGAGTGAACCTGTCAAATCTGTAGATGTTACTCCACCTAGAAAGATTAGGGTTGATCTCCAAGCTTCTCATTCTAGAGCTTCTACATCTTCTAAGGGCAAGTTGCATGATAAGCCTGCATGGGTTTGTCACTTTTGTGGAAAGTCTGGACACATTCGTCCAAATTGTTTTAAGTTGCAAGCTGTTAAGCGAGTAAATAAACCGAAAGTACCTGTGCCCCAAGCACATGATCCTATGGTACTTATTGGTGAATTGGTAAAGGCTTTAAACCTTTATTCCAATCCTGGAGTTGCTCAGAATTCTAATGTGAATCATAACTCCAATGCAAGAGTTGCATCTAAAAGGTTTTGGATGCAAAAGGCTCGATCTAATTGAGTCTGTCTGACATGGTCCTTGTGCTTCATTGCTCTATCTTTTGTGACCTTTGTTTCTAGGATTTGCATTGCATAACATTCATGCATTTCATTCTAGGATGTTTGTTTCTTTTTTTTATATAAAAATTTTTTTTTTTTTGCAAATTGTGTTTTTGCAATTTTTTTTCCCTTGAACTTGAAGACAAGGTTGGTCAATCAAATTTTGCATAACATGTGAATGTACCTAGTTTAGCTTTGATGCACTTATTTCTATTGCACTTTACTAGCTGAAGTTTTGTTATGCATGTTGTGTGGGAAGATGCTATATTTGTTGATCACATGATCTTGATCTTGAAGTCTTATGTCTTTGATTGTCAGACTTGGTCTTATTGAGAAAAGCATAAATAACCATCTCACCACTGTTTACTAGCCAATCATGAACACCTTAGTTCATATCATAAGATTTTGTGCTCGAGAAAGTGTAGCACATGCACAAAAAGAACATAAGGTGTAACCTCTAACTAAAATTGGTGTGTACATTATTGGGCTATAATAATTTCACATAATTCATAAAAATGGTGTGTACATTATCCCGGCTATATTATTAAGTTTCTAATCAATTAATTTGAATATTAATTTTGAGACATATCAAGAAACTTACATGATTGCAAGCTTTTATTCTAGGAGATGTGAGAGTTATATGATGTAACTCTTTAAGTTATAGTCTCTTTCAAATTCATGTGATGGATTTTGTAGAAATTGTGATTGATTACTATGTGCATATCACCTCACATGTTTCTCAAGCTTATGCTAGTTGCACACACTACACAAGTTATTTTTTGCTAAACTGTGTACATGTTATTGTGTGTGTTTTTGGTCTGACCAACCAAGGCTGAATAGTTCTGAAAATTGATGCGGAACATGTTTGCTTGTTTAATTGGTTGAGGGATATTAAGAGAAAATCTTGCTTTGAGAGATCTGGGTTAGAAACATGGGTTTTTGGAAAACATTTCATCTCAGACTCATGCATTCTATTCATAAAATCTAATGTTTTGAAAATTTTTAGCACTGAATTTGTTTGTGTTTTGAAAAATCAATTTTTCCAGAATTTCGATCGATCGAGTCTGTTTTTCGATCGATCAAAATTGTTTTTAAAATCTCAGTAAAGTAGGTGTTTCGATCGGTTCTCAATTGGTATTGGATCAATCGAAGGATTTTCGACCGATCGAATCTGTTTTTCGATCGATCAGAAATCGGGCTGAGTGTTTTTAAAAAGGATCTTTTCTCACGTGTTCTTCACCTTTTTGAAATCTTTTCAAAACACTTTTTCTCCCTACCAACCGGTCAAGCCTATTTTTGGTGATTTTTGTCGTTTTCCTCCGATCTTTTTGCATAATCTCTCTCTCCTAAGGCCGGTAAGACATTTTTGCCCTCTCTTTTTATTTTATTTTCATGGTTCATGCATTAATTCATGCATTTTTGGGTTATTTTCACCATTTCGGTTTTTGGTATTTTTGAGTTTGATTTTGGCTCTTTCTTTTTCAAATGAATCATGGGTTTTTGTGGGGACACTATATACAAGCACTATATATGGTTTAATTTGATTAATTTGATGCTTTGTGAGAAATTTGAAAATCTAGGGCTAAATATTGATAAATTTGGGAATTTTGTTCAATTTGATTAAAATTGATGAAATTGACTTGTTAGATTGATTAATTTGATCATTATATTGTGTTATTTAACTATTGTGATGATCAATTTTTTCAATTTGTTGTGTTTTGAAAAATGGGTTTTTCAAAATTGGGTATTTTTAATTTAAAACTCATGCTCAAGTCAATTTTGTTAATTTGGATTATATTTGAACTTGTCACTGCATTAGTTCATGCATCATTTGCATATTTTGTTCATGCATCATATAGATTTTTTTTTTTATGCTGTGCTAACTTGCAGTCTGCCCTTAGTTTTTGTTTTTGCTCTTTTCTTCTGTGTCTCTCTTTTTTGTTCTTAGCATCATGCCTAGGAAAACTAGATCCCATAGGACTTCTGACCCTTCACCTTCATTCGATAGTGATCGGTTCCCTAGTGAGTCGAACCAGGTGACCTATGAGACCCTTAATCTTAGGCGTCATATCTGGGCTGAGCGTAGGGTCTTACTAGATGAGGTAGATCCTGAGGTGAGACGTAACTTTGAGCGTCGGGGTTGGTTATCTTTGCTCGAGTTTGAGCATCCTCCTCCTCTTGCCACCTTGATTAGAGAGTTCTATTCGAACCTCTCTATCCACATCTATGATACCAACACCTTAGTTAAGGTTTGGTTACGAGGTGTAGAGTATCGCATTACCCCTTCGGTAGTGTCTGATGCTCTTGGGGTGCCTATTGTTGATCATCTCGTCTTTCCTTATGAAGAGTCTCCACCTCTTGATGACGTGATGTCATACATCACTGGATCTTCTATCCAGTGGGGTTCTGATCCTCGGATCACATCTGCTGAGCTCTCTGAGCTTCATTACCTTTTCTTTAGGATTGCTTGTCATTCCTTGTGGTCTATTTCTCATCTCCACACCATCCCTCTTGAGAGGTGTGTCTTTTTGTATGCCCTTGTTACTGATGCTCCTATCAGTTTTCCTCATTTGTTCCTTCGTTCTTTGAACGAGGTACATCGATCTAGTTCTACGGCTCATGCTTTATTCTTTCCCGTTTTTATTCATAGGATTCTCTTTTTTCTCTATTTAGGTGATTTTCCTGCTTCTGAACCTGTACATGTCATTTCTCCTATAGGTGCTACCTTTTTGAGGCAAAGGGCTGCTCAACTTCGAGCTAGCTCTAAACGTCCTAGGGTAAAGCCTTCCGGTGTCACTCCACCCCCTTCTTCTTCTACAGATGCTCCTGCAGCTGAGACGCCTGTTGATCCTGCTGCTGCTACTATTGCTGGTGATGTTCCTCCACCTTTTGATGATGTTTCTGACCTTCGTCGGACTCTAGACACTGTCATAACCGTTCAGGCGGCTCATGGTCAGCTACTGGTGGACATCCTTGATGAGATTCGTGCTTTGCGAGTAGATCTGGGGAGTTCTCGTCATTCTCCTCCACCTCCTTTTGCTGATGAGTGAGTGCTCTTTGGCAATTCGTCACAAAAAGGGGGAGTATATCTTGGAGAGTTTTGTAGATGAGATTTTTGTTTTAGGGGGAGTTTTTGTACTTTGTTGTGATACTGCGGAGCTTGTGGAGTTATTAGATTGTATCTAGGAGCTTCACCTTGTATTTTTTTTTGGCTCTTGATAGTAGATATTTTTGTTGAGATACATTTTGTTGTATATGTTTCTTGTTTCAATATGCTACGTTGCTTATTAATTTATATTTATGATGTTATTCATGATATATCTCTCTATTTTGTGTCATGTGAAATCAAGAAGTTATTTTTTATATTCCTTGTATTTTCCATACATGCGTTTATGTGTTTGTTAAGTGTTACAGGAATATACAGGTTGATTCAGTCGTGCTGCTGTCTACTTTGCAATTGTTAGATAGTAGTTAGGTTGAATTGTTTAAGTGGCTTTTTATTTTGTAATGGGCTGTTTCATTTTGTAAACTTTGAGCTTTTTGTTAAGTCTGTGTTTTGTCACGGATTGCCAAAGGGGGCGTTTGTTAGGTTCTAAGAATTAGGAACTAATGTATTAGAACTTCAATTTGTAATGTTGGAAAACTATGATCAAAACATTCTTTAAGTTGTGTATTAGACTTGCTCAAAGTATGGCTTTTTATGTAAATTTAGAATCGAGTTGACTGCAGAATTCACTGTTCACTTTCTGCCTGACTCGATCGATCGAGAATTAGATTCAACCGATCGAAAATCGAGCAGAACGTTTTTCTGCAGAAAATTCCCAACTCAGCCCAAGCCCATTTAATGTATAGGGTTTTATGTTTGCCCTGAGTATATAAGGGAAAACCCTAGCCACGTTTTTAGAGTTTTGAATGCTGTGTTTGTGAATCTCATTGTGAGATCTAGAGGTGTTTACCTTCACATACACTTAGGGTTTCCAAACTCTAGATTCATATCTAGAGGTTGGTAAATCATACAGTTGCTGAATCAAGAGAACTTAAAGATATACAAGCAGGTGCGCTTGTGGATTGCTGAAGAATTCAAGGAAAGAAGGAGTCTGTGGATCTCGGAGCTGTCACGTGGTCGTGGTAGTAAGTTTCCTACACTGGGTAGCAATAGGATGTTAGTGGTCTAAGTCTTATTGTGTAAACTTTGATTCTTTCATAGTGAATTCGGTTTTACCTTGAGGATAGCTAGGTTAAATCCTCCCCAGGTTTTTTACCGGTTTGGTTTTCCTGGGTCATTAGATCTTTATGTTCTTTATTTTCCGCTGCTTTATTGTTTTTGATATATTTGTGTTAACCTAGTTTTGTTTAAATTACCTAAGTTAATCACTTTGCTAATTCTCTAGGTTAATCTGTTGGGTTTAAGGGGTCTAAACGAACTTACATAACTCTCACATCTCCTAGAAACACACTTGCAACCATATTAAAAGCATTTTGATTGTTTTTGCTTTTCATGTTTTTTGCATATATTTCTTTTAAGCATATCATGTATGGGCATATAAGAGAGAGAAAAGAAAATACCCAATTATGTAAGTTGAACATCTTGATTTTGTTGTGCAAGTGCTACACCTTATTGAGCATGGCTTTTATAAATTGCACACAGATGTTTTATGATTGACGAGTTTTAGTAGTTAGATGGTTATTTATGGCTTTCTCTTAGGATTTTCTATTCCTTCCCATCAAAAAGATTGATTTAAGGTATAAAAAATAAGAGATCAACCAAATTATACAAATCACAAAAAAGAGCCACATAGCTCATATTGCTTAGTTGTGCATGAAGATGCTCATCTAAGTTACAAGTGATACAAAGTTAAAAAACTTTGTTTCAAAGGCCATTCCAGGTACACAAGTACCAATATACACAAACACACATTATTTTTGTATTTTTCTAATTTTTCCTTTTTTTAAATTAAAAACAAACAAAAACATAAAATAAAATAAAAAAATATAAAAAGAATACATAAAATCTAGACTAACTCAAAACTGAAAACATAAACCAACAACCACACAAGCAATAGGTTAGAGAAGTGACAGAATCACTTGGAGTCCTTTTTCTTCCAGGTGGGAGACCTGGATAAGGAATCTTTTTTTTGCATGAACCTTTGTTTGGGTGGATAAAAAGGAAAATTGAATCCATTGAAGTTCGAAAGAAACATGATAGCCTTAAGAAGTTCTCCAAAAGGAGCCAAAGAGAGTTGAAATTGGTTTTGGCTGCCAAAAGATGATACACTATTGCTTTTTTGAGTGGTTATCCACTTATAGCAATTTGGACGAGTGTGTCTGGATGCTCTATAGTGATGACAAAAGTGGGGCTTTTTTGGTTGAAACTTCTTGTTGGTGGAGTGATGATTATTCTACTTAGTCTCTTTCTTACCAACCTTAGGAGGTGCTCCTAGAATGGATTTTCCCTTATCACTTCTATCCTTACTCACATTTTCAATTTTAGGATCAGTTACCTTAGAGTTATCATTATTAGTAGGGGGAACAAAAATAACTCTATTTAAGGCATTAGAAGAAGTACTACAAAAAGAGAGAGAGTGATCATATCCGAGACCTGTTTTGTTAGATGCAGACTTCTGGAAGTTTTAGCATTTCATCCAGTTTGACACTTGAAGTCCTTTCAATTGTGCTCTAACCTGAAATAGTTCAGCATCCAATTTCTTGGTCTTTTCAGTGAGAAGATTGTTCTCAAATCTCAATGCTCCAATGGTCTGATTAGCTTCATAAACCTTGGTGGAGTGATCTTCACGTTCCAACTCCACTTCATTGAGCTTTCTCTTAGCCAACCTGTAGAACTTCTCATGCTTCACAGAGACCTTGTACAACTTAGTGTTGGTAGTGTAGATGTCATCCTAATCATCAATCTTCTCAAACTTTGATTCTATAAGCTCTTCTTCCTCGTCAATTAGGTCTACTGCTTCCTTAGGGGACTCAATTGTGGCTATGAAAGCACTCACTATCCCATCTTGGTCACTTTCATCAGAATCAGCTTCTAGTTCTGTATCACTCAAGGTGGCAGCTAGGGCTTTGGTTTTGCCAATGGATTTGAGATATGCGTCCAAATCCTTGACACCCATAGCACTTTGGACCAACAGGAACACAATTGCCTTGACCAGCATCCTTGAATTCTCTCTTGCCTTTGTCTTAGGACTTAAATTGAGAGAATGCAGACTGTTTACGATCCTTATCACCTGCTTTGACATTTGCATTTTTGATAAACTTATTGAATTGTCTAGTGATATCATAATTTAACTTGGTTTCCTCATCTTCAGATGACTTATCATTATCATCATTCTTAATCTTCGGGGCCTTGTTCTTGCCTTTGCTACCCTTGCCAACCCTAGTTCATAGGTTTGCAAGTTTCCAATCAACTCTGTCAAAGAAATAGAGTCAAGATCCTTTGATTCTTTGATGACAGTGATCTTGACATTGAATCTCTCCAGAAGAAATCTGAGGATCTTCCTGACAATCTTGGGCTTTGGAATCTGTTCTCCAAGATTGAAGGCTTAGCATAGAATTCATCGAATGACTTGTCCTCATCCATCCTTATTTCCTCAAAACTGGTAGTGAGCCTTTAGAGCTCGGAGTTTTTAACAACTTATATGCCTTCGTAGGTATTCTAAAGAATAGTCCATGCTTCCTTCGCATTACTAGTGGAAGAAATCTTCTTGAATTCTTCATTGGTCACAGCACCAAACAAAGCATTCAGTGCTCTACTATTAAAATTTGCAGCTTTGATCTTGGTATCATCCCATGTTGCTGGTGGCTCTTCAGGTTTCTTCCAACCTACATCAACAGCAATCCATACTTTCTCATCTAAAGAATGCAAAAACGCTCTCGTGCGTACTTTCCAGTATGCATAGTTAGTACCATCAAATAAAGGCGGAATAACTAGGGATTGGCCACTATCCATAACAGCAGAGGTCAATGGATCAGACAGCAAATATTAAAACCTAATTAGAGTGTGCCCGCTCTAATACCACTTGTTGGGTTAAGATAACTTGACCCCGGTTAATTAATTCAATTACCCAAGTTTATTAATTAGGTCCAATTGCATGCAAATTGTGGAGGCACCAACAAATCACTAAAAATACTAAATGCGTGAAAACTAAATTTGGCATGGTGATTTGTTAACAAACAGAGAAAACATTGCAAGGCAAAAATCCCACTGGGTGATTTTAAGGTCACCACTCTCAAGAATCTACTAATCAACAATCAAGCAGCTATAAGTACAAGGAATCTTAACAACTACCTTGGCCTATCCCGAAATACCAACCTACAGTTGAACCTTTGCTCCAATACCCAATTGGACTTAATCTTGTAGTAGCCTTCTTTCATTTAATGCACAAACCTCCAATTTGTGACTAATCCTTTGCACTGATCCCAGTACGTGACTAACCCTAGCAAATTGAACAGATGTTGTTGGCTGTAAAGTTCTTTACTTCATCAACAATGAAGATTTGGAAGCACTCGATTACAAAACCCTGTGTACAAATGCAGTAGCTTCTCACAGAGAAAATAAGTCTCTTGATCTTTGTATCCATGTGTAACGACTCTTAAAATACGCTTTATATATGTCTAGGGTTGTGAGAAAAGAAACCCCGAACAAATATAAAAGCTTGGGCCAGATTTCAGATTTGAAAATTTTGAAATCGTAATTTTCGATAGATCGAGCTGTTGTTGAGCTATCTATCGAGCTTCACATTAAGTCTCGATAGCAGGCATCTGTCAAGCTATCTATCGAGACTTAATAAACAACTTTTCTTCACTTGTTACTTGGACTAATTTTCATGTTTTTAATACTTTACTTGAATAACATATTTCTTGAAATACTAAACTCATCTTAGATCTACCCAATTACAAGTAAAGTGCATTTTGTCAAAGGATTAGCCAATGACAAAACCTATGACCCTTACATTGACCACTTGGTTTCATGGGAGTTGTGAATCCCACTACCTCAATGAGGTGGCAGACCAAGATTTCGTCACTTGTAACTACTAGAAAGAGCCACTTGGTGATATGAGAACCATTTGCTCTAACCACCATAAATTAATTTTTTAATTTGATTTTTTATTAATTAATAAGATTTTCTATATATAAAAAAAGCCAATGCTCTAAGGAAATAGCAAAAAATCTATCAGTGTTTTTGGTTTATTCAACCTACACCATTTCGCTAGTAGCTTCTTCTTCTTCTTATTCTTCTTTTTCTTATATCCACAACATTTTTCATAACACTTTCATAACAAATCATAGATGGTAAATTATTATTGGTTCTAATTGAAACTTATTAATAAAATTACTTTTTTACCCACCAATAACAACCTGTAACAGCCTACTACTTATAATTTATTGTGAAAATATCGTAAATATAGCATTTCTTTTATGAAAATGTTAAGATATCTTGTTGTCATCACAATATTTTCAAAAATTGCTGAGCTGTCAATTCTTTACAAGTCAAAATAAAATGAAACAAATTTATAAAGGGATTATGAAAATGTTTTGCCATTCTATTGTGTTTTTATATTCTTTTTTTCGTTTAGTCAACTTTGTTGAGTCAAAATTCACTATTTCACATACAGTTTTCTTAGGTTGATTTTTTGTATTTTTTTTTCTATACGCACCATTTTAAGTAAAACCACCTAGTTTTACACACAAAAACAAAAACTTAAGATAAAAACACTTTTCATCCTTTATGTTTGGGATAGTTTACAATTTTTCTTTAAACTTTAAATTCAAGCAATTTTTCCCTTAATATTTGGAAAAGAACAGATATGTCATATGTTATTCTCTCAATTAAACCCCAATGAAAGCTTATGTTTCTTAAAATATTTTTTTGTGTAATATCTAAAATATTCCCACTAAATTTTAACATCCCAAAAATTTTTTCACATATTTTGAGTTTAAGATGGTAGTAATGTTTGGAAAGTTGGAATGATGATATAAGGTGTTTTACTTGTTATCTAAAGAACATTGATTTTATAGGTTTAAATTTGAAATTTATAATTTATCTAATAGAAAATTCGATGACACATGTCTTTTGTTATCTTTTTCTTTTCTTAGCAAAACTTAGTTGTTTATTGTTGGAAGATGATGATATTCGTTATCATTATTAGAAGTTTTTAGTGAGTGGATATTTTGCCTTTAGCAAATAGGTACTAAAAAACTATTATAGTAAAATAGATATTTATAAGTTAAATAGCTACCTTAACTTTGTGTGTAATCAAAATTCTTATATGAATGAGATTAACTTTTTATGATATAATTATCAAAATTCTTAAAATTAATGTCTCTTTTGATAAATGTAAATCTTTGTGTACTTTAAAAATAAAATGATTTATATATTTGTTTTGTGATATAAATAAAATCTAAAATTGACCTTAATCACTACTCTTATTCCATGGCAAGCACATGTCTTGCACGTGCTGCCCTAACTAGTAGGTAGTAAAAAATATGTAAAATTCACTTAATAGACCAAATGTATGGAACATACATGTCAATAATCTCCCACATGTTAGAAATGGGATGTAAACTTTTCCCATTATAAACTTTGCTTTTAACACGTGTTATGGCAGCCTGGCAATCACAAGGAAAGCAAACAGAGACAACAAAGTTAGTAAATGGAGGCATATCAATTAATAAACTCCTAAGCCATACAGCTTTGGACCTAGCCTTCTTTAAGGCCATTAACTTTGTTTCCACATTAGATCTCAATATGCAAGTCTTCTTGGATGACTTCCAAGAGACAGCCCTTTCAGCTAGTGTGAACACATATCCACTAGTGGGCTTCACATAATCTATATCAGAGATCCAGTTAGCATCACAATATCCTTCTAAAACAACAGGATAACCACAATATGACAAACAAAAACAAAAAGTCCCATTTGAATATATCAATAATATAGATATTGTATCACAATACTCAACACTAGGACTATGAGTGTATCTACTCAATCTACCAACATCATATGCAATATCAGGGCGACTACAGTTTGTCAAAAATATTAAATAACCAATAATTTGTACTTACTTATCTTGTGAAACATTATCACCACAATTTTTGACAAAGTGCACTTTTAAATCATACATAATAGACATAGGTCACATATCAAAGTGTTTAATTTTTTTTCTCTCCACATAATGAGATTGTGATAGTACACTACAATCATTATCCCTAAGGATCTTGATGCCTAAAATAACATTTGCTCCAACCAAAATTTTCATATCAAATTTGGAGGCAAGAAAATATTTAGTATCATACACAACATTATGGCTAGTTCCAAATATAAGTAAGTCATCATCATATAAACAAATAATGACACCTTCATTATTATTTAACTTATTATATATGCATTTATACTCATGACCATAAATCACAAATCCATGTGTAAGCATCACATATCAAAATTTTCATGTCATTGTATAGATGCTTGTTTTAATCCATACAAGGATTTAACCAATTTACAAACTTTATGTTATTGTCCAAGGACAACACAACCCTCAGGTTGCTCTCTATAATTTTTTTTTTCTAATTCACCTATTAGAAAAACAATTTTAACATCCATATGATATATACTAGGTTTGTAAATAGATACAATGACAAACAACATTCTTATAGATGCTATTCTAATAAGAATAAGTATCAAATAATCAACATGATACTTTGCTTGTAGCCTTAAGTTACCGAGCATGCCTTATACTTTTCTATGATCCCATTCAGTTATAATTTTCTTTTAGAAACCCGCTTGCAACCATATAATTGTTTTAAACACCCACTTATAACTAATAGGCTTAACCTTAGATGGAAGCTCAACCCATTCTGAGTGTGATTAGACATAATCTAATAATTTGTTAAAAGCTTCCAACCATAATGGTGCATCAACAAATTTAATTGCATCATAATAACTTACATGTTCATCTTCAACAATACAAGTAATAAAATTATTACCATAACTCTTTTTCTTCCTAGCTCACTTATTCTTAATTCTTGCACGTCATCAACAAGATCGTTAGAAGTATCAATAGGTTCATGAAACATATTTTCTTTTTTCTTTTTTTCCAAAGGAAACTCATACTTAAAAAAAGTATTTTTAAGATTTAACAATAATATTAAATTCTAAATATATCGCCATTGATGAAAATAATTCTATATCATGAACTATAGCAAACATAACCAATAAACACACACAATCACATATTTAAGAATCAATTTTCCTCCTTTTAGGTTCATGTAGCATGACCTTAGGCAAGTACCCCCACACTTTGAGGCATTCTCCTTTTAGATTTGGGTAACATCTTAGCCAACCACCCCCACAATTCGAGGTATACCAAGTTAGGCTTATGCCATTCTCAACTTCATTTTTTTATATTTTATAAAAATTTGGAAAACTTCATCTTTGATTCCTAATAAACAAAGCTAAGTAAATATAGAATGGTCATCAATAAAGATTACAGAAAATCTTTTACCACCTCTAGTCATTGTGTGTTTTAAATCATCCAAATTATTATGTACCAAACTAAAGAGTTTGGTTCCTCTTGTTATGGATTTGCAAAGTCTTTTTATTTCAAATTCACAAAAACCTATCCACCATCTCAAAACAACACATATGGCCAATAAAAATGTGTATATATATATATATATATATTTGTGTGTGTGTGTGTATATATATATATATATATATATTTTTAATATCACTCTTGCACTCGTTGGATAAAAGGAATATTTATTCCCACTAAAGCTTACCCACTAGCCCAAAATACTAGTTGGATCATTTTTTTTAATATATATAAAGAAAATTTTAATTATTTTCCATAATTTCTCATTTCATATATTTGTGTCAAGAGATGTAAAAATAATAGCTTTTGTACATAGAGCCAATAGCCTCTAGCTACTAGAAACCACTCTTAGGAATGTCCAAAATTTTACAAGAATAAGACACTTAATATTTTGTAAAATTTGACATCATTATACCACAATTGTATAATACAAACGTTTAATAATCCACAATTTCTTTTTCACATGACCATAAATGATTACTTGAATACTTTAGCAAGGAAAATAAAACTAAATTAAATTATAGTATCATTGTATCTCCATTATACAAAAGGAGTACCAAGTTGATACGGCACTATTGGTCCACTTAACAATAGAAATGCCTTCACCATAAGTCTACACCATTTTTTTTTTCTTCAGAATTCTACCAAAAAAATAAAATTTTACCTCATTTCTCATAAAAATTATTCCTAACATTTTCTTTTTTTGAATTCCAAAAAAAATTTCTCAAAACACATACTTTTTTCTTCAATCTCATGTTCCTCATATTTCAATAGACACAACATTTCATTAAATATGATAAACATATAGTACACACAAATTGCAAATGCAATAAGTTGATATTCACATTTTAAGACAACGTTACATAATATTGTTCACATATTGATTTAGATTAAAGAATCAAAAACATATATGGATGGACATCATTTATTTTTTCTTCTAAAATATTAGTCTACCAAATTGTTTAGATAAACCAGATAGCAAAATAAACTCCACAAAATATATAAGTAATTATATCTAAGAATATAACTACTAGCATTTTTTTTTAACATAATATCATATCACAATATAAAATTTCATGATCAATAACTTGTTTATCCATTTTGAAGGGTAAAGCTCAACCTTTAAGATTGTTGGAAAATTAAAAGTGAATAAACAAGTTTGATACAACAAACAATATCCCAAATAATTAGCAAGAATGTAAATAAGCAATAATAATATAAATTTAAGTAAAATTAGGAACAATCTCACAGTGCTATAGAATCACACAAAGAGCGTTGTCCTTAAAGGTTGATTCGTGCCACCCAAAGTAAAACTTTGTGCGATTAGTTTTCTTGGCCAGACAACCCCTCAGGATTAGACTATAGCGTTGACCTTTGTGATGTACGAACTTCCACTCACAAAAGGTTTAAGAACAACCCTCTAGTGCCTTTCCTTAGAACAAATATTCTTGTAGAAAAAATATGTGAGAGAGAAAGATAGTAGAGTTGTGTATATCTAAAATATAGAGTAGCAAAAAAAAAAAAAAAAAAAAAACCCCTTTAGAAAATGTGTTATGATGAGTATTATATATTCTACTTATGAAGATAATAGTCTATAGTTATTGGTTACTAATAACCCTTAAAAGCCCAACGGCTATATTATCAATTATTGTCTAACGGCTATTTTTCTCATAATTGCCCAACGGCTAGAAAATAAATAAGAATAAAAGTGTTTGGAACACACACCCACACCAACAGCTTGAAACTACAAAAATCTCACTTGAACATAATATTTTAACAAAATCGGGATAGCATTATGATTTGATTTTGGAATTGGGTGGGTTTGCTCTTGATGTGTAAATTCATTTTTTTAATACTTTAATAACAAAAAATGTCATATTAGTTAAAAAGATGCTTCATCGTTATTTTGTTAGCCACATAAGTAATAACACTAATAGCAGTTAATAGAAAGACTAACTGTGCTCATTTTATAAACATAAAGGACCAATAGTGCTCACGTGAAACTTGAGAGACTAATTGAGCTCATGGTGTAAACTTTAGGGATAAATAGTATAGTTTTGCCTAATAATTTGCATTCATTATAATTTGGAATTATTACATTTTCCAATCACAAAAATACCTAGGGGCGTGATGAAAAAATTATTTCATCCAAAACGCATAACACTCATCCCACCTCTAGGTATTTTTGTGATCGAAAAATGTAATAATCTCAAATTAAAATAGATGCAAAGTATTAAACTTTATCAAAAAAAATAAAAGAGCCTCACGCGTGTGCTCAGAGGTTAGTAATCTTAAAAGATAGTCACTTAGTAAAATAATTCATAAAAATAACTAAAATAAATAAATAATTAAATTTGTATTAAATTTTTTAAAACACCTTGAATACGGAAAGGTTAGTAGCTTTTGAATACATTTGTGTAGTACCTTGGTTTTGGATATACACATTTGTGTATTTTTTTGTTGTGCATATGGTTTTTTGTTTGATTTAATTTGTATAGCGATTTATTTAATTGTTAGGTTGGATTAAAATTGATTGGTAGTTGATTTTGAGTTTAATATATAATTTTCAATGTCTTTCACACCCTCAGATTTAATTTTCACAAAGCTATAAATAGGATTAAGGCTCAATTGAACTAAAAGAAAATTTAAATAGTATTAATTTCTTAAAATACCAAGAATACTGTTTGAGAAGTCCACCTATTCTGTTTAATATCAAGTGATGTAATTTTTTTTCGTGCATCTATTATTTTTTTGAACCCAAGCCCAAAAGTTTAATGAATGAAAATTATTCCTTTTGGATTGTGAACTTTGTAATGACATAAAAAGATATAATGGTCATAGAGTGTCATAATTATCATTTTTTTTTAAATGAGAGTTATCAATTTTTTTTTTCTTTTTTGTAAATCCTAAAAGGTAGCTAGTTATTGCACATCCATAACAAAATTTTCAAAACCTAAAGACTCTCACATTGTAAACTCATAATTTTTTCATTCAATTTTTTAAAATGGTAGTTATTTAATCCTTAAAGATAAGCACTTAGTACACATCCATAACTAAAGTTTAGGATGCTTAAAAAAAAAACTGAAAAAAAGAAAAAGAAAAAGAAAAAAAAAAGGCTGTCAATGTTACCATTGCTTTAATTTTAAGAAAATATGTTTTTTTTTTTAAATGAGAGTTATCAATATATTTTTTAAAAATCCTAAAAGGTAGCCACTTAGTCCTAAAATGGTAATTAGTTATTACACATCCATAACCATAACAAAAATTTCAAATGCTAAAGACTTTGACGTTGTAAACTCAAAATTTTTTTTAATTCAATTTTTTTAAATGGTAGTTATGTAATTATATTTAATCCTAAAAGATAGGCACTTAGTACACATCCATAACTAAATTTTAGGATGCCTAAAAAAGCTTTAAAAAAAAAAAAAAAACTAAGAAGGGCTGTCAACGTTACCATTCCTTTAATTGAAAAAAAAAATGTAATTTTTTTAAATGTGCAATGAAAGGCACAACAAAGGACAATATTAAATTTCATATGGAAGAGATGGGATTGAGAAAAATGATGGTATAGCATAATAGTTTCAATTGATTAAAAACGTAGTGTTACACAAATTAATAAATATATGCATATATAGGTAGGATATTTACAAAAAATGGTCTTTAACAACTACTTGATAGAATGACTACTACTTTGCTCACTCGAATTCATCCAATGTGCTTGCTATGCAAGAAAAATAATAGACAAAAATGAGCACGCACAGAGGCTCTTTTTTTTTTTTTTTTTCTTTTTTTGTAAAGGTTAATAATTTTCTTTCAAAATTAGCAACTACTATTAATCACCAATAAATCCTTTAATTTAAAAAATGTATATTCTTCAAAAAAATTTCCAATGAAAGTAACAACAATTGTTATGGATAATTGTAAAATGCATCCAACAATTGATAGCATAATTTCATATGGCAGAGATGAGGTTGATATAGATGAAGCTAAATTGTAAGAGTTACAATTAATTGAAAAACTATAAATTGAATCCAAACGGGAGGTAAAGATGGTATTTGCACAGTTTTATGTTTTAATAAAATATTATACCCTTTTTTTAACTAAATTCTACCATAATATTGTAATCAAATGAAAACAAATGTATACATATACAAACAAAATATGTTTGAAGTAGATATTGAAAAAGTGTGGTCCTATTTTGTAGGCACTATTTTTTTTTTTTTTTTAATACAAGATAGAATTTCTACTCTAACCTAATCAAAGTGTATATGTGTATAAAGTCCCTTCTTGGAGACTTGAACTCCGGCTCTTGCCCCCCACGCCCCACAAGCATTTATACTTGTGGAGTAATCACCACATCAAGAGTGCGTGGTAGTTTTGTAGGAACTATTTTACATGTGAGTTAAAAAAAAATTTAGGCTCTTAATCAAGTAAAAAGAATAAGGTTTTTTTTTCCCCTAAACTCTAACATAGTGTTCAACTAATTTTTTTTTTAAATATCAATTTGAGTTTTAAAAAAGTAATTTGAATTCAAATAGAACTCATATTTGAATTTTAAACAAAACAACAGCAATGTAAGAAAACATAAGAGTGGTTTTTTTTTTTAAAAAAAAATACAATGTAAAAAAACGTTGGTTAGTGGAAATATAGACAAAAATAAAGAGAGACAAAAATATGATAGGGAAAAAATAATGATAACAAAGTAAGGAAACTAAATATAAACAAAATTCTACCATAATATTGTAATGAAATAAAAAAAATTAAAAAAAAACATATACCTATACAAACAAAATATATTTGAAGTAGAGTTTGAAAAAGTGTGATTCTATTTTGTAAGCACTATTTTACGTGGGAGTTAAAAGATTTTTTTTTTTCTTTCAGACTCTAAATCACATTATTATTTTCCTAAACTCTAAGTCAATGTTTAGTTATTTTTTTTAAAAAAATATCAAATTGAGTTTTAAAAAAGTAAGTTGAATTCAAATAGAACTCATATTTGAATTTTGAACAAAACAACAGGAATGTAAGAAAACGTGAGAGTGGTTTCTTTTTTTAAATACAATGTAAAAAACGTGTGGTTAGTGGAAAAATAGAGAAAAATATATATCATTCTCACTCTTTAAAAAAGACTCATTAATTAGAAAAATATTAAACACTCATCAAACTGACCAAATAAAAGAAATGAAAAGATTAAAAAAGAAAAGAAAAGATAAGATAAGATAAGATAATGATATGGAAAGGATAATAATAACAAAATAAGGAAACCAAATATAAACCAAATTCTACCATAATATATATATATATATATATATATATATTTGATGAAATTCTACCATAATATTGTAATGAAATAAAAACAAATGTATATCTATGCAAACAAAATATATTTGAAGTAGAGTTTGAAAAAGTATGTCCTATTTTGTAGGCACTATTTTACATGGAAGTTATAAGTATATTTGTACTTTTCCTTTTAGACTCTAAATCATGTTAAAAGAAAAAGGTTTTTTTTTTTTTTCTTAACTCTAAAATTACGGTAAAAGAATAAGGTTCCCCCCCCCCCCCCCCCCCCCAAACTCTAAGTCAGTGTTCAACTAAATTTTTTTTAAAAAAAATATCAATTTGAGTTTTAAAATAGTAATTTGAGTTCTAATAGAACTCATATTTGAATTTTGAACAAAATAACAGGAATGTAAGAAAACGTGAGAATGGTTTTTTTTTTTTTAATACAATGTAAAAAACATGTGGTTAGTGGAAAAATAGACTAAAAAGAAAGGCAAATATATATATATATATATATATATATATCATTCTCACTCTTTAAAAAAGACTCATTAATTACAGAAAATATTAAACACTCATCAAATTGACCAAATAAAAGAAAAGATAAGATAATGATATAGAAAAGATAATGATAACAAAGTATGGAAACCAAATATAAACCAAATACAGGAAAGCAAAAACTAAATGACAACTCATAAAAGCAAACGTGATTTGATGTAATACAAAGAACCCAACACACATGAGGCATCTAAATAGAGGTCATAAAAAATACTTACATTTTTGCCATTGACTATACTTCAAGTCCAAACAGTCCGTTGGAGTTGGAGGACAGAGCACATGAAAATTTTGAAGATCCACACCTCAGTGGACGTTCCTTGAAATTTAGATATGAAAATCTTGAAGATAGACACCCCAGTGCGCATTTCATAAAGAAATATGTGAAAGAAATTACCCAATGCACGTTCCTTGATGAAATATGTGAACAAAATTAAAGGTGAGGTTGAGGGCTATTTTACACAAATATTTGATTTGTTTCTAGAATATAAGAAATTGTTCACGAATTAGAAAACCAAAATAGAAAAGATCAATGTGCATTGACATACACATACTGTTAAGCAGAAGCAAATTTGAGCAAAGCATAGAAAAAATGATTATAACAGTGAAAAGAAGATTAACACAGAATTGAGAGAATTGGAAAACTGAAGAAGAAGCAATTTGAGTTTGAAAACCAATGTGAGTGTACTAGGAGTGTGGTCATATTTTGTAGATAGAGTTTTATGTGGGAGTTTAAGAAGAATTTTTACCAAGTTTTGCCCCTACTTAAACGTAGGCTACAGAGGTATTTTGGAACAAAAAAAAAAAAAAATGTCCAGTCCAAATAGGGGAAGCCCCTTAAATAGTATTATAGATAACCAAGCAAGGTGCTTGAGAAAAGAACAGTTCACAATAACCAAGCAAAGTGCTCAACAGAACACTGTTCACAGGCTCATTCGCGCTTTTTATATAGGTAATAGAAATAGAAAATATAAGGTGAAAATATCATTTTGGTCCCTACATTTTGGAGTCATGGTCAATTTGGTTCTTATATTTTAGTAGCAGTCAATTTAGTCTCTATTATTTTGAAATTTCAGTTAATTTGGTCCCTGTTATTTTGAAATTACAGTTAATTTGGTCCCTACTGTTAACTTATTAACGGAAAATACTTATGTGGCACATACATGTGCAATTGGCACATTTAACGCTTACGTGACTACTAAAAAAAATAATAATAAAATTATTTATCATTTAAAAAATTTCATGTCAACATTAAAAAAAAATCCAAAGCAAAAAAAAAAAAAAAAATGAACGGATGATTTTAAAAAATTCCCAGTTTTTCTTAGCAGCCAAACACAAAAACCCAAAAATACAAAAATCAAACTCAATCTAGAAAATTCACAATAACCAAATTTTATTTGAAGAAAATAAACTTGGCATTTGCGTACTAACTCAAACTTATCTTCTCCTCCTTAACCATCTGCAATATTAACACAAATACAACACACAAATATCTATCTCAAAATTTGATAAAACTTGGATTCAAATAAATAATTACACAATAGTATACAAAAATGCCTTTCCGTAAGAGCCAATGATTCCCATTGGCAATTGTAAATGGGAAATGTAGGGAAAATTTAGCATCAAGGCACAAAAAGAGCCAAGCAGCTGAACTTGTAAAATCTAAGAATTGCAAATTTTTTTACAATACTGCTACAGTATCGTCTTACTTTTATGACGGTACTGTAACATCTTGGATAAATATTTTATTAGTATTTGATTTCTCTCTCTCAGCCACTCAATTCTCTTTCTTTTCTTTGCTTTTCTTTTCTTTTTCTTTCCTCTGATTCTATCTCTGCCTTCATCCTCACTCCCTCTCTCACATCTCCCTGTCTTCTTCTTTTAAGCATGCCACCGAAGCTAGGTTGGAGGTCGGCGTGGAGATCGACATGCCACTCAGTTCTTTTTTTTTTTTTTTTTTTCCCTCTGATTCCATCTGTCTTCATCCTTACTCCCTCTCTCACATCTTTTGTCTTCTTCTTTTAAGCATGCCACCGGAACTGGGTTGGAAGTCGGCGTGGGCATGGCGTGGAGATCGGCGTGGGCGTGACGTGGCGTGTGCCGTGGTGAGACCAGCGTCGTGTGCCTCGTGGCGGTGTGTGAATTTCGGGTGGGTTTTGGGTTTGATTTCTGGTGCCTCACGGTGGTAATGGGTTTGATTTTTTGTGGGTTTTGATGTGAACTTTTCTTTATTTTTTTGTGGGTTTCTATCCATGGTGGTGGTGGGTGTGTTGTTGTCGTGGATTTGCCGTGATCAGTGGCGACTCTAGGAATTTTTTTTAGGGTATTCCTTAACAAGCATAAATTACACAATTTAATAAAAAGAAAATTTTATATATTGACAACAACAACAATAAAAAAATACGCAAATACATATAGTTTATAATTATCTTCTATAGACTATAATTTTTTTAATCTTAAATAAAGTGGGATTAAAAAATATTTTAATATTTTAAACTTTCTACAAATAAAATTCACATTTTGAATAATTGTAAACAAATTAATAATGTACAGTGTCTCTTTCACCTTTAAAGCAACTGAAATAATGTTGATAAAAAATTTATATGAATATTTTTTAACTTTTTACTTGTGGCATTATTGTAAATAAATAAGAATCTAGGATTAGTTTTTGAACTAAGAAATTTCCTAGAAGTTTCCTTATAATCTCCATTACTCCATACGTATTTTCCATTTTCACTTACCATGTCCTTTCCATTTGATCTCCTCCATTCTTCTTCTCCAGTCTCCACAAACTTCTCTGCTTTCTTTTTCTTTTTTTGAATGCTTTCTTTGGTTTTAACACTTCCTCACACAATCAAGGCTGGACCCCAACACGCCCAACAGGTAAGTGTTCTCTAGCAAAGGAAATCTCAACAATAGAGAAGTGTGGTGACTCAAAGAGACAATGTTGAAGCTGAATGAGAAACAGTGAAGGGTAAACAAATAAAAAAATTTGCTTGAGGCTGATCCTATTTTTGCTTGAGGGTGTTCCTATTTTGCATTGAGGGTGTTCCTATTTTTTTTTAAAGGGTAAATAAATAAATAAAAATTTAAACTATTATATATAAATTTTTTTTTTTCAGTTCAGGGTGTTCCTGGGAACACCCTGCAATCAACGTGGCGTCGCCACTGGCCGTGATGGATTTTTCTTTGATTTATTTTTTATTTTTTATTTTTTTGTGTTGTTGATGTGGTGGTTTATTTGAATTTTTTGTGTTGTTGCTATGGTGGTGGTGGATTTTTCATTGATTTTTTGTGTTGTTGTGTTTCTGTGGTGGTGGATTGTTTGTGTTGTCGTGGATGTTTTTTGTGTTGCTGTGGTGGTGGTGGATTATTTGATTTCTTTGATTTTTTGTGTTTTTGTGGGTTTCTTGTAGCAAAGGTGGTGGTGATGGGTTTTTTTAGCGCTAGTAGTGATGGGTTTCTTGTGACAAAGGTGGTGGTGATGGGTGGTTGAAAGGGAGATAGTGAGGAAGAGATTAACAGATTGATGGTGAAGAATGAAGTAAGAGAGATTAGATTATATTATTTTATTAGGTAGTATATATTATTTTAATAAGTTGAATAGGAAAATAAAAGATGAGATGTTGGGTGTATTGTAAAATGGTATAGTATAATTGATAAAGTAACTTTTTGAGATGGTAAAATAGAATAGGATAGCATTTCCCATTGTGAATGCTCTAAGGAGGGTGAGAAGGTGGTCTTCTAAAAGCGTAAGGCTTGATGGCTTTATGCTCCTTGGCTTTCTTGGATTCAACCCAAGCTGGTGCACAACGTGGCCCAATCAAACTATAGAGTTTTAGAGCCATTGGATTCAACCCTAGCAAATAGCAACCACCGCCACCATTCTCTCTCTTTCATTGGGTTCTTCAGATCCATAAAATCTTGGGGCCGATCTAAAGCTTTGTGAATATTTTGTGAATGAAAGTTCAGGAGTTTGATTGTTTTCTTGCTTGATCAAGGTTGAGAGATGTGCGTTAGGGTTTTCGTTTTTGTAGAAAATTTTAGTAGCCACGTATGCATCAAGTGTGCCAAATATGCACACCGTATGCCGCATAAGCATTTTCCATTAGCGAGTTAATGGTAAGGATCAAATTAACTGTAAGTTCAAAATAGTAAAGACCAAATTTTGACAACTACTAAAATGTAGTGACCAAATTAAGTATGACCCGAAAATGTAAGAACCAAAATAGAATTTTCGCTAAAATATAATTAAAAATAAAACAAAAATTTACCCGCGCTATATCTTATGGCCAGTAAAATTACTAAAATAAAAAAAACAATAGTAGTAAGAATACAATTATGGAGAGTGAGTTTGCATAGGACAGTCCATTCGAGGTAAAATTTGCTCTATAACACAATTTTAGAAAAAATTTAGGAAAATAGTATCCAAACGAAATTATTTAGTTATGTGGTACATTTTTGAAACTTGAGTTTATTAAACTTGAATTACAAGCCATATGGACCATGTCAAACTTGAGTTTCAGACCAAACTCAAGTTCAAAAAATGTACAACATAACTAAATATGCTATTTTTCTAAATTTCTCTAGAAATGTACTATTTGACAAATTTTTCCGTCCATTCAATATCCGCTTAGATTTTCAGCTTATCCATACTACATAGGCAAGCACCACAGCAATGCCATTCATCAATCAGAAATCACTTCCTGCTACAGTGCTAATCATAAATTCTCTCCTCACCAAAATAAGCACCAACTCCACAAAGCTAAGAAAAAGCCTCACGCACACACACAGAGGATGAGTGGAGGAGAAGGTGGTGTGCGTGACTGGAGCTTCGGGTTACATTACATCATGGCTTGTGAAGCTCCTGCCCCAACGTGGGTATACTGTAAAAGCTACAGTTCGTGACACAAGTCAGTGCACACATTCCCTTTCTTTCTCTCCAATTTGTATTACACATTTACGTATAGTATATAAAGACATCTCTTTGTACCAATTCATTTTATGCAAGAGCTTGAAATTTCCAAAATCTTCTTCTCTCTCTCTCTCTCTCTCTCTCTCTCTCTCTCTCACACACACACACTTTCACAGGTTATTTTATTTTATTTTCATTGCCTCTGCTCTATTTTTCTTCTTTCAATGTTTTATTCCACTTCTTGATTAAAGCTTTGCATCATCTAAATCTCAACAAAGATCTCAAATTTTCAAAGGCCTAATGCTGTTATACAATGATTAATTACTAATGGTTTTAAATACTTGAGCTATTAAGAAATGATGAATTTAAGCATTGAAACATATTTCTCACTTTTGAAAGGTTTGCAAAAGAACAAAAGAAAATGTTATACAACCAAACCAGTTTTATTGGTTCAATTAAGATTTAAAAGACTTCGTTTAGAAGAATCTCATTTCCATTCCCAATTGAGCTATAAGGCTTTGGTGGTTTAGTTATTTTATTTTATCTTATTTATTTAAAGGTGTAAACTAACACAGGGCCGGCTCTAGTATGAAAGCAAGTGAGGCGGTCGCCTAAGCCCCCAAGTAGAAAAAGGCCTCCAAATTTTGGCCAATAAAGTAATTTTTTATATTATAAACTTATTCATTAAGCCTGAAAATATTAGCCAATAAATAAAATAACATTTTTTATCAAATAAAAAACAAGAAAAAAGAGAGAAAAATGCTATGTCCACGACATTTTTCACAACAAATTCTAAGTAGCAGGTTGTTACTGACTGTTATTAGTGAGGAAAAAAGTAATTTCAGTGGTAGGTTTAAATTAGAACGAGTAACAACTTAATATTTAGGATTTGTTGTGAAAATATTGTGAATATAGCACTTTTCACAAAAAAAAAAAAGAAAAAAAAAAAAGAAAAGAGAGCAATACACAAAGAATTTCACAACATTTTTTACAATAGTTAAGCTAACAAACTTTTACTATTTTTTATCTAGGTCTACCACCAATATCACATTTTTACTTACCATTTCCAATCTGCCACATCAACAACTATGAAAAGTGGTCAATTTTTTATCTATAAATTTTCTAAAGAAAAAAAAAAGATTCTACATGATTAATTAATAATTTTGCATCTAAAACAATATAATAGAATTTAAGTAATATTAATTCTTTTATAATAAAATTCATATTTAAATATATAAAAAGTCTCAAGTTAATTTTCACCTAAGACTCCTAAATGTTTCGAGCCGCCCCTGAACTAATCATTTAAATCAACTTATTAGTATTTACTGAAAATACACATGATTTTGGTATTTTGGTATATAAATAAATGATGTTAATGATCCAATGATTCAATCGACACTTTTTGGCATCTCTAACAGTATCGTCTAGGCATTTGTACTTTTATCCCCCACCCCAAACTTTAATGTAGGAAAAAAGTATTTGTTGTAAATGTCCCTACCCACTTCACTTTGGGCATCAAAAGCGAGTTACAACTAACAAATTGTCTACATAGATCTACTGTGAAAAATGATACACCAGAAGTCTTCATTCCCTCGGTCAGCCACTTTCTTGAAAACCTTCAAGCTTATCATGTGAACCATAGTGAATTTGTGCACACAATAGGTGGGACATCAACTGGGTAAAGAAGGTTTTTTTTTTTTTTTAATAAATAGTGTGGCAAGTAAACTAACCGTCATCCTAAATGGAAGCCTTTACATGGTTTATCTTATATAGCATGATAGCATCTAATGGTAGATTTATATGGTTTAGTCACAATCATATTGCGCATGTAGTGTGCATTATTATCCTTTACTCTCTTTTTTTAGATGAATGGGAGATATGTTCTAGGAATACCTCAACCCCAGAATAAGGTTCTGTTTAAGGTGGAGTTCTTGAAATTCCCTATAGCAACCACGTGTCTTTTAACTTCCCGTCTTTTCTCACCTTTATGACTCATGCAGCGCTTGCTACTAATAATTTAGTATTTCAATTGAATTCTCTGCATATATAGTCCACAGAGGTTCTGAAGAAAACTGAGCATTTACTTGCACTTGATGGAGCTAAAGAAAGACTAAAATTATTCAAAGCAGACTTACTAGACGAAGGATCTTTTGATTCTGCAGTTGATGGATGCCAAGCTGTTTTTCACACTGCATCACCTGTTTTAATGACAGCCAGTGACCCACAGGTTCATCTTGTATTATCATTTATTTGCCATGTGCATTGTGGAATGTATAATCATCTAAGAAGCACAGGTGTGGATTCGGGTTTGGGTTTGGGTGTGGGTGTGGGTGCATTGTGGCGACTCGGTAATTTTTGAAAAAGTAGAGTCCGGGTTTTTAAAAAATAAACAAATAAGACGTGGAAAAGGAACAAAAAGGGGAAAGAAAACACTAGAGTCAAACGGTGCATTTTGCCCCTTTTTTTTTTTTACTTTTTATTATTATTTTTTTATATAAAAAATACTTATTTCGGCCCATTTCAGACCAAATTGGAAATTATAAAAAAAAAAAAAAAAAGGGGATTCACCTCGGACAAGTGTGCAGCCACGTCGACAGCCACACAGCACGCTGTGCTTGTCGGATGCGGGTGCGGCGCTCTTGGAGCCGCACCCGTGCTTCCTAGATAATCATTGTGATAATTTTTCTTGTAATATGACAAATGCTAAATTTGTCTTAAATCATTTAGAAAAACTTTAAAGGATCTCATATCAGATTTCCTGTGATTCTTTCTTTGAGCATGTGTCTTGGACAATTCAATGCTCATTACGTTAAAGCAAAATAGTGAAATGGGGTAAATGGGTAACATAATTACGTTCTTTAATTTTATATTTTAGAGAAGCGTTTTCAAGCCTTAATCCAAAAGTAGAGACTAGAGAGGATGTTGAAATGTGAGGAGCTGTGAAGGTAATCTATAGCTTGAAGAAGAAATGTACAAGGTGAAGCCAGAGGCTAAAATTGCAAAATCAAATGCTACATAAACTACACTAGTTTAATGTAAATACTTGTAAAGCTACTTGTAGTATAGTTCTATTTAATTAGTTGGTTAATATTGACAGTGTTAGTTGATGATTGGTTCTGGGTAATTGTTAGTTAGAAAGTTTGTTAGCCACTTTCCCGCTTTGTTAGTGTATATAAACTCAGAGCTTAATGTAATCATATTATTCAAGCATTTCACAAACACAAACTCTCTTTCTCTGTTATGACCTCCATAGCCAAAGCTTGAAACTTTGATATGGTATCAGAGACAACTGGCTCAGCAAGTTCAGATTTTCATTGCTGTTATCCCAGTTTCAATTCTTAATTTCTTTTCATCTTTCATTAGAATTCCTTTGATTCTAGATCAAAATTTTGTCTTCTCTGAGTTGAATTTGTACGAAATCCTTCTTGATTTCTTAGTCAATTTAGTTTCAATCTTCTTCTGGATTCTTTAAGATTTGATTGAATTTATTTGATTCTTCAAACTTGATTGATCACCATGAGCACTCAATCTGCCTCAACTTCAACTGCAGCACCTGCTCATCCTCAACTTCAACTTTGGGAGATTTCTTCAAGCCCATAATTTCTTCCTAACAGTGATAATCTTGGTATGACTCTCATGACCCAACCATTGAATGAAGAAAATTATAATACTTGGAGTAGGTCTATACTAGTGTCTTTGGATGCAAAAACTAAGCTTGGTTTCTTTGATGGATCCATTCCAAAACCTTAGTCTGAATTTGATCCTAGTTATATAGCATGGTGTAAGTGTAATAGCATGGTTTTGGCTTGGTTATTCAACTCTCTTACAAAGGATGTTCAGACTAGAGTGATCTACTTTTAAGTTTGCTAGGGAGGTCTAGCTTGATCTGTTACATAGGTATTCTCAAGGCAATGACCCTAGGATTTTTGAGTTGAGGAAAGCTGTGAGTTCTTTAACTCAAGAGGATTCAAGCATCAATGCTTATTACACCAGGTTTAAAGGTGTTTGGGATGAGTTTTCTAACTATAGGACCTAAACTTGCGGTCGTCAAGATAAAGAATGTACTATGGCATTTCTCATGGGACTTAATGAGATTTATGCAGGAGATTGGGGACAGATCTTGCTTATAGGTCCAGTTCCTCCATTGTCTAAGGTGTTTTCTCTTTTTCTTCAAGATGAAAAGAAAGGAAATGTAGGATCTGGTCATGTGGTTCAAGCTAAATCTGCAGGTCTGGTTTCCAAAACAACAAATTCATATCAGAAATCTTCTTCCACTTATGGCAAGGGCAAGAATTGTAGACAGTAGTGCACACATTGTGTATTGATGGGACATGTAGTAGACATATGATGGAAATATACATGTCACATACAAAACATATGCAACAGAAAGTTAACGGATTTACTTTATTCGCAATTGATAACATGAACTACGTAAATTTCAGTATACAAGAACAAGAAAGTGTACCTTGGTGTAGTGAATTTAAAAAAAAAAAAAAGATTAGAAGTACTTGGAAACACTTTTAATCTTCACTCCAATTCGACTAACACCCAAGAAGTGTGGTCTCTCAATCAATTATATGAATTTGTTCAAGAGAGAATGAAAGAGTGTCTAACACTCACATACAAACCATTTCAAGTACTTGTTTCAAAATTCTTATAATTGATTATCTAATTGGGCTAGCCTTTTAGGCATTTCCAATTGGGCTTTAGCATGTGGCTTAGAGTGGGACCAAAAGGGAACAAATAAGACTTTAGCTCCAATGGGCCTTGGGCTTTTCTGTCAACTCTTGACAAGTTCAAATTTACCATTAATTATATTTAATACCACTATATAAATATAATTGCACTCTAAGGCTTATTAATATATTATATCCCAAGATTTTATTGTACATGCAACCCCTTCATAAAATATTCATAGTAATACAAAGTTTTTAATATAAATTGCCACTTTGTAGATTACTACATCTTAATCCTTGAGTACTCGGTTTAATCTTTTTAAAGTTATTCATCATATATTTATGAAATCCAATAGTAATTCCCTACTAAAGTGGTTAGGCCTAACTCTCTGAATAACCGAACCCATTAAACTTATCTCAAGGAAATATTTTGTATCTCCGTTAAGAGACTATGAATTCCATCTTGAGAATATATGTTCCGTCAAGACTAAATGTGGCTGCCCAACATACTAAGGTTTTGACCGTTACTTTAAATCTCACTCCTGATATATCAAAGCAACTTATAGTTTATGCTCAGGTCCATTATTCTCTTAGGATTAAGAGTTCATGTAAATAGAAGTCGTGAAATTTATTATTCATTTAACAATTGTTAGGAGAATAATAAATCTCACAGCGGTCCAGTTCAATATGTATTAACTTTTAAAACATATCAACATAGCAACTAGAAGTCTCCGCTTCCATGATCAAGATAAATCATCTTAGTTGATATGTTATAGTCTTCGTAGATGAATTACCCAATTTCATCACCGACTATGAACTAAAATTCTGAGTTTACAAAGAACTTGTGATTTATATCTTCTGTAATTGTTCACATAAATCACATACTATGCATCTCATGGACTATATGATAATGTCTGAATATTCATATTGTCATTATTTTAGATAATAATAAAACAACTTTATTAATCACAACACTAAGTCATACATAATGTCATACATAGCATCATACAATAGGATTTAAGGACACTAATCCCAACAACAAATGCTACAAATTGCATTGATATCCTCCTGGATATAAGTTCAAGGGTAAAGGTCAAGCCTTTGCCAACAATGTTGGTATTTCTGCTGTAGATAACATAGTGGAGGACAATGTTTCTCTCACTAGTACTAAGTATCAGCAGTTCTTGAGTTTGTTGAATTCCTAGTCTCATTTTGGCACACAAGGCCCTCAAGATTTGGCTTCAGAAATTCATCAAGTAGCTAACATCATTGCTCAACCTACCATGGGATTTGCTGGACATGAAATGCCAGGTATCTCTTTCCAAAATCTTTCTAAACTATCTATTACTTCTTTGGAATATTCTGTTTTTTCTTCACATGTCAAGACTACTTTCATTACCCTCACTGACTGGATTCTTGATAGTGAAGCCACTGATCATATGGTCCACTCTATCCATCTTCTCTCTTCTATTACCTTTTTGGTACATATTTCTGTCAAGTTACCTAATGGTGACATTGTACAAGTCACCCATATAAGTACTGTCAAACTAAGTTCCACATTGACATTAGACAATGTTCTTTGTGTTCCAACTTTTTTCCTTTAATCTTGTTTCCATCAGTAAACTCACCCAAAATATCCATTGGTATTGTCTTTTTCTTTCCAATTTCTACTTCATTTAGGACTTATAGCTTTGGAGGATGATTGGGTTGGGTAAGAAGCTTGGTGGAGTGTACATTCTACAAAATTTTCGTTCATTCTTGTAATAAAACTTCTATTGTGGATGATTCCAATCTGTGGCACTACAGACTTGGCCATCCATCTTCACAAAGGATGCATTTGTTGCAAAACTCTGTATCTTCAATTTCATGTTGCAATAAAACTTCTTCTTCTTATACTTTTTGTCCTATTGCTAAACAAAGAAGGTTGCCATTTACTCCTTCTCATATTTCTAAGTCTAGCTTTGATTTGGTTCATGTAGATATTTAGGCACCATATTCTATACCTTCTTTGAATGGGTCCAAATACTTTCTCACAAATATAAATAATTACAGCAAACACTAAGGTGTATTTGATGAAATCCAAGTTTGATACATCTATTTTAAGGTCTGATAATGGACTTGAGTTTGCAATGTCATCATTCTTTGCTTCAAAAGGTGTACTTCATCAACTTTCTTGTGTTGAAACACCACAGCAAAACTCTATAGTTGAAATGAAACATCAACATCTCCTAAATATGGCTAGAGCTCTTAGGTTCCAAGTTAATTTGCCTTTAAAATTTTAGGGATATTGTATTCTTACAGCCACATACCTTATTAACAGAATACCTAGCCCCATACTTCATAATCTTACACCTTTTGAGAAGCTTCTAGGCCATCCACCTTCCTATTCTCATTTGAAAATATTTGGTTGCCTATGTTATGCTTCTGCCCTCACTAGAAATAGAACCAAATTTGATACTAGAGCCAAACCTTGTATATTTCTTAGTTATCCCAATGGCATCAAAGGTTACTTCCTAAATGGTTGGATGCAATGCAAGCTGAAATTGATTCTCTCTAAGCTAATCATACATGGGAATTGATTGAGCTTCCACCAGGTAAACAGCCCGTTCGTTGCAAATGAGTTTACAAAATAAGCTCAAAGCTCATGGTTCCATTGAGAGATACAAAGCCAGATTAGTTGCAAAGGGGTATACTCAAACTGAAGGGGTTGATTACTATGAAACTTTTTCTCATGTGGTGAAGTTTGTTACTGTCAAAACTCTCCTTGCCTTGGCAGCTATCAATGGTTGGCATCTAGCCCAGCTAGATGTCAACAATGCCTTTTTACATAGGGAGTTGGATGAAAAGGTTTATATGCTTCCTCTTCCAGGTTTTGGCAGCAAGGGGGAGTGCAATCAAGTGGTGTGCAGGCTGATTAAGTCCTTATATGGACTCAGACAGGCTAGTAGACAATGGTTTGCTAAGCTGTCTTCCACTATCATTCAGCAAGGGTTCATCCAATCCAAGTCAGACTATTCAGTGTTTACTAAGGTTGAGAAGTCTTTGATCATCATTTTTCTTGTCTATGTGGATGATATCTTAATAGCAAGCAACAATGAGGCAGCTATAGATGATTTCAAGAAGTTCTTGGGCAACAAATTCAAACTTAAAGACCTTGGAGTTTTAAAATATTTCTTAGGTCTTGAAGTTGCAAGAACCACAAAAGGATATCTTTGTGCGAAAAGAAGTATACCCTAGAGGTTCTTTTTTATGTAGGTTTTTTAGCAAGCAAACCTGCACATACGCCTATGGAACAATTTTCAAAGTTCAGTAGTATAGAAGAGACTAATATGGCTGATCCTAGTATGTATAGAAGACTTGTAGGAAAACTTTTGTACTTGACTTTGACCAGACCAGACATTTGTTATGCAGTTCACAAACTAAGTCAGTACATGGGCTCTCTTAAGCTTCGGCACCTTCAAGCTACTTACAAAGTTTTAAAGTACTTGAAGAACAGTCCAGGATAAGGTCTTTTCTTCTCTGCACAGTCTACTTTACATCTAAAATCCTATTGTGATGCTAATTGGGCAGGCTGCCCTGGAACTAGAAGATCCATTTCTAGTTTTTGTATTTTCTTAGGAGATTCTTTAATCTCATGGAAGTGCAAGAAACAATAAGTAGTGGCTAGATCATTAGCAGAATCTGAATATAGAGTAATGGCAGCATCGCCAGTGAGTTAGTGAGGCTAATTGCTCTCTTGCAAGACTTTAGTTTTTAGGCACAAATAGTCAGCCTCTCTCTACTGTGATAGCAAAGCAGCCTTATACATTGCTGCCAATCCGGTCTTCCACAAAATAACAAAACATATTAAGGTTGATTGCCATTTCATTAGAGAGAAAGCACAATCAGGGACAAAATGTGCCTACTAAACATCAACTAGCAGATCTTTTCACAAAGCCTCTTGGCAAGGTTCAATTCTTCAAGCTCCTTTCCAAGATGGGCATATTCAATATATATGCTCCATCTTGAGGGGTAGTGTTGATATGTAAGGAGCTATGAAGGTAATCTATAGATTGAAGAAAAAATGTACAAGGTGAAGACAGAGGCTAAAACTGCAGGATCAAATGTTTCATAAACTACAGTCGTTTAGTGTAAATACTTGTCAATATATATGTTTTACTTTTTAAGGAGAAAGTTTCTATCCTTTGTTGTTGTATGTATTTGGCACTTATGCCTAGATCTTATTAATCTAAATGATATTCAAGATTGGTGAAAGATGGCTTTTAGAACCATTATTTTGTTATATTCCCAGTCTATGAATTCTATTTAGAGGATAATAAGATCTAGGGCTCCTTTATTGTAAAGGAATAAAGTTCCACTGACTTCTTTAAGTCAGTACATACATGAAGGATGAATAAGACTCTTTTAGAAATAGTAAAGTACATGATAAGTATTTCCATTTGCTTATTTCTTTTGGAGATATAATCTAGTAATTACTATACATTTTCCAAAGTTGATTTCAAAAGTTTGTTCCTAGGACATTAGTCAATTCGTGGATTGGGTAAAAACCTAATATATGATACTTCCACTTTTGGAGATGTCCAGCACTTGTGCTAGAAAGGAAGTCTAACAAATTGAAATCAAAAGGTAGAAAAATGTGTTTTTATGAAGGGTATCCAAAAAGAACTGCAAAAGATTGTTTTGGTAGTCATAAAGAAAACAAGAAGTTTGTATAGTACAAATACAAAGTTCTTGATGATGACTATGTGAATAATCTTAAAGCAAAACGTATAATTGTTCTAGAAGAAAAATGTCGGAATTTGTTGAAAGACAACTATATACAATTAGAAATGAGATGGTTGTATTAGATACACCACAAGGCATTATTCTAGATGTGTAGCTAATACACCGGTACAATATCGTAGTGGGAGAATTATTAATTACCAAGTAAATTCATACTTTTGGAATAAACTTTTGAAGTCATTCCAAAAGGATATGAATTTGATCCTCAGTCCTACGTAAAGGTAATAGATGATATGAATATGAATTACTGATTCAAAGGTTATGTGAATAGAATTAGATTCTATTTAAAGTCTAGAACTTGTAGAGGCGCCTAATGGCATTAAGCCTATTGTTCTAAAATTTCTACAAAGTAAATGAGATTGATAGATTTGAAGGTGCAAACCTTCAAAGTCAAGACTAGTGGCGAAAGGATTTATTCAGAAAGAAATGGTTCAATTATGAAAAGATTTTTTCACCAATAGTCAGGTTTGACTCTATCAAGATTCTCTTATCCATTATATTTCATTTGGATGAAATATGGAAGTGGATATCAAGAAAGCTTCTTTTAGTAGCAATCTTGAGGAAGACATCTATATGATGTAACTAGACTTGAACATAGCAAAGAAATAGTAGTGCTTAGTATGCAAGTTGCTTAAATTCCATTTAAGAATTAAAGCAAGCATCTGAATCATAAAATATCGTCATCGATCAAGTAATCAATTTGTTTGATTTTGATCAAGTATTAAAAGGCCTTATGTGTGTGAAAGCTATATAGAATAATAAATTTCTTAATGTATGTTGATGACATTCTAATCATTTAGAATGATGTAGAGATATTGTTATCAATAGAGTTTTTGTTGTCTAATCCAGTTTGATATAAAATACTTGGGAAAGACTAGTCATATCCTAAGAATTTAAACTTTGTTAAAATTCAGAAATTAGGATATTGAGTCTATCTCAAACTACTTAAATAGATTCTAGCCAAGTATAGCATGTAATACTTCAAGAAAGGATTCTTTCCTTTTAAGTTTGAAGTTCCTTTATATAGGACTATAGTCCTAAGACATATAAAAGGAAGAGCATATTAAGATGATTCCTAATATCATATCAATAGGAAGTCTTTATGCTATGCTATATACTAAGCTAAATATCTATTTTGCGGTGGGTATGGTAAGCAAATATCAATTGAATCAAAGATCACTTAAGTTAGTGGGAGTAAAGCATATACTCAAATATCTTAGGAGAATGAGGGATTATATGCTTGTCCACAAAAGTGAGGTTTTGATTGGTATTGGATGTACAAATGCTGACTTGTAGTTTGATTGTGATTCTTGAAGTTGGACTTCAAGATATGTGTTCATCTTAGGTGGTGAAGATACACATTAAGCATAAGTATTATCTCACTAGAGAGATATGAGTACTTGAGTAGTAGTAGAAAAGATAATTTATGCAATAAATCTGACTGAAACTTGTTTCCAAACCTTGCCTTAGAGTGACTATGAATTACTCTAAAGGGAGATAAGTGTCGGATATATGATAAATTGTCTTTGAGAGCAAGTGTGAGATTGTTGGGGTTTATGCCCTAAAATCCAATTTATTGGTATGTCATAAATAATTAAATTGTTTAATTATATGAGACTATTTATAAATGAACTAATGGGACATTATCTTAGTCCATGAGATGCATAGTATGCGATTTATGTGAAAAGTTACAGAAGATATAAATTGCAAGTTCTTTGTAAACTCAAAATGTAGTTCATAGTCGATGATGAAATTAGGCGTTTCATCTGCGAAGACTATAACATATCAACTAAGATGATTTGTCTTGATCATGGAAATGGAAGATTTCTAGTTGGTATGTTGATATTTTTTAAGAGTTAAGACATATTGAACTGGACCGCTGTGAGATTTATTATTCTCCTAACGACTGTCAATTGAATAATAAAACTCACGACTTCTATTTACATCAACTCTAAATCCTGAGAGAATAATGGACCTGATCATGAGATGTAGGTTGCTTTGATATGTCAGGAATGAGATCTATAAGTTACGGTCAAAACCTCAGTATGTTGGGCAGCCACATTTAGTGTTGATGGAACATATATTCTCAAGATGGAATTCATAATCTCTTAACGGAGATATAAAATATTCCCTTGAGATAAGTTTAATGGGATTGGTTATTCAGAGAGTTGGGCACAACCACTTTAGTAAGGAGTTACTAAAGTATATATTTATGGAATTGGATTTTATAAATATATGACGAATAACATAAAGGATTAAACCAGGTACTCAAGGATTAAGATGTAATAATCTTCAAAGTGGCAGTCTATATTCATGACTTTGTATTACTACGAATATTTTAATGAAGGGATTGCATGTATAATAAAGTCTTGGGATATAATTTATTAATAAGGCCTAGAGTGCAATTATATTCATATAGTGGTATTGAATATAATTAATGATAACTTTGGACTTGTCAAGAGTTGACAGAAAAGCCCAAGGCCCATTGGAGTTAGAGTCTTATTTGTTCCCTTTTGGTCCCACTCCAAGCCACACAATGGAGCCCAATTGGAATGGCCTAAAAGGCTAGCCCAATTAGATAATCAGTTGTATATAAGGAGAGAAACATACAGAATTTTCATAAGTCTTTTCATGAGTCTTTTTATAAGAGTTTTTCATCAAGATTACACAAGGAATGAAATGGTTTGTATGTGAGTGTTGGACACTCCCTTGTTCTCTCATTGGAAACTGATTGAAAGACCACACATCTTGGGCATCAAGTGGAATTGGAATGAAGATTAAAAGTCTTCCCAAGAACTTTTGATCATTTGTTTTAAATTTCACCGCACCAAGATACGCTTTCTTGTTCTTAAATTCTGAAACTTTTATAGTGCATGTTATCAACTGCGAATGAAGTAGATCCGTTAATTTTTCCGCTACGTATGTTTTGTATGTGATACGAACATGTTTTTTCCCAACACAACAAAGGTTAAAAAAAAAAACTTTGGGAAAAACAGTTTTGGGGAAAAATGTAGGAGGTGGGGAAAATAAAGACACACAAACCAAACTTAAAAACTAAGTTGAGGATACACATAAAGAAAAATATTCTCTCTTTCAATAAATGCAAACTTGATACTATGTGACCCATAAACAGTTTCATGAGTAGAGAAAATATTTGCACATTGATTATACATCATATCTCTCAAGAAAAATATTTTTTGCAATTCACACATCAAGAAAAATAGTATATACTAAAATGTACAAAGGACTCAAAAATTAATCAATCCATTTTTAATTCAAGTTGAGTACCCAATTTAGCAAAGTGTATGCATGTTATGTGTGAAAACAATGAGAGATATGACTGCAAAACTACAAGATGGATACAAAAAAAATAATGCAACTCATGTGAATCCTAAACATAAATAATGCATGAAAAATATTTGGTCAAAAACTTCGAAACTGAAAATTTTTCAGTTTTGATCGATCGAGTATCGATCGAATACCAATCCAGTTAGACAGATTCAAACCAAAATCTTTATCGCAATTTCGATCGGTTGAGAGACAGATTCAATCGATCGAAAATCTGGAAAAATTAAATTTTTGAAAAACAAAGCAATTTTATGGAAAAACTCCTCAAAGCATAGTGATTTATGAATGAAATGCATGAGTATGAGACTGAAAGTTTTTCAAAAACACTTGAATTCAACCCAGATCTTTGAAAAACAATTTTTTCAACTAATTTGACCTCAAAACTCAAATTTTGCATCAAAATCAAGGAACGTATAATCTTGGATGGCCACAACAAAATCACACACAATAACATGTACAAAGTTTAGCAAAGAGTAACTTGTGTTGTGTGTGCAACTAGCAAAAGCTTGAGATGCATGTGAGGTTATATGTGAATAGTAAGCAATCACAATTTCTACACAATTCATCACATACAATTGAGAGAGACTATCACTTAAAAAGTTACATCATATAACTCTCACATCTCCTAGAATAAAAGCTTGCAATCATGAAAGTTTCTTGATTTATTTAGCCTCATAATGTACACACCAATTTTATTTAATTTGAATTCATTATAGCCCAATAATGTACACACCAATTTTAGCATTTTAACCGAGGCTACACCTTATTTTCTTTTTGTGCATGTGCTACATTTTCTCGAGCACAAAATCTTACGATATGCACTAAGGTGTTCATGATTGGCTAATAAACAGTGGTGAGATGGTTATTTATGTCTTTTTCATTAAGTTCAAGTCCAACAATCAAAGGCATGTGATTTCAAGATCAAGACAAAGTGATCAAAAACTATAAACATCTTCCCACACAACATGCACTACAAAGCTCAAACTAGTAAAGTGCAATAAATAAGCTCATCCAAGCTAAACAAGGTACATAAACATACTATGTAAAGATAATATGGCCAACCTTGATTATAAATCCAAGATATATAATACAAAACACATAAAAATATTTTTGGTTTTAAAAAATTTATGACCAAAACTAAAATCACACATTATGCTAAATGATTAAAAATGCAAATGCAATGCATGACAGTGCTTAACCAAGCTATAGAGGGTACACAAACAAGAAATATAAATTTCTTAATTAACCCTTGAGTACATGTACAAACTAGTACGTACTCAAACAAAATTATAAATAGCTTAGCACTTATATAAGATATGCTATTCAAGTTTCTCCACAATATCAAGCATGTTCTAAATCAAGAGAGAGATATTATAATTCATGTAATCCTCAAAACAAATAAAACAAGACACAAAATAAAATATTTTTGTCTTTTTGAAATTTTTCAATGTTTTTGGATTTTTTTTTTTAAACAAAAAACAACCTAAAAAACAAAACAACCAAAAAGTAGAAACAAAACTTGTCCACAAATAATTGAAAGAATTAAATTAGGGACAAGTCAGCAACACTCACCTTAGAAAATCTTTTCTCACCCATATAGCACGAGTCTTCGGCTTTGTAGGTGAAAATTCATGTGAAGCAGAGTGTATTTGAGGGATTATACCAATCTTCTGAGAAAGATTAAAATCCTGCAATTTCCTTTCACAAGCCAACAAGCTTAAATTATTCAAAAGTATATGAAACAATTTATTTGGACATATGGCAAGAGAAATATCATCACATGTCCTAGACTAAAACACAGAATGCTTAAATTTCAATTTATGACAATTAGGACGAATGTGACCGGAGACACCACAAAAGTGGCAAACAGGAACAAATTTAGGAACATCAGTATTCCTAACAACAAATCTAGTCTCAGGTTTTGGTTTTTGCCTTAACAAAGAATAATTTGGTCTAATATGACCAACAACACCACAAAGGTGACAAGTAGGCACAAAAACAGATTTCTTATGCTCTCTAACAGTAGGTTTAGACTTAGGTGTAGAAACTTCAGCGTCTACATCAGAACTTTTACCTTTGTTTAACTTAACAAAATAAGTATTTTCTTTATTATTCCTCTTGAAAGGAGGGATATAAACTTTCTCAGTTTTGGGCTTAAGAGAAATAGAAACACTTCTGTTATCAACAGCAGGCTTTGTACTAGTCAAATTTTCAATTTTAGCTTTAAATTCAACTAACTCTTATTCCAAGCTTTTCATCTTCTCATCTTGAGAGGAAATTTGATTACTCAAAAATTCATTCTTTTTATTAGATTCATCTAATCTAAAAATCAATTCCTCTTTTTCAAGATTAGCCAATTTTAACTTTTCCTTAAATTTCTTAGCAATTCTCATAGTTTTCAATAATTCCTTACGAAGAGTTTCACAGGCATCAAAAAGATCAACAGAAATAACAGTGTCCTTTTTTTTCAAATCATCACAAACATGAGCAAAAAGACACTTCAAATTATCCATGATAACAGAGATCAAGGATCAGCTCTTAAATCAAAAGATCTAAAACAAAAAGCTACCCGCTTTGATACCACTTATTAGAAATTTAGACCCCTGTAAACTAGATTGTTTAACCTAATTAATTAACCAAGTGAATACTTAGGTTTATTATTCAGATCTAGGTTAAAACAATAACAATCATATCATGCAAAGCAGTGAAAATATAAAGAACACAATGATATGATGACCCAGGAAAACCAAACCGGTAAAAAACCTAGGAAGGATTTAACCTAACTATCCTCAAGGTAAAACAGCAAATCCACTAGAAAGAATTGAAGTTTATACAATAGCGACTTAGACCACTAACATCCTATTGCTTCCTCGAGTAGAAAACTTACTACCATGACCCCATGATAGCTCCGAGTCCACGGACTACTTCTTTCCTTGACCTTTGCAAACACAAACACCCACGTTTGTGACTTTGAGATCCCACTCAAAGGTTTAGCAACACAAACTCTCCTGTTTGTGACTCCAAGACCACCCTTGAAGGTTTAGATCATCAACACCTTTGATGACAAAAGAAGGTGGCAACTTCAACAATACCTGATCTTGAGATTCTTCAAGGAACAATACCAGTAGAAGATATAAGAGAGCTTTTTAGGAACAAAACCCTAAATACAAAAGAGGCACACTCTTCTCTCTCTAAAAAACCTTTTTAAAAACGTGCTTAGAGTTTCCTTTATTAGTGGGAGAAGTAGACTTGAAACCCTAATCCTTAATGGGCTTGAACTGCTGTTTGGGCCAACTTAAAATTCTGCAGATATGACTTTCGATCGGTCGAACTAGACAAATTCTGAAATCTTCTTCCTGCAGCTTACTTGTTCTTCTGTGTTCATGATTTGCCAATTATTCTAAACTTTTAGAACCTAACAACTTTGATAAAGGACATTGCAGAGAGCTCATAGTAATAGTTCATTGAATAAGACAATGGAGTAAATCATAGTTATTAAAAACCTGATTGGGAATCCGATAACCTGGTATGTAGACTAGCCCGGCTATTTAAATAGATCATTTATGCATAAGAGATTCGGTCAAACCTAACAGGTTTGTAGTAACCTGTGTAACCCGGATAAGTTTTTATCACCTAATTGGGTTTGTGAATTTTGTAAAATTATATCTATAGGTTCATTTTATTGACTTCTTAACTGTTTAATGTGCTATAATATGGTAATTTAAAGAGGATAAAACTTGAATAATTATATAAAAAAAAAAAAAAAAAAAAAAAAAGCATTTCTCAATCTGTCTATCTACCTCCAAGACTCACATCCTACCAAAAGACTACTATATTATTGTGAAACCTTGATTTTGAATTACAATGGCCAGTTTAATTTAAGCATATGTGTATTTTAAAAAAAAAAAAAATTAAGGTATATATTTATGTTATGATTTTTCAAACTTATTTTCAAGTATATTTATTTTTTAAAAATTTTTATTTGATCTTGCGATTCAATCAATGACCCACTGGTTGGGCTGGTGACATAATAACCCGACTCATATTGTGAAGCCTTGATTTTGAATAACAATGGCCAATTTAATTTTGGCATATGCCTATTTTTTTTTTAAATTATTATTTATGTTATGATTTTCAAACTTATTTTTAAGTATATTTATTTTTAAAATTTTTTATTTGGTCTTTCAACTCAATCGGTGACCTAATGACTTGGCTCACTAAATCAATGTCCGGGTCGGATTTAATAACTATGGAGTAAATGCATATATTATTATTTACAAAGGCATAAGAGAAATTCTACCATATTAAATAATAATAAGAATGGTACATGATAAACTTGTTCAATGAAGTGTATTTAATTTTGTACAGTTTTTAGATCTCTTAAACATACACAGATTAACCTAATTATTTATCCAAGTGATTAGTTTAGGTAAATTATTCAGATCTAGGTTAACACAAATAAATCATATCATGTAAAGCAGCAGAAAAATAAATAACACAATGATATGATAACCCAGGAAAACCAAACTGGTAAAAAATCTGGAGAGGATTTAACCTAGCTATCCCCAAGGTAAAAAAAAAATTCACTATGAAAGAATTGAAGTTTTACAATAACGACTTAGACCACTAACATCTTATTGCTACCTCGAATAGAAAACTTACTACCATGACTACGTGACAGCTCCGAGTCCACGGACTACTTCTTTCTTGGATTCACAGCAACCACAAGTACTCCCACATGTGTTTTTTTTAAATCTTTATGTAGCAACTAAAACGATCACCAAGCTCTCGACATTAATCTTGATCTTGATAACCCTAAATATGTATGAAGGCAAACACCTCTAGATCTCACAAGAGATTCATACACACAACATAAACAACAACTGAAAAACGTGGCTAGGGTTTTTCCTTTTATACTTAAGGCAAAACATAAAACCCTACATGTCATATGGGCTTAGGCTGAGTTGGAAAAATCTACAAAAAAACAATCTGCACGACCTTCGATCCATAGAGTCTAATTTTTGATCGATCAAGCCTTGCAGATTTACATAATAAATCCTGCAGTACACTTGATTCCAACTTTACACACAAACACACTTTGAGCAGCCTAATTCTAAACTCTAAGTTTTGATCATGGTTTGCCAACATTACACATTGAAGTTCTAATACATTTAGATCCTAAATCTTTAGAACTTAACAAGTTGCCCCTTTGGCAATCCGTGAAAAAACACATAATAAAACAAAATGCTCAAAGTTACAAAAACAGCCCATTACAATAAAATACCCAATACAAAAACAATTCAACCTAACTACTATCTATCAGTTGCAAGTGTAGACAGCAGCACGACTGAATCAACCTGTATTTTTCTGAAAAAACTTAACAAATACATAAACGCATGTATGGAAAACACAAGTAAAACAAAATAAATTTTTGATTTCACATAACAGAAAATAAAAGACATATATCATAAATAACCTCATAAATATAAAGCAATAGCCAATGTAGCACAATGTGAAACAAGAAACAAAAATAAAACAATAATGTATCCCCCTATCATATACAACTCATAAAGAAATAAAGACATCTACAAAAAATACTTCATGAGCCAAAAAAAACAAATACAAAGTGAAGCACTTAGATACAATCTAAAGCTCCAAAGCTCCAAAAACAAAAAATCTCCCCCTATCTCCATCCATATGTAATCCTCCTTTTTGTGACAAATTGCCAAAGGGCAATCAAGACTCATCATCAAAAGGAGGTGGTGGAAGGGACCGTCTAAAGCTCGCCAACTCTACACGTAAAGCCTGAAGCTTCGTGTGCACGTCCACCAAAAGCTGACCATGAGCCACCTGAATGGTCATGACAGTATCCAACATACAACGAATGCTAGAATCATCCGAAGTAGAAGGTGAAGGAGTAGCAGCAGCAGTCGGATCAACATACTTATCAGTAATCGAATCACTTAAAGAAGAAGGAGGAGGAGGAGGAGCAATACCCGAAGATGACTCAACTCTAGGACGTTTAGAACTAGCTTGCATAGGAGCAGCTCTCTACCTAAGAAAGGTGGCACCTATAGGAGCTATAATATGTATAAGCTCAGAAGCAGGAAATTCATCTAAACCTAAATGCAATAAAATCCGATGAATAAAAACCGGAAAGAAAAGAGCATGTGCAGAAGAACTACTCCTATATATCTCAACCAAGGAACAAATGAAAAGATAAGGAAACCTCATAAGAGCATCTGTCACAAGAGCATACAAAGATGCACATCTCTCAATAGGAATAGTATGCAAATGAGAGATGGGCCAGATAGAATGGCAAGAAATCCAGAAAAACAGATAATGAATCTCGGTCAACTCACGAGAAGTGATCCGAGGATCAGTACCCCACTAAATGGAAGTACTAGTGAGATATAACATAATATCATCAATAGAAGGGCTCTCATCATAAGGATAGACTGGCTGTCATACCAAAGGTACCCCAAGAGCAGAGGCCACTACTAAAGGAGTAATGGTATACCCTTCACCCCTTATCCAACTCACCACATGTTAGTCATTGAAATTATTGGAGTGGACAGAGAGGTTTGAATAGAACTCTCTAATCAAGGCAGTTGGAAGGAGATGAGAAATATCTAACAAAGGAAGCCAACCCCAACGCTCAAAGTTTCTCCTAATCTCTCCATCAAACTCATCTAAAATGATCCTCTCAGCCCACACAGACCAAAGAATGTTCAACTACTCATATGTCTCCTGGTTTTTCTCACTTAGAAACGTCTCATTATCGAAAGCTGGAGTAGAAGTGGAGGTAGATGTCCTATGGGTTCTAGTCTTCTTATTCATGATGCTAAAGTTGGAAAGGATAGACAGGAGAGAGACCAAAAAAAAAAAAAAAGCAGAAAAAAGAAAAAACCAAGGGCAGACTGCATCAGACATGGTTGAGCACAAAAAAAAAAAAAAATCTATATGATGCATGAACAGCATAACCACATGATGCATGCTCTAATGCATTGAGAATAATCCCATTATACTTTTAAAACATAAAAATGGCTTGAGCATAGAGTTTATAGTAAAAACCCCAAACTTTGAAAATACCCAATTCCAAAAAACCAACCAAATTGATCAATTTGTCATTAAACAAGTTAAATAACAAAATATAATGACAAAATGAATCAATAACACAAGCCAATTTCACCAGATTAAGCATAATTGAACAAAATCCCCATTATGGGTAGTTTCAAGACCTAGAATTTTCAATTCTTCCCAAATCACCAAATGGATCAAATTAAACTATAAGACACATGTTTACATCATCCAACAACAAAAACCCATTGACCAATTTTGAAAGAAAACAACCCAAACATCACAAATCCCAAATTCCTATAGGTTCGAAATTTTCCTAAAATGCATGACAAAATGCATGAAAAATGAAACTAAACTAAAAAAGAAAGGATAGAATGGTCTTACTGGTACTAGAAGACAAAAACCTTGAAGAAAATTTAAGGGAAAATGACAAAAATTTGATGTTGAATCTGGATCCGTCGAAGAGAGTGAGAAAAGCTTTTTGAAAAGTTTTGAAATAGTGAAGAACACGTGAGAAGCTTATGTTTAAAAAAACTCTCTGATCGATTTTCGATTGATCGAATAATAGGTTCGATCGATCGAAAATCACATTCGATCGATCTAGCATCAATCGAGTAGCGATCAAGCCAGGCAGATTCAAAACAAATTTTTAATTGCAATTTCAACCAGTCGAGCAACAGGTCCAATCGATCAAAAATCTGAAAAAATCAAATTTTTGAAAAACAGAACATTTTAATGCAGAAATTCCTCAAATCACATTGTTTTATGAGTGAAATGCATGAGTATGAGATGAAAAGTTTTTCAAAATCCCTTGATATTAACCTAGATCTTCCCAAATCAAGATTTTCAATCAATTTGTCCTCAAATTTTAAAACTTAAACATATTTTGCATCAAAATCAAGGAACATATAATCTTGAATGGCCAAAACAAATTCACACACACTATCATGTACTAAGTTTAGTAAAGAATAACTTGTGTAATGTGTGCAACTAGCAAAAACTTGAGTTACATGTGAGGTGATATGTAGATAATAATCAATCACAATTTCTACAAAATTCATCGCATAAATTTGAAAGAGACAATCACCTAAAGAGTTACATCATATAACTCTCACATCTCCTAAAATAAAAGCTTGCAATCATGTAAGTTTCTTGATTTGCCTCATAATATACACACCAATTTTATTTGATTTGAAACTTATTAAAATAGCCAAGATAATGTACACACCAATTTTAGCATTTAATCTGAGGTTACACCTTATGTTCTTTTTATACATGTGCTACACTTTCTAGAGCACAAAATCTTACGATATGCACTAAAGTGTTTATGATTTGCTAGTAAATAGTGGTGAGATGGTTATTTATGCCTTTCTCATTAAGTTCAAGTCCAAACAGTCAAAGACATATGACTTCAAGATCAAGATCATGTGATTAAAAACTATAAACAACTTCCACACAACTTGCACCACAAAGCTCAAACTAGTAAAGTGCAATAAAATAAGCTCATCCAAGCTAAACAAGGTACATAAACATGTTATGTAAAGATAATTTAGCCAACCTTGATTTCAAATCCAAGAAAAGTAATGCAAAACACATTTTTCCTTCCTTTTCCTCCTTTTTATTTAAAACAAAAATAACCTAGCATGAAATGCATGAATGTTATGCAATGCAAATCCTAAAAACCAAGAAAACAATAACAATAACAAAGAAGAATGGTCACAAAGAATAGAGAGATGAAGCACAAGAACCATGTCAGAAAGACTCGATTAGATCGAGCCTTTTGCATCCAAAACTTTTTAAATGCAATTTTTGCAATGGAGTTATTATTCATATTAGAATGCTGTGCAACTCCTAGATTTAAATAAAGGTTTAAAACCTTTACCAATTCACCAATAAGTACCATAGGATCTTCTGCTTGAGGCACAAGTACTTGAGGCACAAGTACTTTTGGCTTATTTGCTCGCTTAGCAGCTTGCAACTTGAAACAGTTTAGACGAATATGTCTAGACTTTCTACAAAAATGACAAACCCATGCAGGTCTATCATGCAACTTTTCCTTAGGAGGGTTAGGAGTTTTAGGTTTAGACTCTTTGAGATCATCCCTAATCTTCCTAGGAGGTGTAACTTCTGCTGGTTTGACAATCTCACTCACATAAGGCTCAGAAGAAGAAACAAAGTTTGTGGAATGACTCTTAGACACAGAGATGCTATCTTCAAAACCTAGGCCAGTTTTTTCTAAGGGAGACTTTTGAATACTCAACATATGTTCAAGTTTAGAACTAGCAGACCTATTTGTTTATTCTCTAACAACAGATAATTCAAGGTCTAAATTCTTAACTTTATCAAGTAATAACATGTTCTCAGTCTTCACCTTATCAAGCAATTCATTAGCATCAAACAATTTAATGAGCAAATTCTTCTTATCAAGCTCAAAAGAAGCAATTTTCTGTAAGCCTAAATCAACATTCATAACATCCTTTGCAGCAACCTTGTAAAGTTTATTATAGGCTTCTTGCAAATCAGCACATTCAGTAAGTTCCCCATCAGAAGGGTTCTCATCAACCACAATACTTTCATCAACTACAGCAGTAGCTGTGAAAGTAATGAAGTTTCCATCCTCATCACTACCAGACTCATTATTAGAAAATTCATCATCACTAAGGGTTATAGCCATAGCCTTACCCTTTGATTAGCCATAGCCTTACCCTTTGATCTCAAGAATGTAGGACATTCTGATTTCACATGACCATACCCTTGACACCCAAAACATTGTTGACCCATAAAATTATTAGAAGTTTGACCTACTTTCTCTTTAGTTTTTTCATTATTATTCACCTTAGTGGGTTCATTCCTCCTAAAATTTCTAAGTTCAGCATTGTTTTTACCTCTTGCCTTTCTGTTATTATTCCTAAGAAAATTTCTAAAGTTCTTAGCAAGATAAGCAATCTCTGTAGCAGAGAGTTCATCATCAAGTCTATTCTCATCAATATCATCAACTGACTTAAGACTCATTGATTTGGATTTGTTTGTCTTATGTAGGTCTAACTCATAGGACTGGAGAGATCCTACAAGTTCATCAACAAGGATGGAGTCTACATCCTTGCTCTAATTATGGCAGTCACTTTGGGCCTAAAGTCCTCAATCAAAGATCTAAGTATCTTCCTAACAATTTTAGGTTGATCATAGATTTCACCCAAATTATAAGCAGAATTAACAATATCATTAAGCTTAGCATAGAATTCATCAAAACTTTCATCATCAGACATCCTAATACTTTTAAATCTAGTTGTTAATTACTGCAACTTATTGATCTTAACTGCCTTTATGCCTTCATGCACAGTTTAGAGAATATTCCAAGCAATATGAGCAACCTCAATATTAGAGATTCTCTTCAATTTCGCCATAGAAATAACATTAAAAATAGCATTCATTGCTTTGCTATTAAAAGCGACTGCTTCTTTCTAAGAAGTTTGCCACTCGCTTACAAGAGTAATTGGCTTCTCCCATCCGTATTCAATGGAATTCCAGACTCTCTCATCAATAGATTTTAAGAATGCTTTCATTATTACTTTCCAGTAGGCATAGTTGTTCCTATCAAAGTGACGTGGGATCACAAGAGAGTGACCGTATTCCTTGACAACAGGGGCCAAGGATCAACTCTTAGATCAAAGGATCTAGATAATAGAGTTAACCTGCTCTAATACCACTTGTACGGTTTTTAGACCTCTTAAACACACACAGATTAACCTAGTTATTTAGCCAAGTGATTAACTTAGATAAATTACTCAGATCTAGGTTAACACAAATAAATCATATCATATAAAGCAGTGGAAAAATAAATAACACACCGATATGATAACCCAGGAAAACCAAACTGGTAAAAAACCTGGGGAGAATTTAACCTAGCTATCCTCAAGATAAAAATAAATCCACTATGAAAGAATTGAAGTTTTACAATAGTGACTTAGACCACTAACATCTTATTGTTACCTCGAGTAGAAAACTTACTACCACGACCACTTGACAGCTCCGAGTCCACGAACTACTTCTTTCTTGTATTTTACAACAACCACAAGTACTCCCACTTGTGTTTTCTTTAAGCTCTTTATGCAGCAACTGAAACGATCACCAAGCACTCGACATCAATATTGATCTTGATAACCCTAAGTATGTATGAAGGCAAACATCTCTAGATCTCACAAGAGATTCATACACACAGCATAAACAACAACTGAAAAACGTGGCTAGGGTTTTTCCTTTTATACTTAAGGCAAAACATAAAACCTTACACATCATTATAGTCTTGGGCTGAGTTGGAAAAATCTGCAGAAAAACAATCTGCACGAGCTTTAATCGATCAAGTCTAATTTTCGATCAATCGAGCCTTGCAGATTTACATAATAAATCCTACAATACATTTGATTCCAACTTTACACACGAACACATTTTGAGTAGCCTAATTTTAGACTCTAAGTTTTGATCATGGTTTGCCAATATTACACATTGAAGTTCTAATACATTTAAATCCTAAATCCTTAGAACCTAACAAATTTATCCAATATTATTATGCTTTTGATAACTTAGTTTCATAAATTTGTTCTTATGGGAGCTACTTTCATATTTTCTTATATTGCAGTCGCAATTAATTGATCCGGCAGTGAAGGGAACACTTAACGTTCTCAGATCATGTGTGAAAGTTCCTTCTATTAAGAGAGTGATTATAACATCTTATACTGCTTCAGTTATGTTCAACGGGAAAACCTTGTCCCCTGATGTGGTTATTGATGAGACTTGGTTTTCGGATCCAATTAGTTGTGAGAAGTTGAAGGTGTGTATCTATCTGCTATATTGCTTTTTTAAGTGTCTTTATTAGGACTATCACATATAATTGATCTCAAGATACCTTTAACGAAAGATCTAAGGTAATGTTCTGATGATGATGTTACAAGAAAAATAAAAGTCATAATATCTTAACTTTATAATTATAGCTGTTGTTTGAGAAACATTAGAGAATATATAGCATCATAAATTTTGTTACCTTGCTTCCTCATGAGAATATATCCATGCCAATTTCTAGATTCTTTTTACTCTTTCTTGTAATAATACTTTCCTGAATATTTTTTAATGTAATCATTTCACCTAGTAATTCTTTTTATTTGCTAGAATCAGATTATAAAAAAAAAAAAATATATCTATATTTCGATACTTCTAAACATAAATTGTATGGACTCCTGCTCTAAATGAAATGAGACATATAGAATATTATTATAATAATATGAGAGGTACTACGTCCACAACATTTTTATAACAAATCATAAGTGATGAGTTGTTATTGGTTCAAATTTGAACCTAACACTAAGATTACTTTTTTGCCCCAATAATAATAACCAATAACAACTTGTCGCTTAAGATTTGTTGTAAAAATGTTGTAAAAATGTTGTGAACATTTTCACAACATTGTCAAAGACCTTGGCTGAGGAGGCTGCTTGGAAATTTGCTGAAGTGAATAATATTGACTTGGTAGCAATAAACCCAGGCCTTGTTATTGGTCCACTCATACAGCCAAATCTTGGTTTTAGTCTGGAGACATTTCTAAAGCTCGTAAAGGGTATGCTTTGTTCTTTCTACATAAAATTCTAAATATTCTAGTATGTGCTTCATCTCGAAAACCATAGTAAAACATGATATTGAAAAAATAATCATTTTTTTCTCTGTAATGCTTCAAGTGTCTCATCTAATTAAGATGGCATCTGACAGTGTCGACATTTAGGCCTTTTGAGATGGCCCAAGTTGGCACCCATGCGGGCAGTCCACTAAGACAAAATCCTAGACCTATAGTTTTGCAATGTGCAATTGAAGTGTAATGTTCTCGATAGTCACTAATAAATACAGGCAATCAAACAATAAGGCTCTCTCTTGTCCTAGGGTTCCATCATCAGATCCAAGGTCAGTCCAACCAATAGGCAAGTTAGACAATTGCTTAAGACCCCCAAGTAGAAGAAGACCCCCAAATTTTAACCAATAGAGTACCAAAAATTAGTCAATAGATAAAAAATTTATTTTTTATCAAAGAAAAACTGAAAAAAGAAAAAGAAAAAAAGAAAAAGAAAAATTCTAAAGCTATTATAAATTTTAACTAATAGAGTCCCAAATATTAGTAAATAGATAAATATGAGTTTTTATCAAAGAAAAACAGAAAAAAAAAATGCTAAATCTATTATAAATTTTACTGCATAAAGCATATAAACTAATGTAGCAATGAATAAGATTGGTGGACTTCAACCACCGCATTTTTGAATTGTTTTATTGTGATTAGTGACACAACAGTTCATAAGCTTTATGTGTAGTAAAATTTGTAGTATCCCTAGTATTGCTAAATAAATAAATAAAATTTCATGGGCTGCACTCATGGTTCCTTTTCTCCAACAAACATAAACAAAATATCTCTCTCTCATCAAAGCAAAACTTATACCTTGATAAAACCTAAATATAGTAGTAGTACTTGAATAGATATTAGTGGTATAGTAGTATAGACAAAGGTGATTAATTTGTTGTCTTTCTTTCTTACTCTTAGATGCAGGAACTCAAGTATTTCCTGATGGAATATGTATATTAGTTGATATTAGAGATGTTGCAAATGCACATATTCAGGCATTTGAGATTCCTGCGGCCAGTGGCAGATATTGTATAAATGCAGGAGTTATACACTATTTTGAGGTTTTCAAGATATTGCATGGACTTTACCCTACTTTCAATCTACTTGAAAAGTAAGTTATTTAGTTACATGATACTGAATGTCACTTATTGGTGCCTTTTGTGTAACTTAAAAGTACGACTAAGTTTAAATAAATGTCTCATTTAACAAAATAATCATAATGATCCGTTTAATTAAGAATTTGCTTTTATCACCCATAGCAATTGTTGTGACACATCACAAAAGTTGAATAGTCACTTGTATTTTACATTTTTGGCAGATGTGAAGATGACAAGCCTTTGCTGCCAGCATACAAGATATCCCAAGATAAGGCCAAAATTTTGGGTATTAGCTTCGTTCCTTTGGAAGTGAGTCTTAGGGACACTATGGAAAGCTTTAAGGACTACGGCTTCCTCACTATTTGAATTATGTTACTGAAAGGGAAGTAATGCAGATAAGTACAAATAATTTGTGTATGTCCAATCTTGGCTAGTGTTTGTTGGACTTGAAGGTTCCATTATGTTAAGATGTATGAACTGCAGTTTATCAATAAAGATGTATGAACTGTAATACTCTTTATCTTTTTGAATAAACTTATAAATCAAGTTTCACTCAATTTTTAAGGAGACATTGAATTTTAAATTTTAAAATTTTCTGGAGACATTGAGATAAAAATTCAAGTCCCCTGTTCCAATAATCTAAGAAGTGTCTTAAATATATAATATTGTTTGTCCAACTGGTGGTTTCCAAATTATTCACTCCCCATATGACAAGATTTTGACTTCAAAATTTCAATGGGTTGGATGTGATTCGCAAAATTTCTCATACAAAATTTCCAAACCTCCAATAACTTATTCAATATACAGTTGAATCCTCTACTACCAATGTCTTGCCATGCAATTAATTTCTCTACATTCGTGAATAGCTTTGAATATATTGTGATGCAAAGACTAAATGGTGAAAATGGCAACTAGGTTCTTTGTGGTATTAGTTTGATTTTTAGTTTTTTATTTTTTTTTTATTTTTTTTTTTTTTTGAAATTTGTATTTATCTGTTTAGTAAGGTGCGGCCAACGATCACGTCATCAATTCCACGATGAAATAAGCAAAATGAGTCTTCAACTAGATAATTTAGAACCCGTACTATGGGCTATCATGTTGAACACATGGACTATTTGCCCTCAAATTTAACCACTAAACCAAATCCTCCATCCACATTTACGACCAAAACTTGAAAAATGAAAGAAATAAAAGTTCTCATCCACTGTAAATATAAATATGTGATGATACGTGTAGGGATAAAGGCCTAAAATCATGTATGGGGCCTTAAGCTTTGTCCGAGGACAGTGTAAAGTCCTCGAGAGCTAAATAAATACGAAGAATCCCAGGATAGAGTTTGATACATATGAGATGAGTGAGGGTGATCCGAGGAGTGATCCTCGCGTAACCCTAACTATGGATACGTGTCTCATAACCATTTAAAGGGAAGGAAGCCTTCAAAAATATCTAAGGAAAAGCTGCTACCACCGCATTAAATGTGCTACATTTACTCTTCTGGCCACACTTATGTGGAGAAGACCCCTAAATAATGTTATCTTGGCTACCGCAACTCAGAGAAAAACTAAAGAAAGAGTCTGATGGGACGGGCACTTAAGTGAGAACTCAGGTGATCGACAAGTGTAGGATTAGGATGGTCCAAAAAGAACTATATAATGTAAAGAAATCATCACGAAAGGGGATCAGAAAAATCAAGAGAGAAACATTGTAGTTGTCAAGAACCAGATTTATAGTAAAACCAAGAACCATATATAAGAATTAATCTCCTCGGACCATTGCCGAGAACTATTCTCTGAAGTTGCACTTGTCTTTGTTATTTTTAATTGTCATATAAATCTATCCTATCTATTATTCTATTGTTGAACTCATCCTAGCCTAGTTTTCTCAACCTACTCTCTACAAATTCATTGTTGTGGGCCTTTTGAGCTGGTCCATTCATCGTTTGGGCTTGGGAACCAAATCTGTGTCCTTACAATTGGTGCCGTCTGTAGGAACTACTGTGGTGATAAGGATTTCTACTTAGAGTCATGGTAGGTTTGGGTCCACACCAGTTGGAGTCCATGGGGTTTTAGCGTGAAGATCATGTTCGAGAGGGAAGTGTACATACTACCCGTACCAGTGAAAGCCGTTCTAGGGGTGGTAGTCACAACTCTCGTGATAGGAGTGCCAAGGACATGCAGAAGGAGATTGATCACTTACAAAGAAAGTTACGTCATGAATGCAGAAGGCGAAGTCCTTCCATCTCTGACATTTCTTCCGACGGTGAAAAGGATGATGATTACAGGCACAGGTCAAGAACACCTCCTAGTGAGACTTTCTCATATGATGAAACTTATCACCATGAGCGTAGGAACAAAGTTTAATTCTCCAGGGGCCTAGGAAATGATGCTATAAGTAAGGCGCTTAACCAAATATCTAAGTCTCCCTTTACACGCAAGATTGAGGGTGGACGACTTCCTAGACGGTTTACTTAGCCCACGTTCACCATCTACAACGACCACACAGACCCTGTTGAACATGTTAGCCATTTCAATCAGAGAATGGCAGTACACTCTAAGAATGAGTCCTTGATGTGTAAGGTGTTTCCATCTAGTTTGAGGCCTGTGGCCATAAGGTGATTTGATGGTCTAGGAGCAAGTTCCATTGATTCTTTCAAAGAACTCACTCAAGCTTTTAGGTCTCGTTTTATCACATGTAATCGGGTTCCCCGGCCTTTGGATTCCTTGCTGTCTTTGTCCATGAGGGAAGGAGAGACTTTAAAAATGTACTCGGACAGATATTGGGAGATGTTCAATGAGATAGATAGTGATTTCGATGATGTGGCCATTAGAACCTTCAAGGTCAGCCTGCCCGCCGAGCACAACTTGAGGAGGTCCCTAACAGGGAAGCCCATTACCAGTGTACGCCAGCTCATGGATAGGATTGACAAGTATAAACGGGTGGAGGAGGACCAGCAGCAAGGAAAGGGGAAAGGCAAGGTTATCCCTCAGGAGAGGAGGGATTTCAGGTCAAACTGTTATGGCAATAACCGTCGCGAAAGGAATTCGGTGGGGAGTATGGGTCCACAACTGCCCAAGTTGTTGGTACTGTGTTCCGAGAACCAGGTCTTGGAAAAGATCAAGAATGAACCGTACTTCAGGTGGCCAAACAAAATGAGTGGGGATCCTTCGAAGCGTAATCAGAGCCTCCACTATCAGTACCACCGAGAGAGGGGGCATACAACTGAGGATTGCAGAACCTTGTAAAGTCATCTTCAGCAACTGATCCGAGATGACAAGTTGAAGTAGTTTTTGAATCAACCTAATGGGCAAGAGAGTCAAGCAGGATCAGGGGTTTATGGCGGTACGTATTTGAGACCCCCTTTGGGTACCAACCACGTTATCCTTACCACACCGGGGAGGACAGGATCTTGTCCGTCTAGACTGATGACGATGGCCAGATCATCTGCCGAGGATTCTGGACATCAGCCGAAGAGGGCTAAGATAGGCATACCACCAAGGCTGAGTTTCTCTGACGAGGATAAACTCGGGACCATACAACCACATGACGATGCCCTGGTGATAACCCCTTAGGATTGGAGGGTATAATGTGAAGAGGGTATTGGTGAATCAGGGCAGTGAAGCTGAAATCATGTATCCGGATCTATATAAAGGGCTTAATTTGAAGGCGGAGGACGTAACTAGCTATGACTCCCCTCTAGTGGGTTTTGATGGGAAGGTTGTTGTTCCGAAGGGACAGATTAGGTTGCCGGTGCAGGCTGACTCAGAGGTGGTAGAGGTAGATTTTATAATGGTGGATGCTTTCTCTCTATACATGGCCATCATGGCACGGCCTTGGCTTCATACCCTAGGAACCGTCTCATCCATTCTCCATCTCAAGGTAAAATATTCATCTGGGGATCGGGTTGAGGAACTCGTTGGGAGTCAGTCTGTGGCCCGACAGTGCCTGGTGGCTGCCATCAACCATCAAACTAGGGCTGAGTCCTCAGCACAAGTGAATAATGGTTTATAGCAGTTAAAATCCGAGGCCCCACAACATGGTACTATGGCCGAAGATGAGAGGTGTGAGGACTTGGAGAAGGTCGTTATAGGAGATGATCCGAAGAAGTTCCTCTAAATCGGAACTCAACTGCCTCCTTGGGATAGGGAAGAATTGATGAAGTTTCTCGAAGAGAACATCAATGTTTTTGCTTGGATTGCATATGAAGCTCTTGGGGTAGATACGAGCTCTATCTGCCACCACCTAAATGTCAACTCGTCCGTCATCCCTAGAAAGCAGCAACCTAGGTGCCCCTCGAAAGATCACTCTAATATTGTAAAGGAAGAGGCGATAAAGCTTAAACAGGTCGAGGCTATTAAGGAGGTATTTTATCCTGAATGGCTGGCTAATACTGTGGTTGTGAAGAAGAAGAACAGAAAGTGGCGAGGATGCGTGGAATTCATGGATTTGAATAAAGCCTGCCCTAAGGACCCCTTCCCTATGCCCCGGATTGATCAATTGGTGGATGCAACAGTGGGACATCCCCGGATGAGCTTTCTGGATACTTTCCAAGGCTATCACCAAATACCTCTGGCCTTGGAGGATCAGAAAAAGACAATTTTTGTCACTCCCATTGGGAATTACCATTACAAAGTGATGTCATTTAGGCTTAAGAATGCAGGATCTACCTACCAGAGAATGATGACGAGAATGTTTGAGCCACATCTAGGAAAAAACATAAAAATTTACATTGATAACATGGTGGTCAAGAGTAAGAAGGAAGCCGAGCACGTTGATGACCTCGGAAACATCTTCAAAATCTTGAGGAGGCACAAGTTGTGACTTAATGCTTCCAAGCGTTCTTTTGGCGTAGGGTTGGGGAAGTTTCTAGGCTACATGGTTACTCACCGTGGGATTAAGGTCAATCTGGACCAGGTCAGGGCAATTAATAATTTGCAACCACCTCAGAATCCCAAGGAAGTATAGAGATTGACAGGGATGACTGCTGCCTTGAACCGATTCATATCCCGATCGGCAGATAGGTGCAGGCCTTTCTATCAGTTGTTGAATAAATGGAAGGGTTTTAAATGAAATGAGGAGTTTGCCTTAGCTTTTCAGCAATTGAAGGAATATCTTTCTCGGCCACCAATCATGTCTAGACCCAAAGTCGATGAGGTCTTATATGCTTATATTGCAGTGGCCGCCCATGCGGTAAGCCTAGTGCTGATAAGAGTTGACGGTGGTGTTCAAAAGCCCATGTATTATGTGAGTCAGTCCTTACATGAAGCCAAGGTTCGATATTTACCACTTGAGAAGGCCATTCTGGCTATGGTACATGCCACGCGAAAGCTTCCTCATTATTTCCAGTCGCACACTATTGTTGTCTTGACCCAATTGCCACTCAGAGCTCTGCTTCGAAGCGCTGATTATACTGGAAGGATTGCAAAGTGGGGAACAAAGCTGGGGGCTTATGATATCAAATATATACCTCGTACTTCTATCAAGGGTCAAGTCCTGGCCAACCTTGTGGCCGAGTTTGCTGAGACCCCAGTAAAGGAAGAAATGAAGGAATAGAACATGGATGAAAATTCAGTTGGAATAATCTCCATACAAGGAGCATTGTCATGGAGATTTTATGTTGATGGCACTTCAAACCTTAAAGGATCTAGAGTGGGGCTAGTTCTAATCTCCCCCGAGAAGATTACAATTGAAAAATCGTTAAGACTAGGCTTCTTGGCCATAAATAATCAAACGGAATATGAAGCTCTGCTAATGGGGATGACCATAGTTCAAAAGATAGGTGGAAAGACTGTAGAAATATTCTCAAATTCAAGGCTGGTGGTAGGTCAAGTCCGAGGGGAGTTAGAAGCTCGGGATCCAAGAATGCTAGAGTATTTAAGCCAGGTTAGACATTTACAATCTGGGTTTAAATCTTTTAATTTACTACAAATTCCTGGAAGTAGAAATACACATGCAGACTCACTTGCAATATTAGCAACCTCCTAGGCACAAAGTCTGCCGAGAGTAATTCTTGTTGAAGATCTCATTAAGCCCTTTGGGTTAGGAAAAGAGGTGTTGTCCATTCATTAGATAAGGGTAGGTCCTAGCTGGATGGATCCTATCCTACAATTCCTCAAAGATAATGTTCTACCTCAGAACAAATTGGAGGCAGATAAGATACGAAGGAAGGCTCCTCGGTTCTGGCTGTCCGAGGACCAGATATTGTATAAAAGATCTTTTTTTAGACCATATCTCCTGTGCATACATCCTGAAGCAGTTGAAATACTCTTGGAAGAATTACACGAGGGAATTTATCGAAGCCACACAGGAGGAAGATCTTTATCCCATAAAACTCTCACTCAAGGATATTGGTGGTCCAACATGCAAAGAGAAGCCCAAGAGTATGTGAAGAAGAAGCAGAACCCCTAGCCAACATCAAGGATGTGGATGCAAAGAGATTTATTTGGAAAAACATTGTCACACGATTCGAAGTCCCTCACACTCTGGTTTCAAACAATGGACTTCAATTCGACAGCAAATCTTTCAGGAGGTATTGTTGCAGGCTAGAAATAACTAATAGGTATTCTACCCCAGCCTATCCACAGAGGAATGGGCAAGCTAAGGCTGTAAATAAGGTCATAGTAAGTGGGCTCAAGAAGAGGCTGGACGATTCCATAGGAAGATGGATAGAGGAACTACCACATGTTCTGTGGACATACCGGACTACACCTTGGAGGTCTACTAGAGAAACTCCTTTCTCAATGACTTATGGGGCCGAGACTGTTATTCCATTGGAAACTGGATTTTCTACATTATGAACAAGCTCTTTCACTCCGAGCAGCAACGACGACTTACTGGAGAAAAGTTTGGACTTAATTGAGGAACGAAGAAAAAATGTCATGGTCCAATTGGTCTACTATCAGCATAAACTTAAGCAGGGGTATGATGCCAATGTGAAATTAAGACCTTTGGAACCTAGAGTTTGGTACTGAGAAGAGTGGTTGGTTCTACAAAGAACCCAGCCTGTGAAAAATTGGGACCCAATTGGGAAGGACCATATCGTATTACATCTGTGGCGAGAATAAGCGTATACTATCTGGAGGATTTAGAGGATAAGGTGGTACCGCATCCTTGGAATGTAAATAACCTGAGAAAGTATTATTATTAATGAGAATATACTTTGCCATATTTGTGTTCATTGTATTGCGTGTAATGTTTAATTACTCTAAATTCTAAGTATTAAACAAATCCTTAGCTACGTCTGGTTCCTCGAACCATCTGCTTCGGAAAAATTAATACAGCATGAAATTATTTTAAGTATTAAACAGATCCTTAACTACGTCTGGTTCCTCGGAGCTTCTGCTTTGAAAAAATTAATACTGCATGAAATTATTCTAAGTATTAAACAGATCATTAGCTATGTCTGGTTTCTCAGACCATCTGCTTTGGAAAAATTAATACTGCATGAAATTATTCTAAGTATTAAACAGATCCTTAGCTACGTCTAGTTCCTCGGACCATCTACTTTGAAAAAATTAATACAGCATGAAATTATTTTAAGTATTAAACAGATCCTTAACTACGTCTGGTTCCTCGGACCTTCTGCTTTGAAAAAATTAATACTGCATGAAATTATTCTAAGTATTAAACAAATCATTAGCTACGTCTGGTTTCTCAAACCATCTGCTTTGGAAAAATTAATGCTGCATGAAATTATTCTAAGTATTAAATAGATCATCAGCTACGCCTGGTTCCTCGAACGGTCTGCTTTAGAAAAATTAATACTGTACAAAAATTTCTAAGTATCAAACAGACCCTTGATCATGCCTGGTCCCTCGGACCACATACCTTGGGAAAATTGATCTCTACCAGTTATTTTTCTAAGTATTAAACTGATCCTTAGTTACGTCTGGTTCCTCGGACCATCTGCTTTGGAAAAATTGATACTGTATGAAATTGTTCTAAGTGATAAACAAACCCTCGGTCATGCCTAGTTCCTCGGACAGCATCTCTTGGGTAAGCTAATCTTTTATTTCTATTTCATCAGAGCCTAAGTCATACTTGGTTGCTCGGATCACGTGTCTTATGATACTTAATGTCACGTTATTTGTTAGTTTCTCATTAAGCATCAGGTCATGCGATGAGTTATGCCTAGCTACTCAAGCGGTTATTTTTGAATGTATGGTAAACACCCCCTCCCCCCCCCCCCCCTTTTTAAGCTACAGAAACTTGATAAATCGTATTAGCAATTACTTGAAACGATTAGAAATAATAAAACACAAAGCATCACATATAAACATGTAAAAGACAGAAAGGAAGATAACTTCATTGATTAAAATAAAAGCTACATTTTTTTTCTTTTTTGCAAAAGCAGACAATCAATACAAGGCCAAAAGCAGAAAATGAAACAACAACAAAAAATAAATAAATAAAGAAAAATCCTAAGTGCTAAGCCTTGGCTTTAGGAGCATAAGGGTCTTCTTTTTTGCTCGGCTGGGTAGTGGGAACATCTTGGGCCTTGGAATCATCTTCTTTTGTGTTGGCCTCTGTTTCCTTTGCCTCTCTTGCCGCACCCTGGACCATAGAGTTAGCACCCTTGGCCTCAGCTTCTTTGGCTTTAGCAACATCAGGGGCTTCTGAGAGAGTGGAATTTGGGACTTCGCGGATGTGCGGATGGTAATATACATTCCCAGATTGCCTTAGGGCCGAGTCCATAGGGACTCCTGCAGCGTTGAGGGCTTCGTCCCATGTCACGTTGTAGAACTCCCTACATGCCTCGGCCAGCTCCTCAGTAAGCCTAGCCTACGTTTCTTTAACGCTAAGCTGGTAGGATGCTTGCTTCTCCGCCTCGGATGCTTCTTTGGGTAGTTGAGATACCTCTTTGGCCCTCTGTAGCTGTGCCTTCAAATCTAGCACAAATTGCCTTAAAGTAGCCAGCTTCAGCTCTGTCTAGTATAGCAATTTGCACTGATCCTCCGCCTGCGCCTCAGCATTCTTCAGTCCTGCTTCACCACTTTTTCTCTCTCTCTATTCAATAACCAGCTTGGAGAGGAGTTCTTCGTTCTCTGCCTTTGCAGCCCCCAAAGCCTTCTCTGCTTCAAGGCGGAGGAAAATTTCATTCTTGGCTCCACTCCAAGCCTCCTTCACCCACTCCTCGGCCACAAAGACCCCCTGGGTGATCTGCGCAAAAACAATATGGCCACGTGAGTAAAAGATAGAAAGGAAATTCATTAACAATCAAACAAACAAAGGACGTACAACTTAAAACTCACCACAGTGAGTTCCCCTTTTAGGGACAGGAAGAGGTCCTGTTGCTTCAGATTTCTCACAACCTCCATGTCCTTGGGCAAGAGAAGCCGCTGTTCCAAAGCCTTAGCTATGTGGGCAGCTTGGCCTCTTCGGAAGTCACGGACCGAGGCATCCCAAGCTATGGCCACCCTGTCCACCTCTAGCCGAGGGAAACAAGCATGTGATGGTAGGCGCACCTCAGCCCTGTTTTGGTCTTCCCTACTGTCCACAGAAGTGGACCTCCTGTCCTGAGGTTCCTTAGCCATTTTTTGTTGTTTAACCCCCTTCTGAGGGACGACCTCCCCCTCTTCAATGTCTAGAATTGGCCTCTTCTTCTTCAGGTCCAGAATGGCCATCAGACCGAGATCAGCAGGGGGTGGAGGAGGTGGAGGGAGAAAGGGAGGAATCTTGGACTTGGGAACTTCCTTGGAAGTTGTCCCTTTGTTTCTTGAGGCCAAGAGTTCTCTCAGGCCCTTAACCCTCTAATTTGTAGCCATCTCCTCCTCGAAAGTACTGTCGAGGCAGGTAATCACCACTGCGAGCATGAAAGCCCGAGTTCCTGTCGGTCTCGCCCTCAGCATCCGAGGCTTAAACTGTCGCTGGCCTGGGGCTACCTTTCTTCTTCAAAGTGAAATTTGTCTATCTCCTCGTCTAAGGATAAGTGCGAGGAGGCAATCTCTTCCTCTGCGGCCGCGGCTACTTCTGCAGGAACGTGTTGTAGTAGTATCGTGAGCGGCGGAATGTTCTGAGGGACTGGTAGCACCACGGGAGGAAGATCTTCTCAGGCAAGAAAATCTAGTCTTGACACATCAATCCAATTTATCCGAGGATCACCAGCCCTGATGTTGTGACCGATTTCTTGGAACGCCTTCAAAATGGGCTCAAAATCTAAAATCTGATGGACGACTCATACCTGTCCATCCTTGTTTACAAAAATCTCCAATCTGAGTAGATAATTGAGCGCCTGAACATTGGTGAGGCTGAGCCGAGGAGCTACTTGGTTTTTGTCTGCAATACAGCCAAGAAACAAATGCAGTTAAAAAGTTAAAACCCAACATTAGAAGAAGGAAAAATTAAAAGGTAGAACATAATGTGGTCAAGGTTAAAGAATCTGAAACTCTTGCTAGGGAGCCTAACTCTAAAGTATCCCCACCTGGTTCCCCCTATCGGACAGGGTAGTGAACGCCATCATGCCACGCTCCTGATGCTATCAAGTAGTCGTCTTTCATGCCCTTATTAGATTTAGGAAGACATGAAATGAGCCTAACGATAAGCGATCTGGACTTGAGGTAATACCCCCCGTCGGCTAGTGAGTGGCATTCGTACATGTGTACCACATCATTTCATGTAAGCCCCAGACCTAGATGCTTATTTAGAGCATTAACACTACCTAAAATCCTAAAGACGTTGGATGTGCACTGATAAGGACACAACCTATGGTTGAAAAGGTAATCTCGGGTTATCCTACCCATTGGAAGCGTCATTCCCCCTTCTATGAAAGCTATCACAGGAATGACAACTTCGCTTTCCTTCCTGTCAAAATCTATTCGATCGGGTTCACAGTATCGCAGAGCTACTCCCTACAAGATATGGTATTTATCCTTAAAAATCTCTATTTTTTCTAGGGAGTCCACGAAATACTTAAACCTACCCATTTGGACAAGCTAGAGGGAGACAGTTGAAATTGATGTATAAAAGGAAAAAAAATGGGAGGCCGAGGAGACTGGCCGAAGAAAAAGAAGAAATCTAAGGATTTAGAAACTTACAGAAACTAGCATATATGTGTAGCTTTGAGATCCTTAGGGATATTTTCAAGGATTTCTTAAGGAGGAAGTGCTGAAGAATTATTAATACGAAAGGCTTTTTGATTTTGGATGCTTGAACTCTCTGAAGGACTTGAAGAATGGAGAAATGAAGGGAATAATTTCTCCGGGTGCTTTATATAGAGAGCGAGAATGAGTGGGAGTTATCCCACTTAAAACTCAAGGAATGATGCCCACCGTTGGATCGATGCCTCACCATTAGATATGGGGAACATAACGTCGCCTGGAGCAATTAATGATGCCTCGTGAACTCTGAAGCGTCAATAGCGCTCATGAGTCGTGCAAAACGGTAATCTGGCACATGTGAACAAGGAAAATAAATGAGCATATCTCTTTAAAATCAAAACCCCACTTTTTCTCCTCGGATAAGAGGGAAAAACCGGAGTTTTGAGGGACAATTGTACGGATAAAGGCCCAAAATCATGTATTGGGCCTTAAACTTTATCCGAGGACTGTGTAAAGTTCGAGGAGAGCTAAATAAATATGAAGAATCCCAGGATAGAGTTTGGTACATATGAGATGAGTGAGGGTGATCCGCGGAGTGATCCTCGCATAACACTAAATATGGAGACGTGTCTCATGACCATTTAAAGGGAAGGAAGCCTCCAAAAATATCTAAAGAAAAGATGGTACCACCACATTAAATGTGCTGCATCTACTCTTCTGACCGCATTTATGTGGAGAAAACCCTTGAATAGTGTTGTCTTGACTGCCGCAACTCAGAGAAAAACTAAAGAAGGAGTCTGATGGGCCGAGCACTTAAGTGAGGACTCAAATGATCGACAAGTGTAAGATCAGGATGGTCCAAAAAGAACTATATAATGTAAAGAAATCCTCCACGAAAGGGGGATCGGAAAAAGCAAGAGAGAAACATTGTAGTTGTCAAGAACCAGATTTGTAGTAAAAGTAAGAACCATATATAAGAATTAATCTCCTTAGACCATTGCCGAGAACTATTCTCTGAAGTTGCACTTGTCTTTGTTATTTTTAATTGTCATATAAATCTATCATATCTATTATTCTGTTGTTGAACTCATCCTACACCAGTTTTCTCAATCTACTCTCTACAAATTTATTGTTGTGGGCCTTTTGGGCTGGTCCATTCATCGTTTGGGCTTGGGAACCAAATCTGTGTCATTACAATACAAAGATAAAATTTTATCCATCCGTGAAAATAAAAGGAATATAAGTTTGACGTTTTAAAAAGTTAAAACTTAAAATGCCCTTTCGGTTGGTGTATGACAAAAGTAACGTCGGTAGAATTTATAAATTGATGCATTCCTTTAACAAACAAACAAAAAAAAATGAACTTCAAATTTGGATGTTCCGAAAGCTAAAGTCTTAATTCTATGGCATTTTTAAAATACCCTTCTTTCAATATTAGAAATTTCCAAAGTACAATTTTTTGAAAATTTCACCTTAAAATTCATCATACATAGGAGATAGAATTTCATGTGCATAATCTAGTTAGATATACATACAAAATCTCAAATGAATGAAAAAACAACATTTTAGTATGGACAATTTAGAAAAAATAAAAATAGGAAAAGGAAATGTTAGTATAAAGCCAGGATATGGATATATAAGATTAAAAAAACAAAAGATTAGATGAAAGAGAAAGAGAAGCAAATAAATCTAAATTGGCAAGCAAGAATAAATGTCTTACCTACTCGCTTCTTTTGTTCTTTCTTTGTTTTCATTTTCGTTTTTTTTTTTTTTTTTCTGATATGGAAAAGGTATTTCTTTTTTGGTACAATGGATAATAATATTACATATTGTTAGGTTCTAGGAATTAGGAACTAATGTATTAGAACTTCAATTTGTAGTGTTGGCAAACCATGATCAAAACAATGTTTAGTCTTGTGTTAGACTTGCTCAAAGTATGGCTCTTCATGTAAAGTTGGAATCGAGTTTTATGCAGAATTCACAGTGCACTTTCTGCCTAACTCGATCGATCGAAAGTCGTGCAGATTGTTTTTCTGCAAAATTTTCCAACTCAGCCCTAGCCCACTTAATGTATAGGGTTTTATGTTTTGCCCTAAGTATATAAGGGAAAACCCTAGCCACGTTTTTAGCGTTCTGTTTTACTGTGTTTGTGAATCTCATTGTGAGATCTAGAGGTGTTTGCCTTCACATACACTTAGGATTTACAAACTCAAGACTTATGTTTAGAGCTTGGTAAATCAAACAGTTGCAGAATCAAAGATCTTCAAGAAATACAAGCAGGTGCGCTTGTAGATTGCTGAAGAATTCAAGAAAGAAGGAGTCCGTGGATCTCGGAGCTATCATGTGGTCGTGGTAGTAAGTTTCCTACACTTGGGTAGCAATAGGATGTTAGTGGTCTAAGTCTTATTGTGTAAACTTCGATTCTTTCATAATGGATTCAGTTTACCTTGAGGATAGCTAGGTTAAATCCTCCCCAGGTTTTTTATCGGTTTGGTTTTCCTGGGTCATCAGATCTTTGTGTTCTTTAATTTTTGCTGCTTCACTGTTTTTGCTTATTTGTGTTAACCTAGTTTTAATTAAATTACCTAAGTTAATCACTTGGCTAATTCTCTAGGTTAATCTGTTGGGTTTAAGGGGTCTAAACAAACTGACAAGTGGTATCAGAGCGGGTAGCTTTTGTTTTGATCCTTTGATCTATTAGCTGATCCTTGACCCCTGTTGTTATGGATTTCTCTAAAATCTTCTCTTTAGTTTGTCACATTATCTACTTGGTGTGCTTGTCCTTTACCATCTTTGTTAAAATTTTTCTTGAGTGTCTTGCTATAATCACATATGATAATAATTACATGTGCTATACTGCTTTAACCGCCTTAAAGGCACGTGATTCTTGTCTTTGGTATTTGGATAGTGGTTGCTCCAGGCACATGACAAGAAATAAAGCCTTGTTCAAGACACTCTTCGAAGGAAAGATTGGAACAGTTACCTTTGGAGATGGAAGTAAATCTGTGATCAGAGGCATTGGTACTGTGGATATTCCAGGACTACCAGTTTTTGAAGATGTGTGGTATGTTGATGGCTTGAAGGCAAACTTACTCAGCATAAGCCAGATTTGTGACAATGGACTGAATGTGTTCTTCACCAAACAAGAATGTGAAATACTTGATGAAGGAGGTGACTGTATGTGTGTTAGTGTGAGGACAGCTGATAACTGTTATGGTATCACCCCAAGTATAAGCAACAAATGCTTCAGTGCTAAGATCAATCAAGTTGACTTATGGCATAAAAGTTTGGAACATGCTAGCCTCAAGCAATTAGAGAAGATTTCAAAATGTGATGCAGTAATAGGGCTACCCAAGTTTGAGAAGATTGAAAAATGCATCTGTGGACCATGTCAGATGGGTAAACAAGTGAAGTCCAAACATGCATCTGTAGCTAATGTTCAAACTACGAGACCTTTGGAGTTGCTGCACATTGATCTCATGGGTCTTGCCAGAGTTCAGAGTTTAGGTGGAAAGAAGTACATTCTAGTTGTTGTAGATGACTTTACCAGATTCACATGGGTTGTACTGTTGAAAGATAAAGCTGAGGCTCCTGAAAAAATGATTCATCTGTGCAAGAAATTGCAAGTAGAAAAAGGAACTGTGATAGCCAGAATAAGAAGTGACCATGGAAAAGAGTTTGAGAACACAAAACTGGCTACGTTTTGCAATAATCAAGGCACCCATCAGGAATTCTCTTCACCCAAAACACCACAACAAAATGGAATTGTGGAAAGAAAAAATAGAGTTGTACAAGAAATGGCCCGTGTCATGCTCCATAATAAGAAGATGCCTAAATCTTTTTGGGGAGAAGCTGTTAATACTGCATGTCACACTCTCAATCGGGTATATTTCAGACCAAATTCCAAGCAAACTCCCTATGAACTCTAGAGAGGAAAGAAGCCTGTAGTCAAATACTTCAGAATATTTGGCAGTGACTGTTACATTCTACGTGATAGAGAGAACCTAGAAAAGTTTAATGCAAAGAGTGACAAGGGTTATTTTCTGGGATACTCTTCCACCAGTAGAGCATACAGAGTATACAATCTGAGAACTAAAACAGTCATAGAATCTTCGAATGTAGTGATCAATGATGAATTAAACTCAAAAGGCTATTCAGAACCTGTACCTCAAGTTCAAGAAAAGATTATGGAAGTTGATGATTCTCTACCTGAAAACTATGTGGGAAAGCATACAGAGGAAGAGTTAATGGTATTGAATGATACAGCTTCTGTGCCATCAAGTTCAGAACCTTCAACACCAGTTCATGGAACTCAACAAGAACAGAGAGAGTTTCAGAGTCCATCAGATCAGAAAGGTACCACTACTTCATTGGTCAAAGGTCCATCATCAAGAGTTAGATTGAATCATCCTGCTACTAATATTTTGGGAAGTTTGAATGATAACATGAGATTGAGATCCAAAGCATTAAATGTGATTACTCACTCATGCTATCTATCCCAATTCGAACCGAAAAAGGTGGATGAAGCTCTACAAGATGCTGATTGGGTAAATTCTATGCATGAAGAACTTCATCAGTTCGTTCGAAATGATGTGTGGGAATTAGTTCCTAGACCAGAGGGAGTCAATGTTATTGGAACTAAGTTGATCTTCAAGAACAAGTCAGATGAACATGGAACTGTTATCAGAAATAAATCTAGGCTTGTTGCTCAAGGATACACACAAGTAGAAGGAATTGATTTTGATAAGACTTTTGCACCTGTAGCAAGATTGGAATCCATTCGAATTCTTTTGGCTATAGCAAGTCATATGAACTTCAAGTTGTATCAAATGGATGTCAAGAGTGCTTTCTTAAATGGCATGTTACAAGAAGAGGTATATGTTGAACAACCGAAAGGTTTTGTTGATCCTCACAGGCCGAATGATGTCTACAAGCTGAAGAGAGCTCTCTATGGACTGAAACAAGCTCCACGGGCTTGGTATGATAGATTAACTGCATATCTCACGGACCATGGCTTTAAGAGAGGTTTTGCTGACACCACTCTGTTTATACGAAAGGATAAGAATCATTTTGTAGTTGCTCAAATTTATGTTGATGATATTGTTTTTGGTGCTACTAATGATTCTCTTGCTCAATCTTTTGTAGATGAAATGAAGGTCATGTTTGAGATGAGTATGGTTGGGGAACTAACTTATTTCTTGGGATTGCAAGTGAAGCAAACAGATGCTGGAATCTACATCAACCAAGCTAAGTATGCACGAAATTTGGTCAAGAGATTTGGTCTTGACAAGGCTGCACATGCTAGGACACCAATGGCTGCTAATGCAAAACTAACAAACGATCCATCAGGTGAGTCTGTTGATGTTACCCTATACAGAAGCATGATTGGCTGTCTTTTGTATTTAACTGCTAGCCGACCTGATATTGCATTTAGTGTGGGTGTTTGTTCTAGATTTCAATCTAATCCCAAGGTTTCTCACTTAAATGCTGTCAAAAGAATTCTAAAGTATGTTGCTGGAACTTGTGATTATGGTCTGTTTTATAGCAAAGAGTCAAATCTTTCTCTTGCTGGTTTTTCTGATTCTAATTGGGCTGGTAATGCTGATGATAGAAAGAGTACAACTGGTGGTTGTTTTTATGTTAGTACTAATCTGGTTGCTTGGATGAGTAAGAAACAAAATTCTGTTTCTTTATCTACTGCTGAGGCAGAATACATTGCTGCTGGAAGTTGTTGTTCTCAGCTTCTTTGGATGAAGAAAATTTTGACTGATTATGGAATATCACAAGACACCATGATTGTTTACTGTGATAACTCTAGTGCTATAGATATCTCTAAGAATCATGTTCAACACTCTAAGACCAAACACATTGAGATTAGATATCATTTCATTAGGGATCTTGTTGAACGGAAAATTGTTGCTCTTGAGTATATTCCAACTGAACATCAGAATGCTGATATTTTCACCAAACCGCTTGATAGAGGAAAGTTTGAGACTCTTCGTCAAGTCATTGGTGTGATTCTTTGTCCCTAGTCATTCTTGACTTTATGGTCCTTGTGCTTCATTGCTCTATCTTTGGTGACCTCTGTTTCTAGGATTTGCATTGCATAACATTCACGCATTTCATTCTAGGATTTTTTTTATTTTAAAAAAAAAATTTTTGCAAATTGTGTTTTTGCAATTTTTCCTTGAATCTGAAGACAAGGTTGGTCAATCAAATTTTGCATATCATGTGATTGTACCTTGTTTAGCTTTGATGCACTTATTTCTATTGCACTTTACTAACTAAAGTTTTGTTGTGCATGTTGTGTGGGAAGATGCTATATTTGTTGATCACATGATCTGGATCTTGAAGTCTTATGTCTTTGATTGTCGGACTTGGTCTTATTCAGAAAGGCATAAATAACCATCTCACCACTGTTTACTAGCCAATCATGAACACCTTAGTGCATATCGTAAGATTTTGTGCTCGAGAAAGTGTAGCACATGCACAAAAAGAACATAAGGTGTAGCCTCTATTAAAATTGGTGTGTACATTATTGGGCTATAATAATTTCACAATTCATAAAATTGGTGTGTATATTATCCCGGCTTTTATTAAGTTTCTAATCAATTAAATTGAATAATGAGGCAAATCAAGAAACTTACATGGTTGCAAGCTTTTATTCTAGGAGATGTGAGAGTTATATGATGTAACTCTTTAGGTAATAGTCTCTTTCAATTTCATGTGATGGATTTTGTAGAAATTGTGATTGATCAATATGTGCATATCACCTCACATGTTTCTCAAGCTTATGCTAGTTGCACACACTACACAAGTTATTCTTTGCTAAACTGTGTACATGTTATTGTGTGTGTCTTTGGTCTGACCAACCAAGTTTGAAATTTTCTGGAAATTGTTGCAAAACATGTTTACTTGCTTGATTGATTGAGGAAGATTATGAGAAAAGCTTAATCTGAGAGATCTGGGTTGAAAATATGGGTTTTTGGAAAACATTTCATCTCATACTCATGCATCTTTTTCATAAAAGTTAATGCTTTGAGGAGTTTTTGAGCTAATTTGATTCAATTTTCAAAAATTCAATTTTTCCAGATTTTCGATCGATCGAGTCTGTTTTTCGATCGATCGAAAATGTTTTTAAAAACCTCAATAAACTCTCTGTGTGTTTCGATCAGTTCTCGATTGGTTTTGGATCAATCGAAGGATTTTCGACCGATCGAATCTGTTTTTCGATCGATCGAAAATCGGGCTGAATGTTTTTTAAAAGGTTTTTCTCTCACGTGACTTTTCACTTTTCAAATCTTTTTCAAAACCTTTCTCTCCCTACCAACCGGTCAAGCCTTTTTTTTCTTGGAGATTTTGTCATTTTCTTCAAATCTTTTTGCATAATCTCTCTCTCCCAAGACTGGTAAGTCTTTTATGCCCTTTCTTTTGCTTTTATTTTCATGTTTCATGCATTATTTTCATGCATTTTAGGGTATTTTCGGCATTTTAGTTTTTGGTATTTTTGGGAGTGATTTTGGCTCTTTCTTTTTCAAAAGAATCATGGGTTTTTGTGGGGACACTATATACAAGCTTTGTATGTGGTTTAATTTGATTAATTTGGTGCTTTGTGAAATTTTTAAATTTCTAGGGCTTGAAATTGGGAATTTTGGGGTTTTTGTTCAATTTAATGTAAATTGATAAAATTGGCTTGTTGGATTGATTAATTTGATCATTATATTGTGTTAATTAACAGTTGTGTTGATCAATTTATCAATTTGTTGTGTTTTGAAAACTTAGGTTTTTCAAATTGGGTATTTTTGATAAAAATTACTTGCTCAAGCCAATTTTGTTAATTTGGATTATATTTGAACTTGTCACTGCATTAGTTCATGGATCATTTGCATATTTTGTTCATGCATCATATAGAATTGATATTTCTATATTTTGTGTTGTGCTAACTTGCTGTCTGCCCTTGGTTTTTGTTTTTGCTTTTTTTTTTTTTTCTGTGTCTCTCTTTTCTTTCCTTAGCATCATGCTTAGGAAAACTAGAGCTCATAGGACTTCTGACCCTTCACCCTCTTTTGATACTGAGCGGTTCCCTAGTGAGAAGAACGAAGAGACCTATGAGACCCTAAATCTTAGACGTCATATCTGGGCTGAGCGTAGGGTCATACTAGATGAGGTAGATCCTGAGGTGAGGCGTAACTTTGAGCGTCAGGGTTGGTTATCTTTGCTCGAGTATGAGCATTCTCCTCCTCCTGCCACCTTGATTAGAGAGTTCTATTCGAACCTCTCTATCCACATCTATGATACCAACACCTTGGTTAAGGTTTGGTTACGAGGTGTAGAGTATCGCATTACCCCTACGGTTGTGTCTGATGCTCTTGGGGTGCCCATTGTTGACCATCCCGTTTTTCCTTATGAGGAGTCTCCGCCTCTTGATGACGTGCTGTCATACATCACTGGGTCCTCTATCCAGTGAGGTTCTGATCCTCGGATCACTTCTGCTGAGCTTTCTGAGTTTCATTATCTTTTTCTTTAGGATAGCGTGTCATTCTTTGTGGCCTATTTCTCATGTCCACACCATCCCTCTTGAGCGATGTGTGTTTTTGTACGCGCTTGTTACTGATGCTCCTATCAGTTTTCCTCATTTGTTCCTACGTTCTTTGAACGAGGTTCATCGGTCTAGCTCTACGGCTCATGCGTTATTCTTTCCTGTTTTTATTCATAGGATTCTCCTTTTTCTTGGTTTAGGTGATTTTCCTGCGTCTGAGTCTGTTCATGTTATTGCTCCTATAGGTGCTACCTTTTTGAGGCAAAGGGCTGCTCAACTTCGAGCTAGCTCTAAGCGTCCTAGGGTAGAGCTTTCCGATGTCACTCCACCCCCTTCTTCTTCTACAGATACTCCTGCAGCTGGGACGTCTTCTGATCCTGCTGTTGCTGCTGCTGCTGATGTTCCTCCACCGTTTGCTGAGGTTTCTGACCTTCGTCGGACTCTTGATACTGTCGTGACCGTTCAGGCGGCTCATGGTCAGCTTTTGGTGGACATCCTTGATGAGCTACGTGCATTGCGAGCAGATTTGGCGAGCTCTCGTCATTCTCCTCTACCACCTTTTGATGATGAGTGAGTGCCCTTTGGCAATTCGTCACAAAAAGGGGGAGTGCATTCCTATTGTGTAGTTCATATGTATCTAGGAGATTTTTGTGGAGATTTTCATTTTAGGGGGAGTTTTGTACTTTGTAGTGATACTGCGGAGCTCGTGGAGTTATTAGATTGTATCTAGGCGCTTCACTGTGTATTTCATTTTTAGCTCTTGTTTAGGAGATATTTTTGTTGAGATACATTTTTATTAGTATGTTTCTTGTTTCACTATGCTACTCTGCTTATTGATTTATATTTATGATGTTATTCATGATATATGTCTTTATTTTGTGTCATGTGAAATCAAGAAGATATTTTTATGTATTTCCTGTTTTTTTCCAGACATGCGTTTATGTGTTTGTTAAGTGTTACAGGAATATACAGGTTGATTCAGTCGTGCTGCTGTCTATTTTGCAACTATTAGATAGTAGTTAGGTTGAATTGTTTAAGTGGCTTTTATTTTGTAATGGGCTGTTTCATTTTGTAAACTTTGAGCTTTTGTTAAGTCTGTGTTTTGTCACGGATTGCCAAAGGGGGAGTTTGTTAGGTTCTAGGAATTAGGAACTAATGTATTAGAACTTCAATTTGTAGTGTTGGCAAACCATGATCAAAACAATGTTTAGTCTTGTGTTAGACTTGCTCAAAGTATGGCTCTTCATGTAAAGTTGGAATCGAGTTTTATGCAGAATTCACTATGCACTTTCTGCCTGACTCGATCGATCGAAAGTCGTGCAGATTGTTTTTCTGCAGAATTTTCCAACTCAGCCCTAGCCCACTTAATGTATAGGGTTTTATGTTTTGCCCTAAGTATATAAGGGAAAACCCTAGCTACGTTTTTAGCAATCTGTTTTGCTGTGTTTGTGAATCTCATTGTGAGATCTAGACGTGTTTGCCTTCACATACACTTAGGGTTTACAAACTCAAGACTTATGTTTAGAGCTTGGTAAATCAAACAGTTGCAGAATCAAAGATCTTCAAGAAATACAAGCAGGTGCGCTTGTGGATTGCTGAAGAATTCAAGAAAGAAGGAGTCCGTGGATCTCGGAGCTATCATGTGGTCGTGGTAGTAAGTTTCCTACACTTGGGTAGCAATGGGATGTTAGTGGTCTAAGTCTTATTGTGTAAACTTCGATTCTTTCATAGTGGATTCAGTTTACCTTGAGGATAGCTAGGTTAAATCCTCCCCAAGTTTTTTACCGGTTTGGTTTTCCTAGGTTATCAGATCTTTGTGTTCTTTAATTTCCGCTGCTTCACTATTTTTGCTTATTTGTGTTAACCTAGTTTTAATTAAATTACCTAAGTTAATCACTTGGCTAATTCTCTAGGTTAATCTGTTGGGTTTAAGGGGTCTAAACGAACTGACACATATAATAGCAGTTATAGATAGGTTCCATATGAGCTTAGTTTTAACAAAATTGAGACTAAGGCTACCTTGGAAGCTTCCCTAGGTATGTTTTGAAGCCAATATTGAATGCTTCTTGCTGTAAATACTGATAATTGCTTTTACAAATTTGTTCTTGTGTGCTTTTCTATCACTATTCATAAACAATAGGTTGCTTTGTTTGCTTAAAATTTTTCATATAAATGTTAAATGTAGTAAAATTTTATTGCACTTGAATTAACATTATATTTTTGTGAGACATATTATTGCTAAATGGTTTGGTATATGTTACATCTAATGTTGCTTTGATAAAAGTTATATCACTCAATTATACTTTATAAATCACTAATTTCTTGAATCCCTATTTTTATTTAATATCAATTATAGGTTAATCACACGCAAAATTTCAAAATAATCAATTGCCTTTACTGTAAGGGTAAACTTGAATATTGTACCTTAGATGTAATACATTAAATTTCTTAATCAAATTCAAACACATAGTTGCATTAAATTTAAATGTAGTTGGAAATAGTAACTATAATGCTACTTTTTTTTTTTTAATTGTAATATTACTTAGTTTATTGTTCAAAACAACCCCATGTTTCTTTTTTTTTTTTTTTTTTTTTGAGAAACCAGACCGAGAGCCTGGGAATGCATTGAAGAAAAACTATTTAAGGAATATCAAAAACTACCAATGAGGATATGTCCTTAGGTATATCATCAAACCATACCTAAGTTCCCGGCAAGTTTTTTGCTTTTTTAGCTAAAGCATCAACCACTACATTGCAAATCTACTAGGCATGAACAAAACTAGAATTTTGAAAAACAGAGACTAAGGATCGAACGTCCTCTACAATTGACCAGAAAGACGATAGTGTAGCGTTCCCTTTAGAAATGGCACTTATTACTGAAGCTGAATCCCTTTCGAAGATGACACTGTGAAGACCAATCTCAGCAGCAAATTGCACAACCCGATAGCAGGCGAGTTCTTCCATATCAGCTGTGGACAAGGACATCGGGATTGGCATAGACAGAGCTCTGATGACTTCTCCATTCCAGTCACGAGCAACAGCACCTATTCCAGTCGAGTTGGTGTCTTTGAAAACCATAGCATCAAAGTTCACCTTGACAAGTCCAGGGTCAGGTGGGCGCCACTGGTGCAGCACTAATGGTTGGGGAACGAGAGGCTCATATTCCTGTTCTGCCAGAAAGTCCTGCAACAAATTGCTCGCCAGAGAGGTAATCTAGGACACAGGCTATGATGGACGCCCAAAATGAAGAGCATTCCTTCTATTCCATAAACACCAAGCTGAAACTGCAAAGACTTCTCTTTTGAAATCATCATTAACCTGCAAAAACCGATTAAGCAAATAAGAAATTCAGAGGAGGGGGAGAAGCTGCTTGTTGGAAACAACTATGAGCATTCCACACACACTCCATGTCCTTGCACTGCCAGAATGCGTGTAGCACATCCTCAGGGCCACCATTGCAGATTTCACAAAACTCCGAAGTTGAAATATGTCACCGAAAAAGGTTGGCCATTGTTGGAAGAGCATTGTTGCAAGCTCTCCAAATAAAATGCTTGATTTTGTTGGGCAACCGTAGCTGCCAAACCCCTCTCCAAAATTATTTTCGTGGTTCCAAATTTGATCTCCCTACATTATCCACAGTGGCAGAAGCAGTCAAGAGCTTGTAAGCATTACTTGTGGTGAACAAACCAGATGGAGTACAGGCCCACACCACACAATCAACTGGGCTTCTAATGCTAAGGGGAATTCCCAAAATCATAGATGCTTCATAAGGAAGAAAAAGTTAGTTTCCCATCATTGTGTCTTATGTCTTAACCCTATTAAGGGCACACTCAATACTTGTATCTAACTCACACATACGCTAACATACATCTAGCAATCAACATAGCATCAAACATCCCTAACCATACTTCTATAATGCTGACAAACAAAGCCTACCATACATCTAATCATGCATATCACTTCATCAATACCCTAGCATTCATCTAATCATGGCATTCCCTAGCATTCATCTAATCATCGCATTAAAGCATATCAAACTAGGCAGCAACAAAACAAGGCAGCAAAGTAGGCATGGTGAGCAAACATAGATCAACACATGTATTCCAAACTCTTAGACATGAAATCACATATCAAACAAACATATTTAACTCTATCATTAAAGCATGACCATATCACAAATGCATGAACATCTCAAATGCATGAACATTTCAAATGCATGACTTACCTTTTACTTACCTTGCAGCAACTCAATACCTATGGCATTATGCATGAGCACATGAGTGCATGATCATGGCATTGAAACAAGGAAAACACTAAACAAGCCCTAATTCTAACATATGATGGCAAACAAGCAATTAAACATGTGAAACATAGACATTGAAAGCATAAAAGCATGGGAAAAGAAGCTAGACAAACAAACATGTGAAAGCAGGAGCAAAACAAACAAAAAAACAAAAAATTAGGGTTTTTGGACAGCATCATACGTACGCAGGTTCTTGCCCAGAAACCCTAAAAAAACAAAAAGAGGACAGAACCTCAAAATGGGAAATCTAACAACCTAACATGTATTTAAAACACACAAACATAAAAACCTAAGCTAGAAAAACATGTTAAAGCATATTATAACAAGGAAATAAAGTAAACAGAAGATTAAAGTGCAAAAAATAAAAGAAAAGAAGAAGAAAGGTTTAAAACTAATACCTCAAAGAAAAGTTCTTCAAGCTTGATTTTTTATCGTTCCCCTCAGTCAAATCTATTCACAAACCAATAAGAAAGTGATTAGTAATATTATACTCAAAGATCAAGGCCAGAAAAGACCCTAATCAAAATAAAATTAACTTGAGGGTGTTTTGTGAAAAACTCCCTTTTTGATTCACTATTTCTAGTGAATCTTAGTGTTTTCCTGTGGAATTTCTATGTGTTTTGAAAGTATACCATGTAAGGCCTTTTATAGTATGAAAAAAAAGGGTTTGGAACAATCCCCAAATGATGTGGGATTCATGCGTACACATAGCGAGGGTTTCCTTTGATATTAGTTTTCAAAATTTGATTTATTTTCTCATTAAAAGTTATATTTTTCATTTTAATACTTCTCAAGTCAATTTAACTTCTGATTAGGCCTTAAACCAACCTTGAGGTCTTAAAATTCAGCATCATTGAGGAACAGGGGCCCAAGTCATAAGGGGTACAAAATGCAGTGTTTACAACTACAACCCAAATATGCCCATCCATCTCAGCCTACTACAACAAACATTGTAATCCCATAGCACACATGAGGAACAAATAAGGAGATAAAGGATCACCTTATCAAATCCCCCTCGACGATTTGATATTACCTACGGGTTGGCCATTAAGAAGCACAGCATAAGAAACCGCTTTCAAGCAAGACATAATTATTTTAATCATTCTCTCATCAAGTCCCAAATGATGCATAAGCCTCTCCAGAAATTCTCACTCTACTCGGTCAAAGGCTTTACTCATATCTAGTTTAAGAGCCATAAACCCCAACTTCCCTTGGGTTTTCCTCTTGAGATAGTGTAAAGTTTCAAATGCTACAAGAATGTTATTTGTAATTAACTTGCCCGACAGGAAGGCACTTTGTGAATCTGGAATAGAGTTAGCCAAAAACTTCTTCAAACGATTGGCCACTACTTTTGCAATTAATTTATAAATGACATTGCATAAACTAATGGGCTTAAAATCTGAAACTTTCTTTAGATTTTGGATCTTGAGGACCAAGGAGATAAAGGTGGTATTAAGAGATTCCGAAACAATACCTGAGTTCAAGGCTTGAAGCACAACAGCGGTGACATCGTCCCCTACAATGTGCTAGAATGACTTGTAAAAAATTGGAGACATACTGCCCGGGCCCGAGGCCATATGTGAAGCCATTTGAGTAAGAGCTTGTTGCACTTCACAGGCTTGGAAATCACCACCCATACCAACACTCTCGTCGTCACCAACAGTGTGTTGTATACCATTTAAAATACTTTCAAAGCCAAATGGATTAGAGCTTTTGAAAATTTTCTCAAAATACTTCTCTATCACACTTCCTATTCTAGCCTCATTCGCCACCCACTAACGAGAATCATATTCCAAACCCAAGATCATATTACACTGGTTTCTTTGGTTCGCTCTACAATGAAAATACATGGTATTTCTATCTCCTTCTTTGATCCAAGTATTACGTGATTGTTGCTTCCACATACATTCTTCCTTAGATTGTAACATCTGAATTTCGGACCTTAGAGCATTAATCCAGGTTGGATTGTTTCTATAACACCCTCCTTCCTCTGCTTCCTTCAATTCAGCTAGTTTTTTTCCTAAGGGAAGTTCAGACATGGCCAAAAGAATTTCTATTCCAAGCTTTGAGATTAACCTGGCAAGCAAAAATCTTTTTATTAAATTCCCTAACCGAACCTGGTTGCTGGTTTGCCCCTCGTGAGTCCCTAACCACATCTTCACAAGATCTGTCCTTTAACCAAATTACTTCAAAGTGAAATGGCTAGCCCTTTTTATAGAACCTTTTATTTTCCGAATCCGAGCATAGCAAGACAGGTTTGTGATTGGAATGAAAAGCATCCAAGTGATGTATACATGAGGTAGGAAACCTCAAGATCCAATCAAAAAAAGCTACACCTCAATCCAAACAAATCCACACATTTTGATTATTGGGTCGTCTATTACACCAAGTAAATGGAAAGCCAGAGAAGCCCAAATCCTTTAGTCTACAAAAATCAAGAGCATCCCAGAACCCCTGCATTTGTCTTTTTGGTCTATCCAACCATCCTTGTTTCACATTAGTAAACAGAATTTCATTAAAATCACCAACACAAACCCAAGGTAAATTGAACCGATTACTTAACATTCTAAGTAAGGACCAGGAGTTTTCCCGGTTGGCTGTCTTAGGATCTCCATAGAAACCTGTAAATCGCGAGGCGTCATCAACTCCATGGTTAATAATTACATCAATATGATTGTCAAAGAAAGACTGCACATCCACATTCATATCAACTGGCCAAAACAAAGCTAATCCTCCCCTAGTATTATGATGTGGAACCACAAAAGATTAGCAAATCTTTTAGCCAATTCTCTCCAAAATAACTTTTTCAACATTTGTTTCCATCAAAAACACCAGCTTGGGATCTTTATTGCGTATTAACGTAACGAGTTCGTTTTCTATCTGTAGATTCCCAAGCTCACGATAATTCCAACTAAGGCAATTCATGATGCATGGCGGCACTGGGACCAGCAGTCACCTTAATAGTTTCTTTGTCAAAAGAACTGCAAAAACTTATACACTGTTTTTTACCCCCACTCAAATTTGCCATTGCCGTAACAAGTCGCCTATCCACATTCATAAGTGAGGAGTTATCCGAAGGTAGCCCTGCAACACATGCTAGTTTTTTCCTCTTTTTTTTTTTTTTTTTTTTGTGGTTCTATAGAGGGGAGAAGAGATTACCTGAGTAGCATCTAGCAACGTAGGTGAATAATCCTTCAGATGAATGTGGCTTGGCATCGCAGGTTGTATTAAATCTACATCAATGCAGTAACTCACTCTGTGGCTGTCCTTGATCGATAGACCCACAACTACCTCCTCCAATCGGTTTGCATGGCATAACGCCGCCCTCGTCAATGTCAGCCCATCCAAACAATCTGCTGGTTTACCATTAGCAAACTCAAAACTAAAATTGTCAGGGTTAGGCTTCGAGATCTCAAGGTTAACCATGGAATTTTCAGCATCCATTACCGACGAATAATCATCTTTGATTCAACCCACTACCACTATCACTAGCTTGGTGTGTCGACTACCCCCTACTGCTATTCTTCTTCCTCCACCATGGTGCTTGACTACGGGAGCTACCCGATATAACCACCACCGTTTTCCGACTTGACCATAAAGGCTCCTTTCTCAACCACTCCCCATATTGTCGCTCATTTCTCCGCAACAAACCCTTACCCAGAAGCCAAGCCTCGATTCACGTTCCCCATGAGTAACCCGACCACACCAAAACTGAAATTTGGAAGCCGTTCGTATTTTATGCCAACCCAGCCCACATGTTTCCCTTCAGACCACAGTTTAGAGCAACGTGGGAGGTTTTGATATGTCAAGGTTAATTCGGACCCTCAAAAATTCACCCCCTAAGCTATCATCTTCAGGATCAGCAACATGAATACCTTCACCAATCGATTTCCCAATTAGCTCCCCAATCTCGTGCTTCAAACTCAACTCTGGGACGTGATGGAATTGAACCCAGAAAGTGGCCCGAGAGAATTCCAAATAGGGTGCCGATTTGACGTCGTGAACTCGCTGAAACGCCACCAAATGCTTATCCTACCATGGTTCAAATTCAAGGACTTACTCAAGGTCCAGGGAGTCCTCAAACTTGAACAGAAAAATATGCTCCCTTATTTCTCTAATCTTCAGTTTGCCAACCATGTTCCACAGCTGATTGAATGTTCGAGCCACTGCATCCACGTTCAGGACTCTCTATGTAAAAAATCTGCCTGCTAAACGGTGAACTACTGCTTCTTGTTTCGGAACCTCAGCCCCTCCCTCTTCTTCTTCCATGAGAGAAAACTTAGCCCACAAATTATCCAATCTAGCCATGAGAGTGAACAAAGCGTAGTGCCGAAAGAAAAAACATAGAGACTAACGCCAGACAACACGCACTGTCCTATCGAACCGACAACAGTTGATGGGAACGAAGACCTAAACTCGGTTAGGGACAGAATTCTACAAGCAGCTGGGAGGGAAATTAAATAAATAAATTGGGAAATTAATTAGGGCCTGTTTGGTTTTTTTTTTTTTTTTCATCACTCATCACTCCTCACTCAATTTTCGTCACTCATTACTCATCACTCATCACTTAAAATACCTCAATTTTTTCTAACCCACCCAAATGCACCCATCACTCAGTCCTACTGTTTCAAACAAAAAAAAAAAAAGGAAAGTCAAAGATTGCGGCTAATTGCCGCAACAGAGACGTTCCAAAACAAAAAATAAATAATAATAAAAAATAAAAAGAAGTCCAATATTGCAGCAAAAAGTAAAAAATGGTGGGTGTAATTACGTAAATGCTATTAAAAATTGAGTTATGAAAACTGAAAACGACTAAAATGTGTTTTCAGTTTTCATTACTCATCACTAAAAAATCAGAGAATTGAGTGATGAAAACAGAGTTATGAAAACAAAGTTATGATGCTCCCAAATAGACTTCTCGCTATGGATCCTACCATTTTTGAATTATGAGTTATGGAAACAGAGTAATGAGTTATGGAAACTAGAAATCCAATCAGCACTTAAATGCCATGACAAGGTTCTTTGAATAAATTGAATATTTTAACCTCTAGAAATTCACCCCACCACTAAATAACCCAAAAAAAGTTCAACGTTCGGTGCGTAAAGCTTGGGCTTTGTCTTAAGTATGGATAGATCCAACCTAAAAACGAAAACCAGTAAAAATGAGCTATGATTGAAATTTAGTGTGATATTGGCCAACGATCAGGCCATTACGTCTTCGATATTGGATGAAATTAGCAAAATGGGTCTTTAACTAAATAATTTTGAACCTGCCTTGTGGGCTATCATGTTGAACAAAAGATGATTGAAGTCAAAACTTATATGGTATGAAGTTTTGTCAGGACTTCGTATCATGTTTTTCCCTTAAACATGTTAAAATGTGATAGCCCAAAGGTAAAAAGTCACCATATAGATAAATAAGATTAAAAAAAAAAAAACTAAAGATTAGATAAATGAGAAAGAAAAATGGATAAATCTAAGATGGCAAGTAAGAATAACTGTCTTGCTTACTTGCTTCTTTTATTTTTTTTCTTTGTGTCGATATCTTTTGAGATGAAGGTATTTCTTTTTTGATAGGGTGAATAGTAATTTTATATATAGTAAAAATTATAGATAGGTCCCACATGAACTTAAGTTTAACAAAATTGAAACTGAGACTAACTTGGAAGTTTCCTTATTAGGTGAGTTTTGATGTCAAAATTAGATTCTTCCTATTGTAATTATTTAACTAGTACTTAGATAAAGTACCTCTAGTACTACTCTTCAAGGAAATGGTAACCTCCTCCGCTAATCTGATGCTCAACACATGTTCTAACGCTCAACACATATTTGAATTATCTAATTGTGATTAGTAACACATGTTTTAAGAGCATTCCCATCAGCTGTTCTATAAAAATGCCATTTTGACACTTCAAAAAGCTTACTTTATTATTTTAGCACATTATTTTACAATATCCCCTATATTACATGTTTTATTCTTCAATTCTATACATTAAAATAATATTTACAAAATTTTAAAATAATATATTAATTCCTCAATTCATAATATTACACATCTAGTGGGTTGCGGCCACCAACAACAACTATTGTCGTAGCCATACCACCATCGGCACAAACCCATACCACTACAGCAACCATACCACCATCGACGCAAACCCATTACAAAACCGACAGCCACCACCAGCATAAACCCATTACCAAACTCATACCCACAACAGCACAAACCCATTACCAAACTCATACACACAACAAACCCATAGCTACCACTGGCACTAACCCACAGCCACCAACACCACAAACTCACAGCCACCATTGTCGGAATCCTCCCACAAATTAAAAAAAAAAAAAATAGAGAGTTTGAAATCCCAACCCTACCAATCAATCAATGACCAAACTCAACCAACCACCAACCTAAAACCCCAGCCCAACCGACCCAAAACCTCAACCCACACAACGCCGTTGAACGCCGAATCCACAACCCACACAACCACTGCTGAATCCACCATCAAATCACAAAAGACGGAAAAAAAAAAAAAAAAAAAAAAAAAAAAAAAAAAAACCACTGCGATAGAGATTGGCCTAGTTTGATGCTCCTGCCTGGGTTTCATTGGAGAGGGAGGCAAAGATGTCAAGTGGAGGGAGAGAGAGTCAGTATAGAAATTATTGGAGGCTCAGAGCAAGAATGGGAAAGACAGGGAAGAAAGAAATAGGAAATAAAAAAGAAAAGAAAGCGCACCCTACCTGAATAAAAGAATAATATAAGTTTTAAAATTTGTGAACAGTGTGATCTCAAATTAAAGATTGCACTATTCATCAATGTCAAATATTTTAGCATTTAAAACACCTGATGATAGTGATTTTGTAGTGTTTAGTGTGTCAAATACCAAATATTTGATATTTGACACACCTTATAAGAATGATCGAATGCTCAACAAAAAAATGGCCCATTTTGTATAAATTCACAAAAGTCAACCAATACAGAAGACCCCACCAACCCAAAGAAGTTCAACGTTTGGGTGCATTTGGGCTTGGGATTTGTATTAATATGGAAAAGGAAAACCAGCAAAAGTGAGCTATTAAATTTAGTGCAATACTGGCCAACAATCAGGCCATCAAGTAATCGATACCACGATGAAATAAGCATAATCAATCTTCAGCTAAATAATTTTGAACCCGTCTACAGCGCTATCACGTTGAAAACATTGGCGGATGTTTTACATTTTAGAAAGTTAAAATGTCCTAAGCATAATCGTGAATTGGCTGGTGGTATGACAAAAAGTAAAGTCGGTGGCATTTATTAATGATGCATTCCTTTGAAAAATAAAAATGAACTTCAAATTTGAATGAAAGAGGTAGAAAAAGAATAAATCTAAGTTGGCAAAAAGCAAAAATAAATGTTTTGCCTACTTAGCAAAAAACAAAAAGTAAATATGGAAAAAAATAAATGTCTTGGCAAGAAGCAAATATCTTAGTATTTAAAACATCTAATGAGAGTGATTTTTTAGTGTTTACTATGTCAAATGCTAAATATTTGACATTTGACATTCCTTATGGAAATGCACGAATGCTCAAAAAAAAAAAAAAGGGGCCCATTTTGTATATATTCACAAGAGTCAGCAATACAGAAGACCCCACCAACCCAAAGAAGTTCAACGTTTGGGTGCATTTGGGCTTGGGATTCGTATTAATATGGAAAAGAAAAACCAACAAAACTGAGCTATTAAATTTAGTGCGATACTGGCCAACAATCAGGCCATCAAGTAATCGATACCACGATGAAATAAGCATAATCAATCTTCAGCTAAATAATTTTGAACCCGTCTACAGGGCTACCATGTTGAAAACATTGGCGGATGTTTTACATTTTAGTAAGTTAAAAATAAAAATGATGCATTTAAGCATAATGGTGAATTGGTTGGTGGTATGACAAAAGTAAAATGGGTAGAATTTATTAATGATGCATTCTTTGAAAAATAAAAATGAACTTCAAATTTGAATGAAAGAGATAGAAAAAGAATAAATCTAAGTTGACAAGAAGAAAAAATAAATGTCTTGCCTACTTGCTTCTTTTGTTCTTTCTTTGTTTCGTTTTCTTTTAAAATGATAAAAGTATCTCTTTTTGAGTATGATGGATGATAATCTTATATATAATAGAAGTTATAGATAAATTCCGCATGAATTTAGCTTTAACAAAACTGAAACTAAAGCTAACTTGGAAGCTTCCCTAAGTTTGTTTTGAAATCATAATTTGATTCTTTTTGTTTCGAGTATTGATAATTGCTTCTACAAATAATATTTAACTAATAATTTACACCTAATCTAATAATTTGAGAAATGTCTTGAATATATGAAAATGTTTTCCAAATTACTCACCTTCTCACATGACAAGTTTTTTACTTCCAAATTCAATGGGTTGGATGTGATTTGCAAAATTTTTCATACAAAATTCCCAAACCTCCAAAAACTTATTAGAATGAATTAGAGTTTGTGAAAAAACGGGTGGATTGGTTGGGAACTTGGCAACAATGGGAGAGGAAGATAAGCTGTGCAGGGCCTGAAGGAGCTCTCCCTGGTTGCTGGGATAACAAAAACTTAATTGTTAAACAATTAAATCATTTACTACAAATGTTTGCTAGAGAATGATTATACTTTCTTTTATATTTTTTTTTTTTTTTTTTGATAACTCAAGACTGATTATTCTCAGTACATTTGTAGATCATATAATGCAATTTCTCTACAAAAATGTAGACATTCGTGAATAAGTATAAATATATTGTGATGCAGAGCATAAAGGGTGAAAATTGTAACTAGGGTCTTTGAATAAATTGAATTTTTTGACGCGTAGAAGTTAATATCCATTTTGTTATTTGTAGTATTAGTTTGATTTTTAGTTTTGTTTTGAAATTTGTATTTAGCTGGTCTAGTAAGGTGTGGAGTATGTGAGATAAGTTGTCTTGGAAAGTATTTAGTATTTACAGTGACTGTTATTATAAGTAATATTATGTAATTCCTTATATATTCTTTTAATAGGAAAATTTTACATTATTTGCCAAGTAATCATTGAAATTTGAAACCGCACCATTCGAGAGAATGGCAACCTTCTCCGATAATCTGGTGATGGCTTTAAGATTTCTCTTCGGCCCAATTTATACATGTTCTGATGCTCAACGGCCAACGCAAAAGTCAGCTAAAGAAGAAACAAAAAGTCAATAGCTTAACATTTTGGAGCATTTTGGGCTTGGGATTTGTCTTAAAGTATGGATAGATCCAGCCCAAAAAGGAATACCATTAAAAATGAGCTATGACTGAAATTTTTTTGTTATACAGCTATGACTGAAATTTAGTGTGATATTGGCCAATGATCAGGCCATCACGTCATTGATGCCATGAGGCCCAGGAAGAAATAAGAAAAATGGGTCTTCAACTACATAATTTTGAACCTGTCCTGCGGGCTGTGGATTTTCATGTTGAACAAAAGATGATTGAAGTCAAAACTTATTTGGTATGAAGTTTTGTCCTGACTTCGTATCATGTTTTTAACTTATTTATACATGTTAAAATGTGATAGTCCAAAGGTTAAAAGTCAGGATATAGATAAATAAGATTAAAAAAAAAAATTAAAGATTAGATAAATGAGAAAGAAAAACAGATATATTCTAAGTTGACAAGTAAGAATAAATATCTTGCCTACTTTTTTTTTTTTTTTAAGATAGAAATTCTAATTTAGCCTAATCTAAGTATATATGCGTGTGAAACTCCCTTCTGAAGACTTGAACTCCAGCCCTTACCTCCCACACCTTACAAGCACTTATACTTGTGGAGTGACTATCACACTAGGATGTGCCACGGTCCTACTTGTTTCTTTTGTTCTTTTTTTGTTTTCTTTTGAGATGGAGAATATATTTCTTTTTGATATCGTAAATAATAATCTTATATATAGTAGAAGTTATAGATGAGTTCCACATAAACTTAAATTTAACAAAATTAAAATTGAGGCTAACTTTGAAGCTTCCCTAGGTTCGTTTTCAAACTAAAATTGGATTCTTTTTATTGTAAGTATTGATAGTTGCTTCTACAAATAATATTTAACTAACAATATGCACCTAGTCTAATAATCTGAGAAGTGTCTTGAATATATGAAAATATCAGTCCAACTAGTGGATTCAAAATTATTCACCTCCCCCCATATGACAAAGATTTTGATTGCAAAATTTCAATGGATTGGGTGTGGTTTGTAAAATTTCTCAAACAAATTTCCCAAACCTCTAGTAACTTGTTCGTTATACAATTAAATCATCTACTACCAATGTCTACCAGAAAATGATTATATTCTTCTTTTATTTTTGGTAAACTCTTCTTCTTCTTCTTTTATGATAAAGCGAGAATGATTAATTGATTATACTCGGTAGTTAGTACACTTGTAAATTATATAATGCAATTTCTCTAAAAAATGCACACATTCAGGAATAACTATAAATATATTGTGATGCAGAGTATAAAAGGTGAAAATGGAAACTAGATTCTTTGAATAAATTGAATATTTTGACGTCTAGAAATTAATATGCATTTCGTTTTTTATTTTAATATAGGAATATTCATTTCGTTCTTTGTAGTAATAGTTTGATTTTTAGTTTTGTTTTGTATTTAGCTGCTTAGTAAAGTGTGTGGCCAACGACCAGGCCATCACGTCATCGATGCCATGAGGCCCAGGATGAAATCCATCTTGAACCCATCCTGTGGGCTATCATGTTGAATACATGGGTTATCTGCACTCAAATTTATTAATCACTGAACCAAATCCTCCATCCACATTCGCGACCAAAACTTGAAAATGAAAGAAATAAAAAGTTCTCATCCACTGTAAATATAAATATAAATATGTGATGATACAAAAACAAAATTTTATCCATCCATGAAAATAAAAAGGAATAGAAGTGTGACATTTTAAAAAGTAAAAACTTAAAATGCCCTAAGCATAATGGTAATGTTGGTGGTATGACAAAAGTAACGTGGGTAGAATTTATAAATTTATGCATTCCTTAAAAAAAATTGAACTTCAAATTAATTTGGATGTTCCAAAAGCTAAAGTCTTAATTCTAAGGAATTTTTAAATTACCTTTCTTGTTAAGATAAACTATAAAAATCATTATTAAAAATTTTTGACGTAAAATTTTTAGAAAATTCATCATACACCGGAAATAGAATTTCATGTGCATAATCTAGTTAGAGATTCGTAACAAAATATTAAATGAATGAGAAAAAACAACATTTTAGTATGGACAATTTAGGAAAAATAAAAATAGTAAAAAGAAATGTTAGAAAAGTCAGGACATGGATAAATAAGATTAAAAAAAAAAAACAAAAGATTAGATGAAAGAGAAAGAGAAGCAAACAAATCTAAGTTGGCAAGCAAAAATCAATGTCTTATCTACTCGCTTCTTTTGTTCTTTCTTTGTCTTTGTCTTTGTCTTTCTTTCTTTTTTTTTCTTTCTTCTTGAGATAGAGAATGTATTTCTTTTTTGGTATGATAAATAATAATCTTATATATAGTAAAAGTTATAGATGAGTTCCATATAAGCTTAGTTTTAACAAAATTGAAACTGAGGCTACTTTGGAAGCTTCCCTAGGTATGTTTTGAAGCCAATATTGATTGCTTATTGCTGTAAGTATTGATAATTGTTTTTACAAATTTGTTCATGTGTGTTTTTCTATTGCTATTTGTTGATGCCCAATTTTGCAAATCAATAGCCAAAAGCCCATGTGAAAGAAAGCCCAATGAAAAACAACGGCCCAAAGAGTGAAAGGGGTCCAAAGAAAGAAATGCAAGGGAAATGATCCACAGAGGAATACAAATTTGCAGCAAGATGCAGCTTTGCAGCAGGATGTAGCTTTGCCGCAGAATGCAGTTCTCTAGCAGAATGGCTTCGGCAGATGAAGACAAATTGGGCCCAGATCCAATTAACATTATCTGGCCCGCAAAGGCCCAAATCCTTTCGTATAAAAAAGATAGGCATGAAAAACTAATATTAAGAAGCATGGTGAGAAGAAACAAGGAATGGCAGGAAGTGTCAGCAGCAGGAAACGCGTGATTGAAAAGCCAAACTAAAGGAAATGACAAACGTAGCAGGAAACGCATGAAGGAAAAAGACAAAAACATGCAGCAAAACAAAACAAAGCTAATCTGCTACGGCAGAAGCAGCGTGGGAACGAAAGAAGACAAAAGCAGAAGATAGTGGAGCAATCACACAAGGGCCGGAGCTCCACCAACCTGTACCCAGCCAATACAAGGGAGGTGGACCCACGGTCAAGGGGATTCAGAGGGTGTGGTTTGGTGGTGGGGGAAAAAGGGGGTCTATATTTGGTTTCCTGCCATGACTTCTTTTGGAAAGATATCCTGCTAGGATGGTATCTTACCCAAAAGAAGTAATAAATGGTTGGGACAATTTGATGCATGCCATAGAGCTAGGTAGTGAGGTAACCCAATCCTTATCTATTTAAACCAAGAGGTAAAGGCATACAGCAGGAACAAACAAAAGAGAAATTTGTCGTGAAATAGCGGTGCAGCAGACATGTATTGAGCCATAGCAGTGGTCGGGGCAACCAATGGGTTAGTGGGCAGTCCTAAAGAGATGCCCACAACAAACCAAAAACAGTTGGTGAAGCCCTAGGGGTAAAAGGGAGAAATCCCATTGAATTAGCTCACTATAAAAGGAGGAAGAAGTACCAGAAAATGGGGAACAAGCCACGGCAGGAGAGTAGTAAAAAACTAAGAGAGACCCAATGGGGGAAAAAAAGAAAGAAAGAAATGAAGTGGTAAAACGAAGAGAGAAAACACGGCAGGAATAGGGGCATGCATCAATGGACCATCTTTTCCCTCCCTCTTAGCAAACCCACTCTTTGAAGTCTCCAAAAGTAATAGCCAGTAGCCATTTAGGCCTGTTCTCCAAAATGCACAACTTTTATGGCAAAAGCCTATGATAAGGTTGTTCAAGTTGGGGTTTGGGTTCCTTCTTGGTTAACTTATTCTATGAGAAGATTCAAAACTTGTTTTGGTTGTAAATGTGTTTGATTTCTCTCATTATAACTTATGTCTGCTGCATTTAGTCATTTTGCCTAGTACGTTTTTTATCACGTTTGCTGCATCAGTTGTCCTGCTGTGGTATCTTTACTTGCTGTACTGGTCATTCTGCTGTAGCACCCTTTTATTACATTCACCGTATTCAACCTTTCCTACTGAAACTTTCTTCTTTATTTGTTATTATGTGTTTTACTTTTGACTCATTATCCTGCCATAAGTATATATACATATATCTTGTTTTTCATGTTCTACAAAATATATATTAATACGTATAAGTATATTTATGAATATATGTATGTATATATTTGAGAATATGCTAACCCATGTAAGCTAACATTTGCTTGATTGGCATTTTCTTTGGGTTTTAGATTTGTTTATGTGCAGGAAGTAAGAAACAATATTTCTGCAGTAAAAGAAATGAAGAGTAGTCACCCAGGTTGCATGGCAGAAGGCTTTACTACATGGCAGGAGGCTTTACTGCACAGCAGACAGCTTGCTGCACAACAGACAGTTTACTGCACAGAGTTTTGTTGCATGGCGGAAAAGTCATATCTGCGGCAGAAAACTGGAGAAAAATTCCTGCTGCGGCAGAAACAAAGGATAAGCACAGCAGACAGCTTACTGCACAGCAGACAGCTTAATGCACATAGTTTTGTTGCACGGCAAGAAAGTCAGATCTACGGCAGAAGTTGGAGGAAAATTCCTTTTGCGGCAGGAACAGAGGATAAGCCCAACAGAAAGCTTTATTGCATAGCACACAGCTTTATTGCACAGCAGACAGTTTACTGCACAGAGTTTTGCTGCACGGCAAGAAAGTAAGATCTGCGCCAGAAGCTGGAGGAAAAGTTCCTTCTGCAGTAGAAACAAAGGATGAGCCCACTTTGTAGCGTCTTCCCTTAGACTTGGACTCATTGTTTGCGCACAAACCGGCAGCGGCAGAATGGTACTTTGGAGCCCATTCCCCAAAGCGCCGAGCCCGACTTCCTTCTTAGAAAAAGAAACGTAAAAAGAACCCCCGACATTTTTGGCGACTCTACTGGGGAGTTGGGATCAAGATGGGAAGAATGAGATATTTCTCCCCCGCAAACATGTTCCCAAGTCCTTACCAAAGCAAGACATGCAGATGCTCTTAAATCTTCCAAGCTATACTCTCAGGAAAAGTATCCAAAACATCACAGCAGTACCATAGTGGAATTCTATGGTGGAGTATCACGGCAACATTATGGCAAAACGGTGTTGCAGAATTTTATGGCAGAATATTGCAGCAACGTTACCGCAGGATAGTACTATAGCAGAATTCTATGGCAGAATATTGCAGCAACGTTACCGCAGGATGGTACCGTAGTATAATTCTATGGCAGAATATTGCAGCAACGTTATCGCAGGACAATACCGTAGTAGAATTTTATGGCTGAAAACAGCAACGTTACCGCAGGATAATACTGTAGCAGAATTCTGTGGCAGGACCAGCAACGTTAAAACAGAACAGTATCATGAGCAAACTGCTCTATTTCACTATCATGAAACAGAGCAATGACAGAATATTGCAGCAACGTCACCGCAGGATAGTACTGTAGCAAAATTTTGTGGCAAGACGCAGCAACGTTAAAACAGAGAGCAAACTGCTCTGTTTTCACTATCATGAAACAGAGCAATTTCATGATAGTGATTCTAGCTCTACTTCTCCTAAAAAAAAAAAAAAAAAAGAAACCAAAAGCTAGAAACAAAAATGAAGCTATAGGAGCCAAAGGAAAACTTTCATCATTACTATACTGTTGCGAATAACTATTTTCGCTGTGAAGTATCCTTCAGTAGACTTTTTCAGAAGTGCAAAATGTCCCTCCGCAGAAATTTCGCAGATCCTTCGGCAGACTGTTCACAGTAGAATCTGCTGAATTTCAGAAATGCAGAATGCTCATTTGCTGAATGTTTCGTAGCAGAAAGTTTAAGAAGCCAAAGTGCAGATGTCTCAGTAGACTGTTCACAGCAGAATATTCTGTAGTAGAATATTCTACAGCAGAATTTTGTTTTCCAGCAGGTCTTTTCACAGAATATCCTACTACAAAATTCAGTATTGAACTCTTGAACTTTCTAAGTGCAACCACAAATCCAATGTGATTATCTTCTACAACAAAAGTGATCATTGTCCCATCAAGAATTCATAGGAACACCAATAGTGTGAGGATGTGTAATAGGGTACTGGACAATTCCGCTACAGCAAGAAATTCGAGTTCAACAATTTTGAGACTTGTTCTCAAAGTAAGAGAGGTGCATACGAAGCCTTTCATGTTCACTTTTGCTGAAGCAATCTTTTGATACTATATCAACAAATATATCAGTATCAATGAAGGGAGGAGGGAGAAGTAATCAATTCGGCGATATCGAAACATCTACCTTCGACCAAAGAATACGTTGAAGGCATGTGACAGGGTGGTGAAGCGCCCAATTTAGATCCAGACCTTGGAATGAAGCCAATCACTCAGTTACTGTGTACTCTCTATAGAGAAGCCCAAATCTACAAGCTGCTTGCAAACTGCTCTTTGTCCATTATCGGGTCTAGCAAGCAGATTCAACAACCTTGAAGAGTTGAGAAGCTTTCTTTGAAGCACCTCAAAGGATTTATGCCTAGAGTGGCATTAATGATCATGACCTTTATGATATTTCTAAGAAAGAATGTATTAGATCACTTGTACTACAAACTACACAATTCCACCATCACTTTTCAAGTCATGAAGCTCATTGATGCCCATCTCTCATCCTAGAAGAACTTTGCAACAATGACAAACTCAAAGCTCTTCTTTTGGCTTGTGTACAAAAAGGAAATAGCGGAATTAATTTCTGACACACATTCTGCCGTGAATAGAGTTGCTCATCTTATTGCTGTAGAAAACTATTACATGGTTTTTATTGAAGGCATTTTGCTGCAGGGGCATTCTACCGCAAGAGTAAAGCAGCACGATGTCCCAGAAAGATGTGGGTACGTCATGGGAAAACTTTATATTATAAGCTGCTGACTTTTGGCTATTACTAGCCAACCATGAAGCAAGAGACGTAGCAAGCTTCATCTAAATATGCCCGTACTCAGAGCAAGCAAAGAAGAGACCCATGAAATATGGGTCTTAGTAGCAAAAGCCAGCAAAAGGGTTGTGGTTATGAATTCTCGGCTAGAAGCTAGCAAAGGAACCTTAGTTGTGAGTTCTTGGCAAAAGCCCATAATGGGGGCTATACTCAATCAAACTCGCCAAAGAGCTATGATCGCAAGTCTTTGGAAAGAATCTGCAAAGGAGCTATAGTCGCAATCATATGTAGCAGAAAATACATGGGAAGCAATTGTGCTTGCAGTGGAACGAAGCCAAAGCATGCCTGAGAAGTAACTCTTTCTCAAATTCTCTAGCAACGAAGAATTTCTACAATATGGCAACTTGTAGATCTCTGGCATCTAATTTTTTACTGAAGAATGCGTGAACCACATGATGGAGCATCAACACCAAGAGAGGGTGATATCAAGCTCATCCAGTTGTCTCACATACTAGGGGCTAAAGCTTATATGGGAAGTCTTCTGCTGAAAGCTAAGGGTTTATTCTCGTATACTAGGGGCTGTCTCATTCTACAAAAGTACGAAGAGTCTTCTTCAACATGCTAAAGACTCTTCCAGTTGTCTCACATGTTAGGGGGTTAAGGCCTATTCTACTGCAAGTTTGGAAAGCCTTCCACAAAGCATCAATATGCAGTAGCAACACTACCCACCGCGAAATAAGTATTGATTGCGGCATTTCAACAAGTATACATTCATCTGCCACTTGATCTGCAACAACTTCAAACTTCATGATATGGCATAGTGCAACACCCATGCAATTTGTTGCGACCTACCACGGTCAAGTAACACTCTAGTCTGCGATAAAGCAGCAACATTATTTATCTTCTACAGAAGCATCAACTAGAAATTGGAGAGTAAAGTTCTCACACAATGCAAAGTCTATGCAGCAGTGAATCCATGAGAAGAAATTCTATCACCCTTGTTGCGGCAAATGTAAATGAAGTAGAGAAAGGAAGCAAAAAGAGAAGGCTTACAAGCACTCTGGCAGAAACATATGTAAAGATGAACCAACAAGCACTACAGCAGAAAATAAATGCTCTTCGTGAGACTTTAAGGCTTCAAGAGTTCTCCGCAGAAAAGCAAAGTGACAAAGGAACTCACAGCAGAAACAAAAGGAGGAAATCAATGATGAAGTCCAAGCATCTCTCTAGCAGCACATTCAGTGGCAGACTACCTTCCACAAGAATTGGCAATCAAGCTTAGCAACATGAGAAAGAAGAATTGGGAGAAATGAGATCTGCGGAAAACTACAACAAAGTTAAGAGATTTAGTTCACAACAACATCTAGGCCTTTTCATCAAAGAGGCAGTGATATCTTCACCAACAGCGGCTATGACAGAATGACAAGAAGAATATGTTAAAGAAGAAAAAAAGCAAACAGGGAGGAATTAATAGTTGATGTGGCAGATTCAGTAGAATTTAAAGTGCTAAAAGACTACACCATGGTGAGAGGAGAGCTGCACCGCAGGATGCCAGGCGAGGTCTTGTCTAAATGTGTAGGGCAAGGGGAGGCCCAAAGGAAGTTGAGAGAAGTGCATGAAAAGGCCTATGGGTTCTGCAAGGAAGTAAGCCTTTACCGCAGACTACAAAGGACGGGTTTTTTTTTAATTGTCCAAGTATGAGTAAAGATGCAGATCAAGTTCAAACCCAATGCGGAGCCTATCAACTTGCAGCAAATAGAGAAGAGAGTTATGTTGTATTCGCCAGCGAAGACTAGAGAAGCCCATTCATGCAGCACTTGACAGAAGGCATCCTGCCACAAAAGCACAGGGAAAGAGACAAAATGAAGAGACTGGCGACACGATATTTTTTGCATGACAGAGTCCTTTTAGAAGGGATATGATAGGGACCCACTGCGATGTTTGGGCCCCGAGGAAGCAATTGATATGATGAAGTGCATGTAGGGGAGTGTGGGGAGCACCAAGAGAAGAAGAAGTTGTATAGGTGCTTGCTACAAATGGGTTACTACTGGCCTACCATGAAAAGAGACATGATAGAACTTGTAAAAAAGTGCCACAGTCCTCAAGTGCAAGCCAACCTGATTCACACTCACCCACAAAACTTACACAGCATGGTCACCCCATGGCCCTTTCACACCTGGGGGCTCGATTTGGTGGGACCGGTTAAACCGCCTTCGCGTGGGTACATCTGGATCTCGGTGGCTACGGAGTATTTCACCAAATGGACAGAGGCTGTACAGCTTCGTAAAACCACAGGGGGAGAAATGATAAACTTCATCAAGGATGATATAATTGTCAGGTTTGGAGTACCCCACAGAATTATCAATGACAACAGCACATCCTTTGTCAACAGTGACGTAAGAAAAATGCTGGAGTTCTACCAAGTCAAGCACTATCGGTCGTCGCCTTATTACCCTCAAGGAAATGGGCAGGCAGAGGCAACAAACAAGACCCTCATAAAGATCATTAGTAAAATGAGCCAGGAATGCACGGAAGGATGGGCAATGCATCTGCCAGACGCTCTTTGGGCCTACAGAAATTCATTAAAGTCAGCCATAGGGTTTTCACCCTTCTCTTTGGTCTACAAAATAGAAGCGATGAGTTCGGCAGAAGTAATGACTCCCTCTTTGAGAGTGATGCAGATGCGAAAGAAAGAAAAGGAGAAGGAAATTTTTTATGGCAGAAAGATGTGAGGACCTAGAAGGACTTAATGAGAAGAGAGAAGAAGCTCAGGAGCGCAACCGCAGATATAGACAAAGGATGACAAAAGCCTATGGTAGAATGACAAAGAAAATGTTTAGAATGAAAAGAAAGAGAAGATTTCTCGTGAAAGCATTCTCATTGTCCCTTGAAAAAAAAAAAAAAAAAAAAAAAAAGAACACCTATAGCGGCACCACTTGTAGGCGCCTTAAGATGAGTGGCAGACTTAGTCAATTCTGCAGAAAGATCAATCTTGCAGCAAACCAGAATTTATGGTAGAAATTAGAAACAGCGCAATGCAAGCAGCAAAGGTACAAGAGTATTGATGATCTTAGGAGCTAAAAGGGTCCTCTACTATTACAACAATACATTTGCCTAAGCTAGTAGTAGCTCTGAATAAGGAAGCCCTCCATAAATACATCATCATTGAAATAAACTTGCCTTTCTACAAGGCCCAACGTCCTTCTCCGCAGAAACTTCATCTTGGCAAAGAATACATGTGTTCTTCAACATTGCAGAAAGTGTTATCAGCAAATGAAAGAGTACTCTACCATGATAAGGGCTTACGATGTTAGCTCTATGCTTTATTTTGAGCAAAAGAAATGAAGATACGTGAATGAAGAAGAAGGCACAAGGAAAGGGAGCGAAGCCACCCTTTGATCTACACACTTAGAGGAAGCTTTCCTCTTGTGAAAGAGCTTTACTTGAAGAAAGTAATGTGGCAAAACTGTTTTGATGAAACTCTCTTCAGTCGTCGGCTTAGACGCGAAGGTAGTAAAAGACAACACTTTCTCTATTTTTAGAGAATGAATGAAGCCCGAAGTGAAGCAACCTTAAGTGGCTAAAAGAAAAGAAAAATGAAGACCGTATGAAGGATCCTTGTTTTGCAAAAGTGCTGTTCGCGAAGTCGGCAGAAAGAAGAGTTAAAGAATCCAAAGAGTCAATTTTGAGCATTCTACAGAGATGAGAAAATGTAAAACATCATAATGGAGAAGAACCCACCAAGAAAGGATTCCACGACATTTGTGTCTTCTGACCATTCTTAGAGAGCAACTACACTTATGGAAGAAAGAAGGGATGATACTAAGGAATGCATGGGGAAAGTAAGTTAGTTGAAGCAATCAAGCCTAATTTTGCTGCCACAGAATCTGCCACAACCTTCACTTCCTACAGATAGATGCTGCTCTAGCAGAAGCAGAGTAAGAGGTGCATTAACGCAAAGAAATAAGTGCTTGTATTACAGCAGAAAGTGTCTACATATTCTATGGAAGCAAAAAAAAAAAAAAGTATTTATCCCTATAAAAGCAAAGAAATGAGTACGTGTTACTGCAGAAACGTAAAGAAATGAGTATACAAATTGCCGCAGACATAAAGAAATGAGTACCATTGCAGAAGTCCAAGATCACAAGGAATTTCCAAGAAGCAAACCAAGAAACAAGCAAAGGAATGATGAAGAAGAGAAGGATGCACACATCATCATCACCGACAATCCCTTTGAATGAGGGTAGTGTTGATGACCACTTTGACAAGGAGGCTCAATAGCAGGAAGGAGCCCAGCAACACGGGCAGAATAGAGTTAGTAAGTGAATAGATAAACCATTAAGGCCAAGCGGCAGGAATAATGGATTATAGATCCATAAAGCAAACAAATGGACCTTGAGGAAGTAAATGGGCCTAAAAGGACCCGGAAAGAGAAAAGTAGCAAACCCATGGGCGGTATGGATGTAGAAAAGTGAGAATGGGCCACAGCTGCCACAACAAGCCCAAAGTAATGTAAGTAAAGAAAGTAAGGGGCAATAGAGAGTTTATAAGCCCCAAGGATGAAGTATAAAGTAGTTGGGCAGGAAGCCCAATGAATTAGTAAAAGCCCATGGGAAGTAAAGTAATGAAATGGGCCAAGGATGCCCAAAAGAATAAAAATGGACAAAGGAGCCCAAATGGGACAAAGGAGCCCAAAACCAACGAAACGGGCTGAGGATGCCTAAAAGAATAAAATGGGACAAAGGAGCCCAAATGCAATGAAATGAGCCAAGGAAGCCCAAAACAACATGAGTACAAGCCCTATGACAGTATTGGGCTACTGGAATTTAGCAAAAGGAAAGCATACTGCAGGCCCAAAAGAGGCCCATCAGGCACAAGTCAAATAATTACATGCAAGCAGTCAGCAGGAACAATCAAACTAAAGAGAGGAAAAGTTTTCAACAAACTCTCTTTGGGGTCACAGCAGCAAAACCACCACCCTCATGAAGATAAACTTTTTGGCTACCCTTAGAGGGTCATGAATTTGCAAAAAGAAAGAGAATGATTTTCCTAAGGAGAGTAAAGATTGAAACAAAAGGCCCGCAAAGAAAATAAGAGAAGCATTCGCATGTGAGTTGTGAAACCACCCGCGAAAGAAAACTGCATAAGTGTTCACATATGAATTGCAATCCATATGCTCAGGGGGCTGAATGTTGATGCCCAATTTTGCAAATCTATAGCCAAAAGCCCATGTGGAAGAAAGCCCAATGAAAAACAACGGCCCAAAGAGCAAAAGGGGTCCAAAGAAAGAAATGCAAGGGAAATGATCTACAAAGAAATACAAATTTGCAGCAAGATGCAGCTTTGCAGTAAGATGCAGCTTTGCAGCAGGATGCAGCTTTGCTGCAGAATGCAATTCTCTAGCAGAATGGCTTCGGCAGATGAAGACAAATTGGGCCCAGATCCAATTAACATTATCTGGCCTGCAAAGGCCCAAATTCTTTCGTATAAAAAAAAGATAAGCATGAAAAACTAATATTAAGAAGCATGGTGAAAAGAAACAAGGAACGGCAGGAAGTGTCAGCAGCAGGAAAAGCGTGATTGTAAAGCCAAACTAAAGGAAATGACAAACGTAGAAGGAAACACATGAAGGAAAAAGACAAAAACATGCAGCAAAACAAAACAAAGCTAATCTGCTACGGCAGAAGCGGCGTGGGAACGAAAGAAGACAAAAGCAGAAGATAATGGAGCAATCACACAAGGGCCGGAACTCCACCAACCTGTACCCAGCCAATACAAGGGAGGTGGACCCACAGTCAAGGGGATTCAGAGGGTGTGGTTTGGTGGTAGGGGGAAAAGGGGGTCTATATTTGGTTTCCTGCCATGACTTCTTTTGGAAAGATATCTTGCTGGGATGGTATCTTACCCAAAAGAAGTAATAAATGGTTGGGACCATTTGATGCATGCCATAGAGCTAGGTAGTGAAGTAACCCAATCCTTATCCATTTAAACCAAGAGGTAGAGGCATACAGCAGGAACAAACAAAAGAGAATTTTGTCGTGAAATAGCGGTGCAGCAGACATGTACTGAGCCATAGCAGTGGTCGGGGCAACCAATGGGTTAGTGGGTAGTCCTAAAGAGATGCCCACAACAAACCAAAAATAGTTGGTGAAGCCCTAGGGGTAAAAGGGAGAAATCCCATTGAAGTAACTCACTATAAAAGGAGGAAGAAGCACCAGAAAATGGGGAACAAGCCACGGCAGGAGAGTAGTAAAAAATTAAGAGAGACCCAATGGGGGAAAGAAAAAAAAGAAAGAAATGAAGTGGTAAAACGAAGAGAGAAAACACGGCAGGAATAGGGACATGCATCAATGGACTATTTTTTCCTTCCCTCTTAGCAAACCCACTCTTTGAAGTCTCCAAAAGTAATAGCCAGTAGCCATTTAGGCCTGTTCTCCAAAATGCACAACTTTTATGGCAAAAGCCTATAATAAGGTTGTTCAAGTTGGGGTTTGGGTTCCTTCTTGGTTTACTTATTCTATGGGAGGATTCAAAACTTGTTTTGGTTGCAAATGTGTTTAATTTCTCTCATTATAACTTATGTCTGCCGCATTTAGTCATTCTGCCTAGTACGTTTTTTATCACGTTTGCTGCATCAGTTGTCCTGCTGTGGTATCTTTACTTGCTGTACTGGTCATTCTGCTGTAGCACCCTTTTATTACATTCACCGTATTCAACCTTTCCTGCTGAAACTTTCTTCTTTATTTGTTATTACGTGTTTTACTTTTGACTCATTATCCTGCCATAAGTATATATACATATATCTTATTTTTCATGTTCTGCAAAATATATATTAATACGTATAAGTATATTTAGGAATATATGTATGTATATATTTGAGAATATGCTAACCCATGTAAGCTAACATTTGCTTGATTGGCATTTTCTTTGGGTTTTAGATTTGTTTATGTGCAGGAAGTAAGAAACAATATTTCTGCAGTAAAAGAAATGAAGAGTAGTCACCCAGGTTGCACAGCAGAAGGTTTTACTACACGGCAGGAGGCTTTACTGCACAGCAGACAGCTTGCTGCACAGCAGACAGTTTACTGCACAGAGTTTTGCTGCACGGCGGAAAATTCATATCTGTGGCAGAAAACTGGAGAAAAGTTCCTGCTGCGGCAAAAACAAAGGATAAGCACAGCAGACAGCTTACTGCACAGCAGACAACTTACTGCACATAGTTTTGCTGCACGGCAGGAAAGTCAGATCTACGGCAGAAGTTGGAGGAAAATTCCTTCTGCGGCAGGAACAGAGGATAAGCCCAGCAGAAAGCTTTATTGCATAGCAAACAGCTTTATTGCACAGCAGACAGTTTACTGTACAGAGTTTTGCTGCATGGCAGGAAAGTCAAATTTGCGCCAGAAGCTGGAGAAAAAGTTCCCTCTGTAGCGGAAACAAAGGATGAGCCCACTTTGTAGCGTCTTCCCTTGGACTTGGACTCAATGTTTGCGCACAAACCGGCAGCGGCAGAATGGTACTTTGGAGCCCATTCCGCAAAGCGCCGGGCCTGACTTCTTTCTTAGAAAAAGAAACGTAAAAAGAACCCCCGACACTATTCATAAACAGTAAGTTGCTTTGTTTGCTTAAAATTTTTCATATAAAAGTTAAGTTTAGTAAAATTTTATTGCACTTGAATTAACATTATATTTTTAATACACATATTATTGCTAAAGTATATGTTACATTTAAAGTTGCTTTGATAAAAGTTATACCACTCAATTACTTTTTATAACACTATTTTCTTGAATTCATGTTTTTATTTAATATCAATTATAAGTTAATCACATGAAAAATTTTCAAAATAATCAATTGCCATTTACTGTAGGGGTAAACTTGAATATAGTACCTTAACATAGCTTCATTAAATTTAAAATGTAGTTGGAAATAGTAATATTACTTAGTTTATTGGTCAAAACAACTAGGTGGTTAAATTTAATTGAGAAACTTTGGTTCAAAAAAAAAAAAAACAAAAATTTAGGAAATTAAATTCCTTGCTTAGGTCTTGGTCTGATGTCATCAAGAGTGGAAAAAAAAAAAAAAAAAAAATTCTTGCCTAGTTTCTTTGAATAAATTGAATATTTTGATCTCTATAAATTAAAACCCCACCAACAACCTACCCAAAAAAAGTTCAACGTTCGGTGCATTTGGGCTTGGGATTTTTCTTATTGGATAGATCTAGCCCAAAAAGGAAAACCATTAAAAATGAGCTATGATTGAAATTTAGTGCGGCCAACGAATAGACCATCACGTTGTCGATGCCATGAGGCCCAGGATGAAATAAATAATTTTGAACCTGTCTGTGGGCTATCATGTTGAACAAAAAGATGGTATGAAGTCAAAACTTGTATGGTATGAAGTTTTGTTCTGACTTCGTATCATATTTTTACCTTATTTATACAAGTTAAAATGTAATAGCTAAAGGTAAAAAAGTCAGGATATAGATAAATAAGATTAAATAAATGAGAAAAAGAAACGTATAAATCTTAGTTGGTAAGGAAAAATAAATATCTTGCCTACTTATTTATTTTGTTCTTTCTTTGTTTCGTTTTCTTTTGAAGAGGAGAAAGTATTTCTTTTTTGATATAATAGATAGTAATCTTATATATAGTAAAAGTTATAGATGAATTCTATATGAAATTAGATTTAACAAAATTGAAATTAAAACTAATTTGAAAGTTTCTTTATTAGATGTGTTTTGAAGCCAAAATTAGATTCTTCTTGCTGTAAGTATTTACCTAATGCTTAGATAAAGTACCTCTAGTGCTACTCTTCAAGGAAATGGTAACCTCCTCTGATAATCTGATGCTCAACACATGTTCTAACGCTCTACACATATTTGAATTATCTAATTGTGATTAGTAACGCATGTTCTAACGCTCAACACAAATTGTACATTTTCTGATGCTCAACACAAAGGCTGTATTTCCACAAAAGCCAGCCAAGTTCCAACACAGAAAACCCCACCACCAACCAAGAAAAGTTCAACGTTTGGGCTTGGGATTTGTCTTAATAAGGATAGATCCAGCCCGAGAAGGAAAAGCAGTAAAGATGAGCTATTAACTTTAGTGTGATACTGGCCAACAATCACACCATCGTGTCATCTACACCACGATGAAATTAGCATAATCTATCTTCAGCTAAATAATTTTGAACCCGTCCTGAGGGCTGTCATGTTGAACACATAGGCTGAAGTTATACATTTTAGAAAGTTAAAATGTCCTAAGCATAATGGTGAATTGGTTGGTGGCATGGCAAAAGTAAGAATTTATTAATGATGCATTCCTTTGAAAAAAATATTGAACTTCAAATTTGGATGTTTCAAAGCTAAGTCTAAATTCTGCAGAATTTTTAAATTACCTTTCTTGTTAACATTGAGAAAACAACAATTTAGTAAGGACAGTTTAGGAAAAAAAATGATAAATAAAAAAAGAAAATGGCAGTATGAATCTAGGAGGACATGGATAAATAAGATTAAATAAAAGAGATAGAGAATCGAATAAATCTAAGTTGGCAAGCAAGAATAAATGCCCTGAAAAGTTGCTTTTTTCGTTCTTTTTTTTTTTTTGTTTTTTAAGATAGAGAAAGTATTTCTTATATATATAGTAGAAGCTATGAATGAGTTCCACATAAACTTAACTTTAACAAAACTGAAACTGAGGCTAACTTGGAAGCTTCCCTAAGTATGTTTTGAAACTAAAATTTGATTCTTTTTGTTGTAACTTGTAAATATTGATAATTGTTTCTACAAATAATATTTAACTAACAATTTACACCTGATCTAATAATTTGAGAAGTGTCTTGAATATAATATGTTTTCCAAATTACTCACCTTCTCACATGACAATATTTTGACTTCAAAGTTTCAATGGGTTGGATGTGATTTGCAAAATTTCTCATACAAAATTCCCAAACCTCCAAAAACTTATTTGTTATACATTTGAATCATTTACTACAAATGTTTGCTAGAGAATGATTATACTCTTTCTTAGTAAGTGAAAATGATTATACTCGGTACATTTATAGATCATATAATGTAATTTCTTTACAAAAATGTACACATTCGTGAATAAGTATAAATATGTTGTGATGCAGAGCATAAAGGCTGAAAATTATAATTAGGTTCTTTGAATAAATTGAATATTTTGACGTCTAGAAATTAATATCCATTTCGTTATTTGTAGTATTAGTTTGATTTTTAGTTTTGTTTTGAAATTTGTATTTAGCTGGTCTAGTAAGGTGTGGAGTATGTGAGATAAGTTGTCTTGGAAAGTATTTAGTATTTACGGTGACTGTTATTATAAGTAATATTATGTAATTCCTTATATTTTCTTTTAATAGGAAAATTTTACATTATTTGCCAAGTAATCATTGAAATTTGAAACGGGACCATTCGAGAAAATGGCAACCTCCTCCGATAATCTGGTAATGGCTTTAAGATTTCTCCTCGGGCCAATTTTATACATGTTCTGATGCTCAACGCAAAAGGAGTATTCCCCATTTCCATAGAAGTCAGCTAATGCAGAAACAATGGAGCATTTTGGGCTTGGGATTTGTCTTAAAGTATGGATAGATCCAGCCGTAAAAGGAATACCATTAAAAATGAGCTATGATTGAAAGGCCATCACGTCATTGATGCCATGAGGCCCAGGAAGAAATAAGCAAAATGGGTCTTCAACTATACATAATTTTGATCCTGTCCTGTGGGCTATATAGGATATCATGTTGAACAAAAGATGATTGATGTCAAAACTTATATGCTATGAAGTTTTGTCCTCACTTAGTGACATGTTTTTACTTTACTTAAAGCATCAACATTAGTAGAGCTATTTTTTTAACAATTTGATACCATAGAAAGTTATTTTATCTATTTTACCTTCTCACTTTACAAAATATCCATGATTCTATTTTTTTACCTATTCATTTAAGTATTATTTCTTTACCTACTCATATGAAGATTTTGAAGAATAGCAAACCCAAAACCCCAGCCACCTCCACTGCCCACAAGCCACCATTACCACAACCCAAATCCACCAATTTGCAACAAAATCATCTCAAAAACCAACCAAAATCACACATAAAAATAACCAAAATTCAACAAACCCACAAATCCTCCAAAAAAAAAACCCAGTGACAACCAACAAAAAAATCCACACCACTACCACAATCAACAACAACCGCTCATAGCAATGCCAAGCCAAACCAAGCTTCAACCCAACCAATCCCGACCACGAACACAAACCCACAAACACAAACATATTCTGATCTCAATCCTGACCCTGACCACAAACACAAACATATTCTGATCTCAATCCTGACCCTGACCACAAACACAGACCCAAAACACAACCCAATCAACAACCCACCACCACCACCACAAACCCACCTCAACAACCACTGCCAACAACTCTGAATTAAAAAAAAATTTTAAAAATTAAAAAAAAAAAAAAACACCACAACTAGGCTTGGGTTGGTAGCGGCTTGGTAGGCAGGGGTTGATGTGTGGCGAGGAGTTGGAGGAAAAAAGAAATTAAAAAAAAAAAATGAAAGGGAGAATAGAAGGGCTGGGTTTGGTGAAGTAGAAAAAAAAATAGAGAAAAAATGGCCGGAGTAAAAAGAGAGAGAGAGAGAGAGAGAGAGAGAGAGAGAGAGAGAGAGGAAAAGTGTTGGGTTTGGGTTTGGTGAAGAAGAAAGAGAAAAGAGAGAAAGAGAGAGAAAATATTAATTTAACAAGAGAAGAGAGAGAAACTATTTAATATATATATATATATATATGTATTTGCCTTTAAGCTACCGTGCACAGCCATCATTGGCTGTGCACTATAACTGAGAAGTCAAATCTTTTGGCTATAATTCCACCAATACTAAAGCTCTTATACATGTTAAAATGTGATAGCCCAAAGGTAAAAAGTCAAGATATAGATAAATAACATTAAAAAAAAGAAAACCAAACAAACAAACAAAATATTAGATAAATGAGATAAAAAAACGGATAAATCTAAGCGGGCAAGTAAGAATAAATGTCTTGCCTACTCACTTCTTTTATTATTTCTTTGTTTCGTTTTCTTTTGAGATAGAAAAAGTATTTCTTTTTGATAGAATAGATAGCAATTTTATATATACTAAAAGTAATAGCGAGGTCCCACATGAATTTAGCTTAACAAAATTGAAACTGAGAGACTAACTTGGACATTTCCTTATTAGGTATGTTTTGAAGCTAAAATTAGATTCTTCTTATTATAAATATTTAACTAACAATTAGCACTTGATCTAATAATTTGAGAAGTCTCTTTAACATATGAAATGTCAGTTCAACTGGTGGTTTCCAAATTACTTTACCTCCCAATGTGACAAGATTTTGACTTCAAAATTTCAATATTTAGTTGGATGCGAAAATTTCTTATTCATTATACAATTGAATCCTCCATTACCAATGTCTGTCAGAGAATGATTACACTTTTTTTTTTTCTTTTTTTTTTTTTTGTGATAAAGTAAGAAAGATTATACATTTACTCAGTATAGTTGTAGATCATATAATGCCATTTCTCTAAATAAATGCACACATTCGTGAATAACTATAAAAATATCGTGATGCAGAGCATATAGGGTGAAAATAGCAATTAAGTTCTTTGAATATATTGACTTCTTTTCGTTCTTTGTGGTATTAATTTGATTTTAAGTTCTTTTTCTTTTTTTCTTTTTTTTTAAGGTGTCGAGTATGCGAGTATATGACTTTGAAACTTGTGTCTGGGTAATTTCTCAAGCAACTTTATAAGTTGTCTAAGAGCATCCGTAGCAGATGTGCTAAATGTGCCAAATGCCAAATATTTGGCACATTTAGCACACCAAATACTAAAAAACACTTTTTTATCAGATGTTGCAAATCCTAAAATTTATGCAACATGCTACAGTACCGTCACAAATATGTGACGGTACTGTAGCATATTGCATAACTTATTTTATCACTTTTTATTCTCTTCTCTCTCTTCTCTCCTCACTTTTTCTTTCTTCCTCCCTCACCGGCTCTCTCTCTTGTTCCTCTGTTCCTCTCAATCTCCCTCACCGATCTCGGCCAGCCACCGTCTCTCGCCGCCAATCTCGATCTCGCCGATCTCACCTTCATCTTGTCACGGCCGATCTCGCCCAGCCGCCGTCAATATCGCTCAGGCACGTCGATCTCGCCTTCTCCAGTCACGCCCAGCCGCCGTTAATAGCTCACCCCGATCTCGCCCAGCCGCCGTCTCCAGTCTCACCCAGCTGCCGTCCCTCTGTCTGCCTTTCACCTCTCTCTGGTTGTGGGTTTTTTTTTTTTTTTTTTGCTGCAATTTGTTTTGTCTGATATTGGTGGTGGTGATAAATGGGGAGTGGTGACAATGGCAGTGGTGGTGGTGGTGGGTTGCCGTCTCTCTGTCTGCCTTTCGCCTCTCTCTAGTTGTCGGTTTTTTATTTATTTATTACTATTTTTTTTTTTGCTGCAATTTAGGTTGATCTGATATTGGTGGTGGTGGTGGTGGTGGTGATAAATAGGGAGTGGTGACAATGGCAGTGGTGGTGGTGGTGGGCAGTGGGGGTCATGGCCGGTTCAGTTGATCTGGGTGGGTGGTGGTTGCTGTTGTTGATGTTAAATGAGAAGGGGGTAATATATTATTTTAATAGGTAGTAAATATTATTTTAATGTGTAGAATTGAATTATAGAACATCTGATAAATGAGATGTTGTAAAATGATGTGGTAAAATAATAAAGTAGGATTTTGATGTTGCAAAATGGCATTTTTTTTGCAACATCTGCTACGGATGCTCTAAGAAACTAGAAAGTATCTAGCATTTATTGTGTTTGTTACAAGTCAAGTCAGAGAACATAATTCCTTATATTTTGTTTTTTAGGGAAATGTTAACGAATGCTCTTAGGGTATTAGTTAATAATTTATTTAAAGAAAGTTTTTATTAAAAAAAATAATTAATATTTTGACAGTTTTTTTTTATTTTCTATAAAAGTGATGTCAAAATTTTCTTAAAATGGATTCTTAACCAATGTTCTAAGGGTATTTGTTACCATAACCCTTTCTTTTAACAAGGAGAATTTACATAATCTGTCAACTAATCATTAAAACCACTGAAAGAAGAAAAGGCTAAAAAGTAATACAGGTTTTATAACATAAAAATTACAAATTAATGTGGCAATAAGAATTTGATTAAAAAGTTTCAAGTTTCAATGATAAGTAGTTTCAACTATCTTATAAATGAATTTTTAAATTATTTAATTGTGATTAATAACACGTTAGATTGTAAAATGATTAAATCTGTAGTACCTCTAGTGCTGCTTTTCAAGGAAATGGCAACCTCCTCCGATAATCTGGTGATCGCTTAGGATTTCTCAGCAGCCCATTTTGTTCATATTCTAATGCTCAACCCAAAAGGGCCCATTTTGTACATATTCTGATGCTCAGCACAAAAGTCAACCAACCCAGAAAACCCCACCACCAACCCAAAAAAGTTCAACGTTTGGGTGCATTTGGGCTTGGGATTTGTGTTAATATGAATAGTTCCAGCCCGAAAAGTCAAACCAGTAAAAATGAGCCATTATATTTAGTGCGATACTGGCCCACAATCAGGCCATCATGTCATCGACGGCACGATGAAATAAGCATAATCAGTCTTCAGCTAAATAATTTTGAACCCCTCTTGAGGGCTATAATGTTGAACACATTGGCTGAAGTTTTACATTTTAGAAAGTTAAAATGTCCTAAGCATAATGGCGAATTGGTTGGTGGTATGACAAAAGTAACGTGGGTCGAATTTATTAATGACGCATTCCTTTGAAAAATAAAAATGAACTTCAAATTTGGATGTTTCAAAGCTAAAGTCTAAATTCTATAGAATTTTTAAATTTCCTTTCTTGTTAACATTGAGAAAACAAGAATTTAGTATGGACAATTTAGAAGAAAAATAGGAAAAGAAAATGGTAGTATGAAGTTAGGAAGCATGGATAAATAAGATTAAATAAAAGAGACAGAGAAACGAATAAATTTAAGTTGGCAAGCAAAAATAAATGTCTTGCTTACTTGCTTCTTTTGTTCTTTCTTTGTTTCACTTTCTTTTGAGATGGAAAATGTATATATTCTTTGGTTTGATAGATAATAATCTTATATATAGTAGAAGTTATAGATGAGTTCTACATGAATTTAGCTTTAACAAAACTGAAATTAAGGCTAACTTGGAAGCTTCCCTAAATGTGTTTTGAAACCAAAAATTGATTCTTCTTTATGTAAGTATTGATAATTGCTACTACAATTGATATTTAACTAACAATTATGAATTAACACTTGATCTAATAGTTTGAGAAAGTGTCATGAATATATGAAAATGTTAGTATAAACTGCTGGTTTCCAGTTTCCACATTACTCACCTTCCCACATGACAAGATTTTGACTTCAAAATTTCAAGCACAATGAAATAAGCAAAATGAGTCTTCGACTAAATAATTTAGAACCCTTTGTGGGCTATATCATGTTGAGCACGTGGGCTATCTGCACTCAAATTTAACCACTGAACCAAATCCTCCATCCACATTCGCGATCAAAACTTGAAAATGAAAGAAATAAAAGTTCTCATCCATTGTAAATATAAATATGTGATGACACAAAAACAAAATTTTATCCATCCATGAAAAATAAAAGGAATGACAAGTTAAAAAAAAATACTATTTTATAAATGACAAAGTAACGTGGGTAGAATTTATAAATGATGCATTCCTTAAAAATTACTATTGAACTTCAAATTTGGATGATTCAAAAGCTAAAGTCTTAATTCTATAAAATTTTTAAATTACTTTTCTTGTTAACATAAACAAAAGAAATCAATATTAGAAATTTCCAAAGTACAATTTTGAGAAAATGTCACCTTAAAATTCATCATACACAAGAGATGAATAGAATTTCATGTGTGCAATATAGGTAGAGATACAAAACAAAATCTCAAATAATGAATGAGAAAACAACATTTTAGTATGGACAATTTAGAAAAAATAAAAATAGAAAAAGGAAATATTAGCGTGAAGGCAAGACATGGATATATAAGATTAAAAAAACAAAAGATTAGATAAAAGAAAAAGAGAAGCAGATAAATCTAAGTTGGCAAGCAAGAATAAATATTTTGCCTAGTTGCTTCTTTTATTCTTTTGTTATTTCTTGAGATAGAGAATGTATTTCTTTTTTGATAGTAGATAAGAATTTTATATATAGTAGAAGTTATAGATGAGTTCCATATAAACTTAGCTTTAACAAAATTAAAATTGAGCCTTCCTTAAAAGCTTTCCTAGGCATGTTTTGAAGACAATACTGACACATGCAAATTTTCAAAGCAATTAATTTCAATTAAACGTTGAGGGTGAACTTGAATATAGTACCTTAGATGTGATACATTAAATTCCTTAATTACCTTGATATTCAAAACGTTAATGATGCTTGTTGGAAAGAAATTTATTTCTTCCAAAAGTGGATTTTGCAAACCATGATCATCATGCCCCTCCCCTCACCAAAAAAAAGGAGGTATTGAGCAATACAACGTCTAATCCCTATCAAATATTCGTTTTGTCCCATAATAATAATAATAATAAGATAGTTTACAAATGTTATATTTTCCTACTGATCACAAACGTTTTGTATTAAAACTATTATGGGCTAATCACGTACAAAATTTCATAACAATTGATTGCTATTTATTGTTAAATCTATAAGTTATTCATTTAGTATATTTTAGAATACCCAAAAAAAAAAAAAAAAAAAATATATATATATATATATATATATATATGAGCACTCCGTAAATTAGTGATTTTTTAATGCCCAATCACCTCGATATCCAGCAAGAATTATAGATCATCTAAATATTTGGTTAATATTCAGCAGGAATGATAGGTCATCTAAATATTTGGTAAGCATGGCAAGAATGATAGATCATCTTAATGACTTAGTCCACAGGATTTATAGTGTGAAATTCGTCAAATAAAATTGCAGTATCTCCTTTTATCGCTCTTTCCTGGCATCATTGCGCTCATATAGGACATAAATTTGCAGTATGTTTATTTTATACGTTTGTATCAAATATTCAGTAAATGTGATTATCCACAACATACCATTAAAATTTAAAATTTCAAAGACAAACAAAGACTTTCATGTGCCAAGAAAGAACTAAAATCAAGTCAAAACTGTGTAACATTTTTGAGTAACAAAAACAGCAGCAAAATCATAATTTCAGATTCGCAAAACCTAAAACTAAAAATAACAAAAATCAGCAACGCACAACCAAGCCAGTCATATCGCTCATAAATTAACCAGTCAATTCACTCAGAGGTCACAACAAAGCAGGTGTAGTTTCACACTAGTAATTGTTTCTGACTTGGTCATGCCAGAAGCAAGGAATTCAATGTACAATGTACAACCCGCTATGCTCAATAAAAATGGCACACTAAAAGGCCAAAAAACAAGAAACCGAGACCATTTATTTGTTTGGAAGGTTAGCTCATATCTTCAGCAGTCTGTATAAGGGTTAAACTAAGATAACTCAAATGAAAGTGCATAGTTCAGGAATTTTGGGAAGACAAAAGCCCAATTAATAAAAGGACCGGTAAAAGAAGTGCAAGACAAACCTGAACTGTAATTCCTCACTTGAAAATTGCCAAAACATATTGTACAGAGTTTGTATTAGTCTAAATATACTTCAATCCAGAGATAAATTGTTGTCTAGAGATTAGAGTCTGGGCCAGGGAATAAATAATTCCTAAAAGTCCCAAAATCCTAATCTTAAGCACATCTGTAATTATAACAGATGGCAGATTAAGGGGCATCGTGATCAATGCCATCCAATCTGACTGCTTCTTATAACTCCACACAAATCTGTTGAAAAGGATATGGCTGGGGAACGTAAGAACAAGGAGGGCCAAATTCTTTACTGCAAACAACCAATCTGGCCCACCAATTTGGAGGCCCCACCCTGCATTCCCATGCCAGACATCTTCCCATATGCTGTACAGAGCTGTCACAACCAGGTAAGCTGATATGACTACCGTAACAGGGAAATACCTTTGCTTGTCCCCAAATCCAGCAACAAAATCGGAGTCCTGGTTGAGAAGAAGCAAAATAGGTGCCAGAAAGAATATTGCACGATTGGATCCACCTGTGAGGTTGACATTCAAGATAAGGCATATGGCAAAGCACATCACAGTAGCTACGTTACCAACAGCCGGCATCCAGGCTCCCTCAGCTGCCATCCTCTTGATTGTGAAGGTTGCTACAGTAGAAGACCGACGCTGTTGCATGAATCTCATTCTTGGGGGAAAAGTAGAGGAGCTGCTATGACCAGATTGATTATGTCTAATTCCGCCCCTTTCAAGAGCTTTTTCTCGTATAAGTGAGGCAAGTTCGAACTTTATCTCCAGAGCTATAAGCATAAAGATAGCTGCATATAGACCAAGAAGAGATGTCCTTGCCCCCTCAACAGCCAGCAGAGTTGTGAGCTTCTTCTCTTCCTCTCCCATGTCTCCAAATCCACCATCTCCTAGGATGTTTTTGATCCTCACTTGTCCCTCCAAAAGATATGTCACAGGAAAGAGAGCCACAAGAAGAGCAAATACCCATGGTAGAACCTTCGTGCTTGAGGCAGATGGGAAATGAGTGAAGACCACAAACACAGAAGCACATACCATAGTTACAACGATGAGGGCATGCAGGACAGCAGCCTGAAGAAAGTACTCAGCTGATATGAAGACACCCAGAGCAATCCCCATGGCTATGGAGTAAAATGCTCTCAACTCAACCATGTACTTAATTGGGATGATGGATGTCACAGCCGCTAGAGTAAGCAGAATTGCCAAAATAAGCAGCCAAGATGGCCATGTAGGCTTTGTGGCCATGAATCCATAGATGGAGATGTCATCAGCAGATTGGCGAGCAGCTTTGATAAGGTCAGACCGGTAAGTCAATGACAATGGGATTGGTGGTTGCATTAGGATAAACAGAAGACCTGTTGCCACCACCAAAACTAGGCATCTCTTAGCAGACTGCACAGGGAAGGAGAAAGAGTGGTTAGTTTTTTCTTTTTAAACATTGCATCATTAGGACTCAAATAAAATGAACATCATGTGATTGTTTTCTGCTCACAATGTCAAACCTTAAAGATTTCCAAAGTAACTACTAATTTAGTTTCTTTTAACGAATAACAATTAATTAGTTTCTTTTGACGAATAACTATTAATTTCGTTTCTGAATGGTAATAATTTCACTCTATCAAAAAAAAAAATTTCACTCTACAAGAAAATAAATGGTACAAGGTAAAAAAAGAACTAACCTAAGGAATTTTTCTGAAAAACCAGGTTAAGCGATCTCATAAGACAGATTGAGGATATTGTTTCACCAAGTAATGTTTGATACCTTCTATTCCTAAGAGGTGAGGACACAAATCAGATGAGTTGGAGGGTGAAGAGCAATGGCAACTTCAATGTTTGTTCCTACTAAGCGCTCTCAGAGACTCCAATGGAGTGGCTTTCCAATGGAGGAGCATATTGCATGAGAAGGCTCTTAAAAAGGTGACATTTTTTGTCTAGACAGCAGATAGGGGGCACAATCCTTACATGTGATAATCTTATGTGGAGAGCTATAACTATGAAAATAGGTGTTGTATGTGCAAATTGTAGTGAAACAGTGGACCACTTATTAATTAGTTGTGTTGTCACCAAAGAATTGTGGTCTATCATATTTTCAACGTTTGGGGTTCACTAGGTGCTGGCTGAGAGAGTTACTTTCTGGATGGAAGAGTTGTGTTGGTGATCATGGCATCATTCGCTTGGAAAATAGCTACATTGTCTGATGTAGACTCTATGGAAGATTTCAGTTATGATGTTGAAATATTATTTTTTGAGAGTTTTGTTTGAGTGGTCCCATACTCTTGATACTAGTGATGAGCATTCATTTGTAAATGTTAACAGCTCTCCTTTTTTAAGAACCTGCCTTTTTCTCTTTGTAATTCTTTAGGAACATTTGTGTATACATCATGTCTTTTCAATAAAAATACTACTAATAAAAAATAAAAAAAAATCTCCATGTAATGCTTGTGTCCAAATTAATGTTCCAGATATCTGCACATAATTCTAAAACCTTATCAATAGAAATTTATCAAATGCCCTCTTATTACCTCTCTCTTTTCACTATTCCCATGTTTGTGACTGATAGGTTTAGAGACTTTAGAGAAATGCCCTCTTATTAGGTTTAGAGACTTTAGAGAAATGCCCTCTCATAATTCTAAAACCTTATCAATAGAAATTTATCAAATGCCCTCTTATTACCTCTCTCTTTTCACTATTCCCATGTTTGTGACTGATAGGTTTAGAGACTTTAGAGAAATTTTCTGTGGGATGCCTCAGTGGAGGAGTTCAAATATTCTATGGTGGGGTGGGATACGGTTTGTTCACCTATTGAGTTAGGCAGTTTGGGAATCAAGCGGATAGGGCTCTTTAATCAAGCTTAACTTGGGAAATGGTTATTGCATTTTAGGCATGAAGATACTCAATCTGTGGCATTGAGTGTTTGCTTTGAACTATGGAGTGGAAGGGGGAGGCTAGACCTTGAAATCAAGTAGAGGGACCCATGGATGTAGTCTTTGGCGTATTAGAGCAGGTTGGAATAACTTCTCTCAGCATGTATCCTTTGAGTTTGGGGAGGGTACACATCTAAGGTTTTGGTATGATCATTGGAGTGGCTCTCACAATGTAAATACCCTGACCTGTATGCTTGTTCATCCAACAAAGATGCTTTAGTCTCAGATTGTTTAGATAGCAATATGAATAGAGGGAGTAACAGTTGGCATGTGCAATTTCATAGGGATTTTCATGATTGAGAGTTAGAGTTGGTGAATTCATTCCTAGGCCACATTTACTCCCAAATGCCTAGAGGGAAGGGGTGCAATAATGGAGTTTGAAGGGGAGTGGGAAGTTCGATTTTGGGTCCTATTGCAATGCATTCCGTAGCACAAATCCAATTCCTTGGATAAGTGTGTGGTGTGATGAGACACCTAAGTGAGTGTCCTTCATATGGACAGCAGTTTGGGGTAGGATCCTAGTGAGATTCTCATCAAGAGCTGGTGTTGCATGTGTCAGTGCAGTGCGGAAACAGTTGACCATTTGTTGCTACTTTGCAAAATTGCTTTTAATATATGGAGTGTCATCTTTAAGATGATTGGGATTCATTGGGTCTTGCCTTGCACAGTAATAGATTTATTGTTTAGTTGGAGGAATCGGTTTAGGGAACACTCATCAAACATTTGGAACCTAGTTCCGTCATGTTTAATGTTGGATCATGTGGAAGGAAGGTCATAAACACACTTTTGAGAATTTTGAGAGCTCTCAAGAGCAACTGCAATATGTGCTAATACGTACTTTGTCTGATTGGTCTAGAGTGTGGGGTTTTACTCATTGTAATTCTTTTGTAGAGTTCCAAGACTTTCTCTCTTTTTTGTAATTTTTTAAGACATTCTGTGTTTGTCATTGTGAGCATGAAGTGATCTTCCTCGTTAAAAAACTTTATTCCTTATCCAAAATAAATAAATAAATAAATAAATAAAGAATATGGAAGATGAATTTGAAGAATCATAACATAAATACTATGAATCTAAATGGGAAGTGGAAAATGTTTAGCTGCACAAATTATTTTGCTTCAGCAACAGATTGTTAATATTTTCCCCCACTCTGGCTGTAAACAATATTTTATAGAATAAGAATAAACAAAAACCACACAACTGCAAAAGAAAAAATATGCTTACCTGTACATGAGAGAAGTGGAGCGCTACTATGGGAATACAAGCCAATCCCATAGAGAGAATACAAAATCCAAGAAGTAAACCATCAGATGGAGATCTCCCGTTCCACCATTGGAGGGCTTCAAAAATTGTTTCTCGGCAAAACCATACAGATAAAGCAACCACAGCAGCATGAACATAACCTTGCCAAGGTTTCATCTTTGAGGCTGTTCTTGATTTATCCCTACAAAGTCCAAAGAGTGAAGAATTAACAAGGTTGATTTGCTAAGACTAAGAGGTTTTGAGAAAAATTGAAATCATTGAAGTATGCCACAGAATAAATACTTGTAAAGAAGCACCGGGGGAGAAATGGCCAATAAAAGAACAGCTGCCATCCATACAATGGATTTTGACGTAATCAACAGCATTGCCAGCTTCGAAGAATAGAGGCAAGTCAAAATCCAAGCTGCCTTTGGTCCAATTCGATGATCCACAGATAGTCTTCTCACCAAAGCCAAACCCACAAAAGTAGTTACAATAACCATGTAGCTTGGATACATCACGTCATCCTCAAATCCATAATAGTAAATGCTAGAGTAATTGAAAAATCGATCCTCAATGTAACATAGTAGCAATGCATGGCTGATTAAAGAACCCTCAATCAAAAAATGAAATTTTGAGGGTAGAATAGCTAGACCAGGAACAGCCATGGCCAGGACAACGTTTGCAATTATGAATTTACAGAAGGATTTCAGGGACATGCCTGCCAACCAAATATTAAGGTCCCAGAAATTATGCATCACAAACCATGTAACCATCAAGCTACCAAGCACAACAAAGCCGAAATATGATGGCAGGCTCCTATTAGTGAAAAATCGAGCCAAATAGAATCCAGCAACAGAAGGCAGCGGGAGGAACTGCAAAATTAAAGAAAGAAATATATAACCATGTATGCCTCAAGCACCATATTCACTCAGTGGGGTATAAGCAAGCAGTAGACAGTGCTCAATCATGGGCTTGATCCCAAACAGCTTAGCACATGAACAAAGTAAAATATATATAATCTGAAATTGAATTTTCTTCCAGCATTACTTACACTTCTGATCCAAAAAAAAAAAAAAAAAAAGGAAATAAATCTTTTTGGCCCCACCCAAAGTAGCAAAAGTCATTGGGTACTAGTGGGCCAGTGGCTATTGGCTAACACTAAAGCCTTAACGGTGCTAAAAGTCGAAAGGATGAGCTTTAGCTAGTTAAAAATCACTGACTCACAGTCAGTTCTGTACCCACATGTTTATTACATACAACATAGGCAGTTATTTATTTAGAAAGCAGACTTTCCATGTTTCTCGAAACATTTTAGTTGATAGTGTCAGCATTGGTCCATCAGCGAGACACAACCAATGCTAGGCCACCTTGATTTTCAAAGAAAACTGGAAAAGGTTAATTGCACCTAATTAGGCATGCTTCATTGATGGGCATCCATTATGTCCACAACGATGCATGTAACTGATTGAAAACCAACAATAACTTTAGATGCATCAAACGTTTTCAAATATTCTCTGCATTCAAATAATATTTAACTAGCAATTAGCATCAGTGACACACCGAGCAGATTGTGAACATCACACCTATTTTTTTCTTACAAGACATAGAACATCATAATGCTACCAAACACTTTAAAATAGCCCAATCCTGATAAAGCACGTAATAATGGCAAGTTTGATTTTGAAGTGTATTGTGTAATCTTGTCATGTACCTTTCAAATCAGCTAAAGATATCTCTAATAAGTAAATTGCAATTCTATTAAGACATGTCTATTAATTTTTAACTTGAAACAACAATGTTAAGAGTGAATTGCATACCAATATAGGAAATCCAATAACAATTGCACCGGCAGCACTGACTATCACAGCCAATGTGGTGAAAGCGACGGAGCTAAAAGCATCGGAAATCATTCCCACAGCATAAGCAGCAGCTCCGGAAGCACCTCCAAGCATGGTAACAGTCACAAGAAGGTAACTCAATGGGGCTGGCACGTGAATGTACCTCCCAAACGAATGGAAAACAACCCTAAACTCCAAACAAATCACCACAACAACCAAAGCAACGGCGCCATTGACGACACGGATACTATGCAGCTGGTTAGGATTCTTGGTGATCCACCAAAGCGCGCCCCTGGTGGACGCATAGAGCTGGAACAAGAAGGGGATAAAGAAGAGGAGAAATAAGTCTGCGATGGCGGCGGCGGAGGAGAAAATGACAGAGTAGTGGGAGGCAATGTGGAAGACGAGAGGAAAGAAGAGGAGATTTAGAGTGTGGAAGCAGCTTTCGAGGGGGCCGAGGATTAAGTTATCGTCGGGAACCTGGCCGCCGTGGTATTTGGCGTCGTTCTTGGAGGCGAAGGATGAGATTCGAGGAATGGAGTAGAGCCAATAGAAGATGCAATTGAAGGCCATGAGATAGTACGCGGCATTGGACATGCCGACGGCGGAGACGGTGGCCCAGGTGAAGAGAGAGGCGGCGGCGAAGGGGACGGAAGCGAATAAGAGGCGTTCGAGGGCGAGAACGATGGAAGGGTTTTCGATTTGGATCCATTTGAATTGGAGAGAAGACCAGACTCCGATCAAGAAGTTGGACTGGGCGCAGAGGAAGGCGGAGAGGAGAGTGAGAGGGAGAGAGTTGAAGGACTGGCGGAGAGAAGTGGTGGCGGAGAAGAAGAAGAAAGCGAACTGAGAGAAGAGGAGGGAGAGCCAGACGGAGAAGAAGGCGGCGGGTTTGAAGTTGAGGGAATCGAGGATGTAGGAGACCATGAGGCCGACGGTTAGGGTGGCGAGCACGGCGGATCCGCCGAGGTCGAGGAGGAAGGCGGCGCAGGGGATGAGGGCGATGGCGATCCGAGCGTTGTAGGCGAAGGATGTTGCTGAGAATCGGGAGTTTTTGAGCGATCTGGAGGTGGTGGGGAATCTTTGATTAGGGTTAGAGTCGGGAGAGGAGTACGGAGAAGGGGAGCCATTGTTGTTGAAGGAGGAGGAGAAAGAAGGAGCGCTGATGGAGGAGGAAGAGATGAAAGGGCGGAAGGAGCGGGGTTGGAGCTCCGGCGGCATCATTTTGGCTCGCCGGAATCAGAGCTAGACTCTGGCTGTTGCGGGTGCGTGTATGAGACTGAAGAAAAGGATCTGTCACGGCTGGCCCTGGCTGCTTCGTTAAGCTTTAGCTCCGGAGTGGAGAAGAGTATTTTGGAGTTGGAGATTTGGGAGATTTGGGAGTGGGGGTTTGGAAATGGGTGACGTGTTTGAGCGAATTGGAGCCGTTGGATTGTTGATCTAGCGAATGGTATTGCTGCAGCATATTGCGAAGAGAAGTAGCACTAGGAGGCAGGCCACTGACTGCTACAATAGTAGTAGTAGTAGGTGGCACTCCAAAATGTTTTTTAATTGGCTAGCGTACATGCTTGGATGGCTCAACCACAGACTTGGACTTGGGCTAAATTTGCTATTTCTATTGCAGTTGCAGAGCCCTAACACAGTTTTCTTTTTCTTTTTTTTAGAACTCTCTTGAACCAATATTATCATGTGATTATGTTTTTCTCAAATAAATAAATAATATATATGAGAGATTATGTGAATAGTATAGTATACATAAAAAAAATTATTTAGATGATGAATAATTAATAATAATAATAATAATGTTATACTAATCACAACTTTTATGATCTAAAAAGATTATGAAATATGATATTAACATTTAATAATTGGGTTTACCAAAAAAAAAAAAACATTTAAAAATTGGATTATGAGCAAGATTTGACGGGCACTATGGCTTAAGCATAGTAAGAAGGTAAGCATAAAAAATTCACATTCACTAGAGCTCTTGGGTAATCTATAATTTATATATATAAATCAGTTGCCTATATATAAAAAAAAAAAAAAAAATGCATATATGGGATGTATAGTTGTATACATATATGGGTTGTATATATATAAAGTCTATCCTATTGTTTGGATAGACTTTATTAGTTGCTTTTATATATATATATATATATATATATATCCTATCAAAAAAATATATATTTTGAGAAAAATTAGTTGCTTATATACTTAGTTACATGGTTCTTTCTCTAAAATAAATAAAAAAGTTACATGGTAAGTGAAAAAATGATTGCTTAAAAGTTAAAACCATTTTCAAACCCAGTTTAAGCAAATAATTGCTTGGGCCGATCTATTTTTATTTTTAAATGTGGCCTTGTTAGCTCATTGTTGGGACACCAAAGTGGAATCTCTTTGCTAAAAATTCAATGTATAGAAAAAGAATGCTTTGTCTACTCGAACTGTCAACTATCTATATTTGCTGAAGTTCATTAGGAATAAGGTCATATGCATATTTTAGTATTAGATACTTTTACTATTATTGATTTTATTCAAATGATTTTATAGAGAAATCAGAAAAATCTCTTCCTTTCCTTGTTTTTTTAGCCGGATGAGTTAAACTTAAACGAAAGGAAGGTCTATTAAATAAGGCCCAAGATAGTTACTGGTAAAGTGCAGTTATTCAAAAGGCCCTGTCCCAGTACAACAGATTGCCAAACACCTTGTGAGGCCCCCATTAGTCTCACTTAAAATTACAAAATTTTAGAAAATGGAGGAATATAAAAAGAGTGAGGTTGAAATTTTTCTTTAACATATTGATTCTTATTCTCAAATAATCATTATCTTTTTTTTTTTTTTAGAAACTCAAATAATCATTATCTCAATGTACACAATTTGCCTTTAGTTTTATGTAGTGTTATTGAATAATGACAAAACTTAGGTACAGTATTTTAAATGATGTTTCTTAAGTTCCTCTCTTAAGATTTAGTCATGTTGTTACTTTACTAAAAAATACATTTCCATCTCATGAGAAAAAATCCATGTGGCAGAATTTTAAAAAGGGAACCTAAGGAATAACACCTAAGTATTGTATCTTAGTCTTGCCAATTGAAGAATATTGTTTTATTTAATTTATATACAAATCTTAATTAAGCCATGTGTCATACAAGCATAACACTAGTTCTTAATTCTTGGCACATTTTATGCACACACCATACGCACCTGCCACTCAAGTTCATAAGCATCACTTCTCAAAAAAAGAAAAAAAGAAAAAAGAAAAGAAGAGTTCATAAGCATCATCCCTTGCTTCAAGCATCTTCAAAGGTAAGTGAAGACCTATTGGGCACTGCTGCATCCTTCAAGAAAATTAGTAATGGGTTCAGATCTCAACCAATCCATGATCAACTGCATTGTTGGAGTGAAGAGATAGCCAAGATCCACCTCATGGTAATCAACTTATCATAATTCATATTTTGAGTGCAGGTAGTACTCTCTTCATTTAGATTTAGGATTTATGGATTTCACATGATGATATAGTTTCACATTTTTTGATCTACTACCATATGTTCAATTATATGTTTATACATTTACATGTTCACCCATATTCAGTCATGTAGATCTGGACTTTTGAAATCTCATCATAGACAGATATAGGAATTTAATGATGTAGATCCAGGGTTTTATGCATCTCATCATATGACCATGCAATATATTATTATTTTTATTGGTACGTTGCATTAAGTCAAAATTTAGATATTTTTGTTTCCAATGCTCCATTTGTTTTGATATAAAATATTTTTAAGAATATATTTTCCCATTTTATAGTGATTGTTTTGTAGTAAAATATTTTAGTCAACAAAATCAACTAAGCAAATTTATGTAAAACATTTTACACTTAAAATTTTGGTAAAACAATTTCTACGTTTGTTTTCTCGCTCTCACCCCGATGCTTTCACTCCCTCAAACCAAAGTCCTTCTCATGCTCTTTCTCCCTCAACACCTCTCACGCTATTTCCCATGACTCTCTCCCTTCTCACTCTCAAGTACTCCCTTCCCACAAGCTAGAGTCACCAAACTACTCCCAAGTTCGCGGTGCCACTCATCTCCACGGCTCTTATCGTCGGCTCCACCTCTGCTATTGTCGACTCCAACTCTGCCACCACAAACCAAAGCCACCAAACCACTCTTAGGTTTGCGGTGCCACTCATCTCTGGTGGCTCTCATCGTTGGCTCCATACCTCCGCCCACCAATTCTTGGTTCGACCACTCGAATCCACCAATTCTTTTTTTAGTCTGACCATACACCAGCTCTGACTCCACCGATTCATTTATCCCCCATCACACCAGCCCTTCCTCCACCGTCTCAACTCACTCATTGGTTCTCAAATCTGGGTTTTTAAACCATTGTATGGGTTTATTGATTTGGGCTTTTTGGCTGGTTTATAGGTTGTGGTGGGTGGTTGGGTTATTGATTTGGGCTTTCTGAATTGGTTGATCAGTTAGGTTCTTTTTTTTTTTCTTTTTTTCTTTTTTGTTATTAGAGTAATAAGAAGGAAGAAATGATGGAATTGAGAAAAATATGTCCATTTCTTGTAAATTCTATAAATTTGTACATATTATTTTATTTTTTTTAACAACACTTAGGCAGGGATTAAAATGTAGCGATTGTATTGAACTAAATTGTGATATATTATAATTGCAATTTAAAGGTCCTAAAGGTTTTCAATCATTTTAAGGGCTTGAGTGGTATTTTGGAAGTTTTGAAAGTATTTTGGCCATTTGGAGATCTTAAAAGGTATTTCAATCATTTTGAAGGGTTAAAGAGTAGATTTGATTATTTAGAAACTATGCATTTGTTTATGCTTAATATCATATATTTTGTTCATAGTTGCTCCAAAGGTAGGAAAAATGAGAAGGGTTATGATAGTTTAACAGCTAGACTAAAATTTGAATCACTTTATTTTAAATGGAAGACTAATGAGAAAATGTGAGTTGATTCAAGCTAAGGGTAAAAAAGGGTAGAAGAAGATCAAAATAACATTAATAGTGATGAGGCACAAAAATTGTGCAGTGATTTGATTGTCCACGAGTGCTCTAATAAGGTGCCTGAGAAATAAGAAAACCAAGAACCAACAGAGAGTATCGGTGGAGTGTCAGCCAACGACCCTCCGAAGGTTAAGTCAGTGGAAGAATAATCACCAAGAACTCAATAGTATGAGTGCTAAGGATTTTTTGCGTACCTTGAAAAGTTGGAGGTTTGATGCTTATATAGTGGTGTAGGGCCTGATCAAGATCCCTTATCTAAAGGGTTTTTCCTTATGGGGAAAATCTTGGAGAAGATATGAATGTGTATAGGGTCTTTAGGCGTGGTGTGTAAGTTATTTCCATGTAGAGACTCATGAGTGAAGAACAAGCAAAGATTGGTGGGACCCATCAAGCTCAATCGTCAGCATGGTCATTCATTCATCAGTGTGGTCATCCATCCGTAGGCATGGTTGCTCCATCCGCTGGTATGTGAGTGATCATTACGCAAGGGTTTCATGGGGCCCAACATATTCCTTTGTCGGCACATATAGTCCTTTGTCGGATGGTCTTTATGCATGAGCCAACTGTCGGTTTAACTAGGTGATGCCTGGCAGACCGCTTAGGGGGCTGATGATTACTGGCTGAAGAACCATGAGCGATGTTTGTTCGTCTTGACGGATGAAGAAGTCTTTATTGGACAAAAATGCCCTTATTAAATAGAAGTAGTAAAAAATATATGTCAATTACGTGTAACTAAGAGTATTACTTTAAATAAAATAGAATTACGTATGTTAAAAAAAAAAAAAAAAAAAAAAAAAACCTTATGGCCAATCTTGATTTGCCTGTTAGGGATTCATAGTGACTCTAAATTTTTGAGAATAAAATTTTTTAGTATATAAGTCAATCTAACCCACTGGACTGGGCCCAGTATACTATACTTGTAGTACACTCATATTACTTGTATTTCACACATATTATTCCTACATAAGGCTTTCTATTATACAATGTGTTGATGCCTCATGGCAATTCAACCACCCATTGCAGCGATGCTCGGCGCGCACCTAAAAGAGTGTTATTTAGGATCAGGAGCTTGGAAGGGTGCTGTGGAGGAGGGTTGTACCTGTGGTATGTGACTGGAAAATGAGTCGATTCTAATGGATTTACCAAAGGTAAGTGAAGTCGCCACCAATCATTGGATTTTTTCTAAGGTGTGATTGGTCACCTAACTCTATTTGATTTTGTTACCAATCTTAGGTTAAGAAAGATATCGTTTTAACTAATTTAATACAGATGGATCAAAAATCTTGATTCTTGAATTTGGAAGTCTAGTTACATGTGGGAAATGTGTTAGGCACCCCACAACGCCTGTCCAAGGACAGACCTTTGTTTTGGTAAAATCTTAATTTTCAGACATTGGCAATTAAAAATTGAGCTATTGGCATTAGCATTCGGGGCTTTAATCGAATTGGGCTTTGAGGTTTGGTCTCGGAAAGGGTATGGTCTTGATCGATGCCTCCCTAGTGTGTTTTGGAATTGGTGCCAAATTTCCACGGCGAAAATCTGGTAGCATTTCACTTTATTTTCGTGGCAGAAATCTGGCAGCGCTTCGCCTTAAGTGCGTTATAACATACAAAACGCTATCCTCACCAAGCTTTCACCGTGAGAATATGGTAATGAGGATGCCCCATTTTCACAGCGAAAATCCGGCAAAGTTTCACGTTTGGTGCGCTATGGCACACTAGTAGGGTTTCATGCCTGTGTATACGACGTGTACCAACATGCTCATGCTAGGATAAGCTGGAGCCCCTCAAAGCATCAAGCATATTGATGTGTGTTGCATACACGGGGAAACCAATGTCACTTGGTAACATGGATCGGGATAGTCACACCATGATGCTTGTGCACGCAGTATAGCGTGAGCATGCACTTACAGCAAATGCCTTAGGCACATTCCCACACTATAAGGTCAAGAGCACTCATGGCTAGAGAAGGTCGCTCATGTAGCTACAAGGGTCCAAAATACAAAGTGCACAATCACCCTTGTACAAACATATATAAATATACATACATCATGCACAATGCGATCACACAAAGTAGGAAAGTAAAACAGGCATTGCCAACATCCTAAGGATATGGCCTAGCAAGGTACAAGAATGTAAAACAGATATTGCCATACTTAGGGAATGCGGCCCAAGCAAGGAGCAAGAAAGCTAAAGGGCACACGGAATACAAGATTCTATGGAAAAGGCTAGAAGAGAGGGAGAGAGAAAACCACTTGGGGAGGCTAGGCCTCCTAATTTACTAAACATTATGCTTTGTGGGCTTGCGTCTTCTTACCTTCATCCTTGCCCTTGTTACTTACACCTAGGAGGTCATGCCTTTGCTCCAAGCGTGTACATGCAGTGACAAAGGAAACAAGCCAACAGACAAGCAAAGAAATAGCTAGAAGGAAAGCATGCTAGAGGACAAACTATTAAAGAGAGCCAAATGAGGGCAAACAAACATGTTATCAAACAAAAGAGGGTGTTCTAGGAGGACAAATGTAGGTTTGGATAAGGTGTTCATAGTTCCATGAGATAGGAGTATGAACAACAAATGTGTCATCAAGCAAAATTCCTACAAGGGACTCAATCTCGTGTATCAAAGACGGGTGTGAACTCGCACGAGATAGTAGGAATTAGGCTTGATGACACAAGCAAGCAAAGACTCGTGCATGAACATGTAAGCAAGCGTGCGAAAATGCAAAGAAGCAAAGAAATCCAAACAGGTGGCATAAAGTAAGCAAGGCAAGCATAACATCATTGCACAGAGCGAAGAAAGGTGTGTGTCAAGCACACCAACATCACATAGTTGCGTCTCACAAGCAGTCACACCCAAATAAGCCACAAGAGGGATGGATGCAACCACATAGGCAAGTGGCTTCAAAGACCAACAAGCATAAGCCCACAAAGAGTAAAAAGCATGGCAAAGCCTAGATCTAGACAGATAGACAAACATGGATATAAAGCACAGAAGCAAGCAAGCATACACATGCATAAAGGAAATGATCCAAATCCTTTGATATATGCCTAAGTATATAGATGTAGGCCTAGACCACAAGATCTAGATTTACACCCCAAGTAAAGGTCCAAAATACAAGAAAAAGGCATGACAAGAGATAAAAAGGCTTTAGAAGCACATGGCATAGCAACCAACATGTATATTTAGACACATGAACATAGCACGAAGCACACAAAGATATAGATCTAAGCATAAGCATGCTAAAAGGCACCTAAGCACGCATAAACATAATATTTAGGCATATCCTAGCCCAAGAAGGCTAGGTCAACATCATCAAAGCAATAAAACATGATAGAAAGCAAGGAGACATACTAGAAAAGCTATAAAATATTATAGGAAGCAAGAAGACAAAGCAAAGATACACTATGGAAAGTAATAAATCATATGGAGAAAGACAAAGCAAAATGTGTAGATTGTAGTTAAAAAGCTACATTTACACCCTTAGAACCTCAAATCCAAGGTCCTAAGACAAATGAGAGGAAAAAAAGTGCAAGAACACTACCTCTTGATTGTTGAGAAAAGAGAGGAATCAAAGGTTTTTGGATGTGTTTGTGAGAGAATTTAGAGATGAAGAGAGAGAGAGAATCTACCTAGAAAATGCTCCAAAACTGCCTAGATTTTTTTTTTTGGTGGTCTGAGGGGGCTCTGGGGGTATTTATAATGAACACCTAACCTTTTATCTTCCAACGGCCACTAAGTGGCCACCGGGTCCAATACTGACATCAGCAATCTTGGCTTTTTCTCTAGTTTGACTTCAAATGTATATTTTTAGGCCTTTCCGAACTTTGATTGTGCTGATCTTGGTGTCTCTAGAAAGATATAGATGTCTAGTTTCCAGAACACTAAAGAATTTGAAATTTTGACAGCCGGACCAAAAGTTATAGCCTCGGGAAACGAGCTAGTGCACTTTACACGGTTTTCAGGATATCTTAACCACTTTAACTCCGATTTCGACGCATGAATAATTGTTGAAAAAGGAATTCAATAATATTTGCAATGACACTAGTCTCAACCCATTCCGATGGATCAAAATTAGGGTTTTTGGTGCCATAGGGAGTCAACCTCGGGTCAAACTTGGTCAAAGTTGACAAAAAATTACCGAGTAGCATGGGTTTGATGTAGAAACATGAAAAATGTTGTTTTGAGGTAATTTTTTACTGACTTTGACTTTCAGTCAACCTAGGGTTGACCAGGGGTATTTTGGTCAATTTGACCTAAAACAGTACTTTGAATGCTCTGATGCCCGAATGGATTACGCCATGTTAATCTAGATGTTTCCACGGCCCCATGGAAGAAAGTTAATATTTTTGAAATTTTCAAGGTCCAGCATGCAAATCGAGGGCAGACAAAATATGGTATCTAAACAATGTTAATATACACTAAATATACATCAGTATATAGATTATTCAGTCTCTCTCTCTCTCTCTCTCTCTCTCTCTCTCTCTCTTTGTATTCTTAACATGGTTTAGAGCTATTTGCCAAATATCGAGACCGCCATCAATTTTATGCATTTAATGATGGGTTTACGTGAGGATTTTGAGCCTATTAGGGTTTCTTTGCTTAGCCAGTCTTCTACTTATTCTTTTGATGTTGTAGTTAACGAGCATATCTCCGAGGAAAACTGCCGGCCTACTTATCACATGTCATCATCTGATCATGGATTGACTACACCCTTTCCTACTCTACAGCCTACCATTGCTGTATTCACTGCTCCTCAATGGATAAACCCTGAATGTCCCACCTTTCAGTCTTTAAAAGATACCTGTTGTGAGTTTTGTTATGCCAAAGGCCATAATATCAATGTCTATCGCAAGAGCAGAACAAATGTCCTCTATTCATACAAGGGCAGAACAAATGTCCTCTTCCTTGGGTAGCCGCTTTATGTCCCTCATATCTATCAATTTCTACAGGTCCACATTTGACTTCCTCACTTATTACAACTATTTAGGCTATAGTTCAACAAGTTTTATCCCAAACTTCCACTACCCTTTCTGTCATCTCAGGTAAATATTCTTAACTTTTTGACACTGCATGTTGTAATCACATGTTCCCTGATGAATCACAATTCTTTGATAAGGCACCTTTAGCACATCCCATTTTTATTTATACTTTTGATAGAACTCCTATGCTTGTTAGTCATAAAGGAAAAATATCCTCCCTCAATTTATCCCTTGGTGACACTTTTCATATTTCAAAGTTGTCCTTTAATTTACTTTTTATTGGTCAACTTTGTGAATTAGGAGTAGATATTTTATTTACTAATCATGGTGTGGATGTGCAGAATCCCCAGACGAGTCAAGCGCTTGGGACAGGCCATAAGGTTAAAGATATGTTTGAGGCTCACGACTCAAAGAGTCCTTCATAAGTTGTTTCTGCTACCACCCTCTCACCTGATTTATGGCAATTCTTGTCTTGGTCATACATTCTTATCTCGTCTTCAATTATTAGCTTCTCAAGATTATTTAGGTTCAATTCAGTTTCTAAAATTTGATTGTACTTCCTTTCATTTTGGAAAACAAATAAAATTGCCCTTTAATAATGGTGGTTTTTTTTTTCTTTCTTCTACACCTTTTAATCTTATAAATTCTAATATTTGGGATCCTACACCAATTCCCACTAAGGGGGGATCTCAATATTTTGTCATAATTGTGGATGATTTTTTTTTTGATATACTTGGATTTATCCACTTCACCATAGGTCTGAACTTGTGTCCATTTATAAAAAATTTCACAAAATGATTGAAACACAGTTCAATCACACCATTAAGATCTTTTGATTAGATAATGCTCAAGAATATAATGATAAATCTTTCATCTCTTTTTTAGATAGCAATGGTACCCTCCCTTACCGGTCTTGTCCCTACACCTCTCAACATAATGATCGTGCAGAACAAAAATATTTTCACATTCTTGATGTTGTCCGCACTCTTCTCATTTCTACCTCTATTCCTAAGCGCTTTTAGGGTGAGGTTGCACTTACTGCGGTTTTTACAGTTAATCGTATCTCTTCAATGGCCATACACAACAAATCACCCTTCGAGCTCCTCTATGGTCAAACCCTAACCACTTATCTCTTTGAGTTTTGGTTGTGCTTGTTTTGTTTCTTTTACTCGTCATGAACGGACAAAGCTCTAGTCTCGTGCTCATCTTTGTCGCTTCATTGGCTATGGTGTATCCTAAAAGGGATGTCCCTGTTATGATCTCATAACCCATTGCCTTCGAGTCTCCCATTTTCACTGATCTTTTCCTCCCTTTTTATCCTAAACTTGTGGAGGATTCTTTAACATCGGCTTCCTCTCCAGAAAACTCATCTCCGATTTTGTCCTTGGCATATGGCCTGCTTGTCTTGGATCCTATGGCACCACCATCTCCTAAGCCTCCTACTGGTCCTAACCTTCATTGCTCTACTAAGGTAAGCAGTCATTCTCCTTATCTTATTGATTATCATTGCTCTTTTGTTTTTGTCACTCTCTTTAAGCCTCACACTTATCATGAGGCCCATATTAACCTAATTTGGCAAAAAGCTATGTATGATGAACTAGATGCCCTTCACAAAAATACACATGGGATATAGTTGATTTGTCTTCTAGTCAGTCTGTAGTAGATTGTAAGTGAGTGTACAAGATCAAGACCAAGGCTGATGGATTTGTTGAATGATACAAGGTTCGCTTAGTTGCTAAAGGCTTTACTCAAGAATATGGCATTCATTATAAGGAAACATTTGCTAATGTTACTTGCCTTATATCTGTTAGATGTCTCATTATTCTAGCCATTGTTCACCATTGGCCTCTTTATCAAATGGATGTGAAGAATGTTTTCCTCAATGTAGACCTTCAGGAAGAAGTGTACATGCAACCACCCCTGGCTATGCTTACTCAGGCCGTCAAGTTTATTGCCTTCACCATGCTCTTTATGGCCTCAAGTAGGCTCCTCGAGCTTGATTTGAAAAGTTTAGCTCAGTTTTTGCTCAGAAAGGTTTCACTTCGAGTGCTCACGACACTACTCTCTGCATTTGTAGATCATCTGCTAGTATCACCCTCATTCTCCTTTATGTTGATGACATGATTATTACTGGAGATGACTCTGTGGGTATCCACTTTCTTTAGCATTTCCTTAGTCGGCATTTTGATATGAAAGATTTGGGCACATTTAGCTTTTAATCTGGGGCTTAAGGTTACCTCATCCTCCGATAGATACCATATTCTCCAAGCTAAATAGGCTTCTGATCTTCTCTCTAAAGCTAGTCTCATAGACAACAAGACTGTCTCCACTCCCTTGAAATTCAATGCCAAGCTCATGCCTTTGGATGGTGTATATCGGATGCTACTTGTTACTGTCAGTTAGTTGGCAGTTTGATCTATATCACAGTTACTTGTATAGATATTTCACATGTCGTGAGTATTAATAGTAAGTTTATTGACCCTCACTTTGTCTAATATGCTGCAGTTCTTCAAATTCTTTGATACATCAAGGACACACTTTATCATGGTCTTCACTATTCCTCTCGATCTTCTCTTAAGCTTTATGCTTATTCAGATGCAAATTAGGTAGGTGATCCTACTGACCAATGCTCCATCACATGATTTTGCTTCTTGTTAGGTACTTCTCTTGTCTCATGGCGTAGCAAAAGCAGGATGCTGTCTCTCGTTCCAGTACTGAGGTTGAGTACATGCCTTTGACGCCATCATGACTATCGAGCTCGTCTAGCTTCGGTGGCTTTTGGCTAACATGGATGCTCCACAGCCCACTAGCACTCTTATTTATTGTGATAATCACAGCGCTATCTACATTGCTCCTAACGATATTTTCCATGAACACACCAAGTGTGGGCACAATGGATGGAGTCGCTACCTAGTTATATGGTCTAGGAACCAGGAATATAATGTCCTTTCGAGGAAGGACATTTGGTCTTACTTCTAGAGTTTGGGTTCGGAATTTAGGTATGTTCTTAGGAAGGCAAAATTGCCCAACCTTAAGATTGGCCTCCCATCATTGTGTCTTATACCTTAACCTCATTAAAAGCACTTTCAACACTTGCATCTATACTCACACACACACACACACACACACACACACACACACACACACACACAAACATACATCTATGCATACAATCATGGTATCCTTAATCCCAAAACACACATACTTATCAATCTAAAACAAAAGGAAGCCAAGGCGCAAAAGAAAACCCTTGCATTCATCTAACATGTGAAAACCTATCATGCATCTATAGCAAGGCAACAAACAAACATATTACAGAACCCTAATCTACATCTAAGCATGTTCTATCATATCATCAAAGTGAAACCCTAAAACAATGCATGAACATTGCTAATGCATGACTTATCCTTTACTTACCTCTTAACAACACAACACCTATGGCATCAATGCATGAACATGTGAATGAATGGTATTAACATTAGGAAACCCTAATTTAAACCCTAATCTACACATGTGATAGCAAACAACCATGTTAAAAGGTAAATAAACAGTTATGGGAATTGAAACATATGAAAAGGAGGCTACACAAAATACACATGTGAGTGTAGAAACGAAACAAACAAAAATTAGGGTTTCTGGGTAACAACATCACGCCCGCTAGAACAGGCCTGCGTACACATGAGTTCAGCCTGCGTGTGCAGTCTAGATCATGCGTACGCAGATCCTTACCTAGAAAACCTAATTTACACAGAAACAGAGCAGAAGCCAAACAAAACATAAAACATAAAATCTAACAAGTTAACATGCTTAAAGACATAAAGAAAATCTAAAACTAACCTAAACAAACATGTGTAAACGTAAACTAAACAAAACATAGATTAAAATAAAGATTAAAGGAAGAAAATAAAGGAAAAGTTTAAAAGGATACCATAAAATAAAAGCTCCTAAGCTTGATTTTTTACCGTTCCATTTAGTCAAATCTATCACAATTCAATAAAATAGTGATTAGAAATCTTAAACTCAAAGGATTAGGGCCAAAGAAGGTCCCAATCAAATAAAAATGACTTGAGGGTGTTTTATGAAAAACTCCCTTCTTATTCACTATTTTCTAGTGAATCTTAGGTTTCGTTCGTGGGATTTCTGTGTGTTTTGAAGATGAACCATGTAAGGCTTTTTATAGTTTAAAAAATGGGGTTTGGATAGGCTCCTAGACGATGTGGGATTCGTTTCAAACCTCGGCCATTATTGCAGAAAACTTACCTTTCTTATGCTTCTAAAACCCTAGCTGTGTACGCAAGAATGTGCCTGCATACGCATGCTTTAGCTTGCATATGTAGGCCGACTCACGTAGACAGGCCGAAGGCTACTTTGGTCATTTAATTTTTCAAAAATAGATTTTCGCTCATTTAAAATGTTATATTTTCCATTTTAACACTCCTCAAGGCATTTTAATATTTGATTGGGCTCTAAACTAGCCTTGGGCCTTAGAGTACGAGCATCATTGAGGAACGGGGGCCCAAGCCATAAGGGGTACAAAATACGATATCTACAGATGCCCCTATTTTGATTCGTGAGCTTCGCTAATGAAATCAAAGGAATAAGAGATAAAACATTTTGTTTCGACGTACGGCTTGAGCCCAACCCATGCACATAACACACATCACGCATACATGGGGTGGGGTGTAACTCCAAAGAGTTGCATGAGATTCGTATGTCTGAAATCCCACCTTTGTTACTCGGGAAATGAGTAATGACAAGTTCACTATCCCAAAACCTGTTTTTCCACTTGCAAGTAAATGGCGAGTGATTCACTATCTTAGAGTCACTAAAAGAAAAAAAAAAGAAAAAGAAACAAAGGTGCTCTTATGAGCTAACCCATCACACAACAAAAGGATATAGTATCTATGATGTCCATCCGGGGCTCTTGCCTCAAACCTCTCCGAGTGACTTGTTCTTCTTGTCTTCTTCACTTCTTTCTCTACCTTTTTGGGTGAGGCTCTTGCCTTAGGTTGTCCTTGGCCTCTTTCTCTATCACTATCTCTACCTTTTTCTACCGTGCCTGCATGTTTAATTCTCAGAGGATATGTGCACGAGTTGGATCCATTAAGGATGGTGAAGAACTCGCTGCGGAGTAGATATGTATGGGGATGAATCTTCTACCTTTCTTGTCCTTTTTGGAGATGAGAAACTCGCTGAGGAGTAATATGGATGGACTCACTGTGGAGTGGTGTAGATGTGTGATCCACTAAGGAAGAATCTTCTGCTTCTCATATGGTTCACTAAGGATTTTGAGGGAGAATCTTCTGCTTCCTTGCTAGGGATTTTTTTTTTTTATATGAGACTTATTAGGAAAGAATCTTCTGCTTCTCATATGGTTCACTAAGGATTTTGAGGGAGAGAATCTTCTGCTTCCTTGCTAGGGATTTTTTTTTATTTTATGTATGAGACTTATTAGGAAAGAATCTTCTGCTTCCTTATTGAGAATATTTTGGAGAAGAATCTTCTACTTCCTCACTGGGAATTTGCTTTAATGTGCTTGGGTCTATTGGGGAAGACTCTTCTGCCTCCTCTGATGCTCAATATGCTGGAATTATTGAGGAAGAGTCTTCTGCTTCCTTTATGGGGATGGTATTTGATAGGTTTGATCCTTGTGAGGAAGAATCTTCTATTTCCTTATTGGGTATGATGCTTGACATGCTTGAAATATTGAGGAAGAGTCTTCTACTTCCTTACTGAGAATGATGTTTGACATGTTTGACCCGTTGGGAAAAGTCTTTAAGGTGCTTGAACCACTAGGAATGGTTCTTAATCTACTCAATTCTCTGGGGAATTTTTCGATGTGCTTGATCCACCAAGAAATTCTTTTTGATAATTCATGTCTAATTATGGAAGCCCTTGAGATGTCCTTCCCTTCTTTGAAAGAAAGAAAAGATCTTTTTTTTACTATTCATGACTAAACTACACGAAGTTTAGTGGTGAGGTCTAAACTACATGTAGTTTAGCCATTAGGTGTGTTCCTACCTTTTCATTTTCTCCGACGGTTGCCAACCGTTTCTTTTCTTCTTCTTCATTCTCTTCATCTTCCTCACCTCTTCACAACTTCTTTCTCTTTTCTCTCTACAAAAACCTCCCTCCCTTCTTTCTTTTCCTCACACCTTTTGAGGGTAGTTCTCTTTTCATCTTTTGCACTATTATTTGTAGCTTGCAGTCTTGCAAACTGTACTGTTTTGAAAACTATCATCCTGCAAATTGTCACCTTTCAAATTGTCATATTGCAAACTGTCATCTTACATCTAACTTGTGGCTTGTGCTTCTTTCTTGCAATGGTGGGTTGTTAGGTACAGCCTTATAACTCCAGGCACCGACCTAATTTTGAAGGGTTTTCACTAAATGAGGACACATCTTGCGGGATTGACTTCAGATGAGGCAAATTTTAAGAGTTCTAGTTGTTTGTGCTTCTTCTTGTATTATTCTTAAGAATATCCTTCTCCTAATTTATGCCTTTATAGGTATATTGGGCCCCATGGGTCGACCAACCCCTTCCTGCTACTCGAGACTTAGATCCTGCCGCTCTCATTGCTTCAGAGATTACCCAACCTCTTGAAGGAGCAAGCTTGAGGGCTTTATATATGGTGGAAAGGGTGTGGTGCCGTGCCAGTTGGTGGGTATGGATAACCCATAGATTATAAGGGACCCTCCTGAGTTCATGCTTGCCCCACACTCCATGATTAATGTTGAGTACAACTCGTGGGGGAGTGGCATTTCCTATGCCAAACGGCTTTTTGAGGAGATGGACTACGAGGAGTTCAACCATACTTGCCTCATGCCTTCTCTCATTGTCCAGGTATATTTTCAAACTCTTATTCTTCTTCTCTCTTTTCTTTCTTGGTTTGTCGTGACTACTAATACGGGGAATTGTAATAGGGGGGGACTTGCTGTTGGTGAGCCCATTAATCCTCCACATCTCCCTTGGACAGTTTATGCCTACGGCTCCAATGGGTTTGCTTAGGAGTGCGTTGTGCCTCGCAACCCTAATTTCATAGGCTATCCTTTCCCTCCTAAGACTCACTGGTGAGTTCTTTTTTCCTTTTGTTCTTTCTTTTTTGCCAAATTTCTCTTCTTGTCTCAGTCACTAACCCTTCTTCCTTCAAATTGCAGCCCACTATCTAAGAGCATGAGGATTTGGTATGGTTGGCCAGGAATCTTAAGTTAGAGGTGACCAACTACTCGAGGGACTATACGATCTTGAAGGAATGGCCCACCTAGGTGGTGGTGGTGATGATGACGAAAGGTGAAAAGGAGGAGGACTCTGAGGCGACTCCTAGCTACCAACCAAGGAAGAGGTGGCACTATTGATCACCTGCAGTCACAGCATATATAAACAAACAACACACACCTTTTTCTTTTAATGTTTTTCATTTCCCTTAGCAAACATTTGGATTAAGTTTGAGACATAGGATTGTATTTAAGAACATCTTTTTACATTTATGTTTTTGATAGGAATCTAGCACTTAATTTACAAGATAATGATATATTGTATGTTTTTATAGAACTTTGCTTCTTTGATGCTTGCAATCTTGTGCTTGGAACATGTCTTGAATGGTTCTTTAGTTCACAAGGACCCTAGGAATGTTTGGGAGTAGGAAAAACTCTGCTCAAAACAGGGGAACATGGGCTTCTGCAAAGCATCATGCATACGTGGAAAGGATCCTACGTACACAACTTTGACTTTGCGTACGCAGCTTTGATCCTGCGTATGTGGGCCGCAAATAAAAAAAAACCCCAGCTGACTTACTTAGGTATGAAAGTAGCCATTTGAGTCCAAAACCCTCACTAACATATTTCCAACCCAAAGAACACTTTTTTTGAGGTCTCCCAATCGCAAAAAACTCTCCTCTTGATGTCTCCACTTGGATTGGGAAGCTTGGTCTTGATTTCAAGGATTCTGTTGCTCCTTATGGCCTTTCTTGCATCTTCCCTACTATCGAGGAATTTGCTATCATCATGAGTAAACCAAAGATTGATGATCTTATCTTTCCTACCATGGGTGGGGATCTTCCTTCCTTGCTACAAGTTATGTTAGGTGTCCTTGAAACCACAACCAATAGGTGGTGTGTCTTTGGCAAACTCAACCTTAGGCTGGTCTTTGATTACTTTTCCGGTACCGGCCTTCCTAAAGGTGAGAGACCACAATCGTACTACCTTCGTGCATTTTGTTTGTGTGCTCTTGCAAGGTCTTTCTTGGTTTAACAGTAATATTGTGTGGATCTTTGGATATGTATGGTGGCTTATGAGCTAAAGAGGGGCAATCCAATGGGTTTGATCTTGGCGGAAACTCTTAATGGTTTGGATGCCTTTCAGAGGAAGGAAGCAAGTTTCTTTGTGGGAAGTCCTTTTCTTCTTCAAGTATAATCCCTAACTTTTGCCTAGGTTCTCAACCTAGCAAGATTCCTCTAATTTTGCATGGATTGCCTTTCGGTTTTCAACCCATCAAGGCACCTTATATCGTCTTTTATTATTATTTTTTCCACTTCTTTCTTTTTTCTTTTTTTCACTCATGCTCTCCATTCTTTTCTCTTTTTCTTTTTTCCTTTTCTCCCTTTTTTTCCCCTGATATGGCTACAAGAGAGGCTTTGACATCCTATTGTGCCCCTCAGTACCTACCTTCCTAGGCATCTTAGGGACTACCGTCTTTGAGATGTCTTGAGTTTTGAAGCACACGTTGAGCTAATGGGCCACCTAAAGGAGGCCAACATTCAATGGGTTGTGGAATGGTGGTATATCTCAAGCATGGTTTAGAGTTGCTACAAGGATCATTGTGTGACTTTAGTTGGGCTTTGTTGCTGCTCTTACAGTCTCCACTTGTCATGTCTCCAGGCAATTTGGAGAGCGTCAAGGAGCTCCTGATGATGAGGGTGCCTTCCACACTGCGGTGTTCACAAATAGGATCTTAGGTAGGATTAGTGAAGCTTGGCCACGCTGTAGGGGTGACGAAAACATTGTTCTTCCCAAATATATCTACCCCATTGCAAGCTACAAACAATGGTTGGAGGATGACATGAAGTGGATTTTGAAGGATGAGAAACTCACATGAAGATTAGCAAGAAGATAAGAAGGACTAGGTGACTGCCTTGATATGCCTAATTGTTTTACTTTTTTGCACTTTTATGATTCTCGTGTTTTTGTTTTTGAATTTAATAAAGGATTGGAATGTTCCAAATCTGCTATGAAAACAAACTTATTATCTTTTAATTTGAGCAATGAAAGAATTTTCCTTTTTATTATCTTTGCTTATTGTCATCTCATTTATTCATTTTTTTTTCTTTTCTTTTTCCTTTGCCATGTAATTTTTGCCTATGACGTCTTTTAAGGAATTTTTTCCATGCCCATGGTCTTTGCCCCCAACTTTTGCCTAGACCACTCTTTTAGGTTTTCAATCTAGTAGGGTTCTTTTGCCTTAATTTTTGCCTAGGCCGCTCTTTCGGGTTTTCGACCAAGCATGCTTTTTTTTTTTCCTTTTTCTTTTAACTGTGTTATTTTCGAAGTCTATCCATGTTAATGGGGTGAAGCATCTCTTCTCCATCCAAATATGTGATTCTTGTAGCACCTCCCAACATAATCTTCTTAATGATAAAAGGTCCAGACCACCTAGGCTTCATTTTTCCTCTTGGATCAAAAGTCTCATCTCTAAGCACCTTTAGGACCAAGTCTCATTCCTTAAGGTTTCTTGGTTTCACTTTTTTGTTGAATGCTCTAGCAATCCTTTTTTGGTATCCTTGTGCATGGTATTGTGCTCTAGCTCTCTTCTTATCTATCAAAGCCAATTGTTCATATCTCACCTTAGCCCAATCCTCTTCTAGGACCTTAGTCTCTACCAATACCCTCAAAGATTGTATCTCCACCTCAATAGGAAGCATCGCCTCACTACCATAAACCGAAGAGTAGGGTGTTGCCCTAGTCGATGCTCGGATTGAAGTTCTATAACTCCACGGGGCAAACGGAAGTTTCTCGGCCAAATCTTTGTATGTCACTACCATCTTGGCTAGGATATTCTTCACATTCTTATTGGCTACTTCTACGGCCCCATTAGCTTGTGGTCGATATGGTGAAAACTTGTGATACTTAATGCCATATTCTTCCATGACCCTTCGGACTTCGCCTTAAAAATGGGAACCATTATCGGAAATAATCTTTTGGGATACCCCAAATCGACATATGATGTTATTTTCTAAAAATCGAGCCACATGCTTAGCCTTCAACACGAAGTAGGAGGCTGCTTTCATCCATTTAATGAAGTAGTCAATTGCCACTAAAATGTACTCATGCCCGTTTGAAGCCTTAGGGGCTATTCTTCTAATCACATCTATGCCCTAAACTGAGAATGGTCATGGAGAAGTCATGCTACATAACTCACTAGGCGGAACATGATTCAAGTTGACGTGTGTCTAACAATCATGGCAGCTCTTCACATAGTCCACACAATCAGTCTCTATCGTATTCTAGTAGTACCCTTCCCTTAGGATTTTCTTGGCTAATATTCTTCCATTCATATGAGGGCCATAAATTCCTTGATGAACTTCTTCCATTACCCTCTCGGCTTCTTCTTTCTTAAAGCAACGAAGGTGTATATAGTTATAGGACCTTTTATAGAGTTGTCCTCCACATAGGATGTATTGGGTTGCCATCATCCTAATGGAACAACGTTCTCTCTTGTCAGCACCATTTGGATATGCCCCTAGTTCCAAGAACTCCATGATGTCATATTACCATGGAACTTCCTCTTCTTCTATGGCCATTATTGAAGCTTCGAACTTCCTTTTGTGCACTTCCTCATAACTTTTTTCGATCTCTAAGGGTCGTGTCCATACCCACTCGGGTATTTCAACCATGGAGGCTAAAGTAGCTAAGGCATCTGCAAACTAATTTTGAGCTCTAAGGATAATTGTGTACTCAATCTTATCAAAGGTCTTAGTCAAGTCCTCTAGGTATCGTTGATAGGGCTTCAAGTGTTCTTCTTTTACTTTTCGCAACCTTTATGCTTGGGCTATAACTAAAGTTGAATCCCCAAAGATTTCGGCTTCTTTTACCTCCAATTCTTGAAGAGCTTCCATTCTAATGATGCAAGCTTCATATTTAGCCATGTTGTTAGTAACTTCAAAGTTCAAAGGTATGTGAGATCCCTCGGGAGTGATCAAGAGTATCCCTATCCCATTTCTATATGGGTTTTTGGCTTCATCAAAGTACATTTATCATGCCCCTAATTCAACATCCAAAATGTAATCATTCGGAAAATCATCTTTACCATCCTCCCCCTCAATAGGTTTCTTAACACAAATATCTAACACGACGCTTCCTTTGATTGTTTTCCTAGCCACATACTTCAAGTTGAATTCTGCCAGAAAAATCAACCATCTTAACAATCTTCCACTCATAGCGGGTTTCTTAAAGAAGTACTTCAATGGGTCCATTCTTGCCACTACCCATATTTGGAAGGGCAAAACGATATGCCTAAATTTCTGTACAGCCTAAGCAAGTGTGAAACATAACTTTTCTATGGGAGTGTACCTGGTCTCGTAATCATGGAATCTCTTGCTTAAGTAATATATGGACCTCTCATTCTTGTCATCGTCTTCTTGTGCAAGCATACTTCCAACCGCATCCCTTATGATGGAAAGGTCTAGGAGTAAGGGTTTGCCATGTTGTGAAGGCACTAGGATAGGTGGGTGGAGGAGATATTCCTTGATAAGTTCAAGTGTTTTTTGGTACTCATTGTTCCATGTGTGTGGTTCATTCTTCCTTAGGTGTTTAAAGATAGGCTCACAAGTGGAGGTGAGCTTGGCAATAAATCGACTAATGTATTGTAGTTGACCTAAGAAACCCATAATATCTTTCTCACTTTTGGGTGGAGGCATCTCCAATATGGCTTTGATATTGGATGGGTCAACTTCTATTCATCTATCACTCACTATGAACCATAACAAATTTCCAGTGGTTACTCCAAAGGTACACTTTTGTGGGTTCAATCCTAGCCTATACTCTTTAATCCTTTCGAAGAACTTCCTCAAGTTTATGGTGTAGCAAGGCCGTAGCCATCCTTTGGTAGGTTGCCCCAACATTCTTGAGACTAAACAGCATTATCGTGTTGTGGGTACAACGGAAAGTGTCAGAGTCGACATCTAGTTATATGGTCTAGGAACCATGAATATAGTGTCCTTTCAAGAAAGGACCTTTAATCTTACTACCAGAGTTTAGGTTCGGTGTTTAGATACGCTCTTGAGAAGGTGTTAGGCACCCAAGATTGCCCAACCCTAAGATTGGCCTCCCATCATTGTGTCCTATGTCTTAACCTTATTAAAAACTATCTAAACACTTTTATTCTAGACTCATACACACACTAACATGCATCTAACAAACAACATGGCATCTTTCATTACAAACAAAGCATACTTATCCATCTATCCCAAAAAAAAAAAAAAAAAAAAAAAGAGAGCTAAACACATAAAAGAAAACCCTAGCATCCATCTAACACAAAAACCTAGCATGCATCTAAACAAGACAGTAGCCCCAAACATGGCAGCAAACATATCATCATACAAAACATATCAAAACAAAAAGAAACATTAACATATTAGAAACCCTAATCGAACATCTAAGAAGGCTTAACATAAATGCATGATCATTGTTAGTGCATGACTTACCCTTTACTCACCTCTCAATAACACAACACCTATGGCATCAATGTATAAGCATGTGAATGAATGACATGCCATCAAAATAAGTAAAAAAACTAAAAAAACCCTAATTCTAACATGTGATAACAAACAAGGTGAGAAAATACTTTATAAGGCTTAAAACATGTGAAAATGAGGCTATGCAGAAAAATATACAAAGACAGAAACAAAACAAACAAAAGTTAGATTTTCTGGGGTAACTACATCATGCATGCTAGAATAGGTCTGCGTATCCATGAGTTCAGCTTGCGTACATAGGCTAGATCATCCGTACACAGATCCTTACCTAGAAACCCTAATCAACACAGAAACAAAGCAACAACCAAAAACATAAAATCTAACAACCTAGCATGCCTAAAAACAGAAGGAAAACCTAAAATTAACCTAAACAAACATATATAAATGTAAACTAAAAAAAAAAAAAAAAAAAAAAAAAAACAGATTAAAACAAGAATTAAAGACTGAAAAGAAAAACAAAAGTTTAAAAGAGTACCTTAAAGCAAAAGCTCCTAGGCTTGGTTTTTTACCACTCTCCTCAATCAAATCTATCACAATTCAATGAAAAAGTGATTAATAATCTTAAACTCAAAAGATTGGGGCCAGGAAAGGTCACAATCAAATAAAAATGACATGAGGGTGTTTTGTGAGAAACTCCCTTTGGATTCACTATTTTCTAGTGAATCTTTGGTTTTTCTCGTAGGAGTTCTGTGTATTTTGAAAATGTATCATGTAAGGTTTTTTGTAGTTGAAAGATAGGGTTTGGAGCGGCTCCCAGACGATGTGGGATTCATTCCAAACCTCAATCATTATTGCAAAAAAAATGTCTTTCTTATGCTTTTAAAACCCTAGCTATGTGCACAGGATCGTGCCTACGTATGCATGCAGTGGCTCACATATGCAAGCCGCGACCCACGTACATAGGCCAAGGGTTACTTTGGTCAATTTATTTCCAAAAATATATTTTTTTCTCATTAAAATGGTTATATTTTCTATTTTAACGGTTATATTTTCTATTTTAACACTCCTTATGTCAATTTAATATCTGATTGGGCTCTAAACTAACTTGGGCCTTAGAGTTCGAGCATCATTGGGAAACGGGGGCCCGAGTCGTAAGGGGTACAAAATGCGGTGTCTACACGTGTAACAGTAGATTCCCCATTCGGTAGTGAAAATGGTTTTAGTAATATCTTTAGGAGCCATCTTGATTTGGTTGTATCCTAAAAAACCATCCATGAAGGACATCAAAACACTTCCCACTGTGTTATCTACCAAAACGTCAATGTGGGGGAGGCGGAAGTCATCCTTAGGGCATGCCTTATTCAAGTCCCTACAATCCACACTCATCCTCACCTTTCCATCCTTCTTGGGTACGGACACAACATTGGCTATCCATTTGGCTGGTTTATAGGTTTGATGAACCCCACCTTTAGTTACTTAGTGACTTCCTTTTTTATCCTTAAAAGCCATTCGATCCTCATTCTTCTCAATGTTTACTTGACATGTACCATGTGGTCATGAGTATCGATGTGATGTTGAGCTATCTCGAGGTCAATTCCAGGCATATCTTCATACGACCATGCGAACACCTCTTGAAATTCCATGAGAAGTTCTTGAAGATCTTTCTTTTCTTTTTTATTTAAAGCTGAGCCCATTTTAATTAAGCGTGGATTCTCATCATTGCCCAAATTAATAGTTTCAAGAGTTGGTTCCGTAGGTTCAATTTTCCTTTCTAATTGTTTATTAATTTCATTTTCAAATTCATTTGAATTATTTAAGTGCAAAATTTCAATGTTATTTAAGTGTAGAATTCATCTTGTTGAAAATATTAAAAAGTACATTAGAACTTGCATTACAAAACTTTTTTCCCATATTCTCAGAAAACCCAACCTAAGTCCAATTATTAATGAGCTTCGTAGTAGGCATGATGAATTTGGAAGGATCACTTGGCTCTTTATTAGTGATGGCAAACACGTCCCCACTCGTCTTCATCATAGTCTTCACTGCTTCAACATCCATGTAGTTCACCCAATTAACCTCTTCTTATACTTCTTTGATCACCACGGTAGGCTTCTCCTTAAAGGTGAGTTTTTCATTAAAGAACATTTCTCAATCCGGATACACCTTCCCATCTTTACCTACCCATGGTTCGGGGGAAGCTACAATAAGGGAAGACCCCTCCTTCTTTCACGAAATTCCTGTTGAGAGTGCCATGGTTCTTCTTAATTTCATCGTAGCCTTCAAGGAATCCTAAACCTTCCTTGGTTACTTGAGTCTTGATATTGGGGAACTTAACTACCCCTTTCCTTTCTTTCCAAGGCCCATACTAGGCACGTATCCCATGTTCTTCATCATTGCAATCACCTCATAGCTACAATATAGGAATAAATTAGTAGCATACTTTTCATCCTTCAATCCATAGTTGGCCATATTCATGAACTCAAAGCAATTCATTTGAAGCTCACTCCTTCCTTCCTCAAGTCCACAAACTAGTGCTAGGATCTCACTATCTCCCAGCACTATGGCAATCCCTCATTTCTATGGGATCTTCACCTTTTGGTGTAGTAAGGAAGGAATTGCCCCATTGGGGTGAAGCCAAGCCCTTCCCAAGAGAAGATTGTAATTTGGGGTGATGTCCATGACATGAAATTCCACCATGGTTTCCATTGGCCCAATCTAGCAAGGAGCTTTGAAAGTACTTATGACCTTCCTTGAAGTGTTGTCATATGCCCTTACAGTCAAGGGAGAAGGAATGATAGTCTCCATGTCTAGGCCTATAGTGAGGGCGGTCCTAAAAGGAAAAATATTCAAGGCGGATCCATTGTTAATAAGAACCATTAGAACCTTGGCACCCATGCATCCAATGGTGATTTACAAGGGTCTAGTGCGAGTCGCTCTTTTGGGAGGGAGATCTTCATCAGAAAAGGCAAAGAGGGGGTGTGAGGAGCCCTTGACCCCTATGAGACAAAACTTCTTGTGGTATAGTTTTCATAGGTACTTCTTTTCCATTCAAGGCGTCCAATAGAGCCTTACGGTATTTTTAAGAGGCCATGAGCAAGCCCTATATAGACATATGAGCTTGGGTCTTCTTCAATTGTATCAAGACCCTATTGTCTTCTTCTTCTTTTCCTCTAGGTTCTGTGGGCTTGGATCCTTATGATCCTTTTCTAAAAAAGATGGCTTGTAGTGCTTCCCACTTCTAGTGATATTTGCTACATTGTCTTCCAAAATTCTTTTCTTCAATTCTATCACTCCTTTCGGAAGTATTTTCCATATTGCTATTGCTTCCTTTAGGACTTCATCCTCTCCATCCCATATTCCTTCAACTTCATCTACTTGTACCCAATTTTGATATGGAAGGGGAGTCCTATAGTAATTTGGCAAATGGTTTTTTCTAATGTTGGGTCTGGTGATGATGTTAGGGTTTGGGAGGGTTCCACTGTCTATAAGGTCTTGTATCTCGTGTTTGAGGTAAAACTAATTGTCAGTTTTGTGGCTAGATTTTTGGTGGTAGTGGCAATATTCATTGAAGTTACAAGAGAGAGGTATGGGATTAGGCATAGGTGTGGGGTCTAAAGGCTTGATGAATCCTTTGGAGGATAGGTTTTCATATGCTTGGGTGAGGGTCATTCCTAGGTCAGAGAATTCTCGGTAAGCTTTCTTTGGGTAGGCTAGTGTTGGTTAGGGTATAATGGCGCTTACATTTACGAGATTGGGGGCTTTAATGGTGGTCCCCCTTCCATATGTCTTCTTGGTTAGAGGCTTGCTTTCCCTTTTCTCCAATTGTCCATTCTTGAGAGCATCTTCAATTCTTGTCCCATAATCACATAATTCTCCAAATGAATTAATAGGTGATGACAAAAGCCTACTATTATAAATTGGAAGCAAGTTCTTGATGATCATGTTGATTTGGTCTTTCTCAAATGGCCTATTGACCATTCTAGATGCATTATTCTTCCATTAAGTCATGTATTCAGAAAACGTCTCCCCTATGTCTTGTTTGGTAGTCTCTAAATCCCTTAGAGTCACATCAATCATGGTGTTGAAGATAAATTGGTCCACAAACAACTCCACTAGCTCATTCCATACCTTGGTTTTCCTTGGATCAAGGTTATAGTACCACCTCAATGCACCTCCCGTGAGTGGGAGGGCAAATGCATGCAAAGTTTTCCTCTCATCTAGCCCTTTCATTTCCGCAATACTTAGGTATCTTCTTATGTGTTGCTTTGGATCCCCAGTCCCATCAAATTTTTCTACATCGGAGATTTTGAACTTGAGAGGCAATGCAATGGGAGTCTTTGAGCTTACATCCCCCATGTTATAGAGGTAGTCATCCATCCCTTGTGCCTTACAGAAGGCAAATTGCATCTTCTCAAATTACTTGTTTCTCTCATACTCTACTTTGTCTTTTTCATCCCATTCTTCATCTTCCTCCTCATCGTCGTGGATTTCCACATGTGTGGATTTCTTGAGCCTTGATTCTTCGAACTTAGTGAGGCGCCTTCTTATTTTCTGAAGAGCTTCTCCATGTTCGTCCAAAGCCTTAAGGATCCTTTATGCCATTGGGTCTTCTGTGGAGGTAGCCATTGTCTCTTTGAGGTTTTCTTCTTCTTGGTATGTATCCTTTATCTTGATTAAGAACTTTCCTTTCTCTCGAATCCAAATGGGAGTGGAGACGTGTTTTCTTGACTTTAGTGGTGCAATGATGCCTGAAAAGAAGCCCCATTTTCATTAAGCTCATGTCCAAATTAAAATGTTCCTTTTACTCTTTAGATGTTTTTTGTAAAATTCTTAGGTTCATTTTAATGAAGGCCTAATTACAATATCACTCAATTTCCTTTCATGGATTCTTGCCCCTTATTTCATTGGGCTTTGGTCCATTTACAATAAAGCTCTCATCTTACTTTTATGCGCTTTAGTTAGAATATACTCAAACTTGGACCTACAATGTATTCATCACCTTTGGCTTTTCATTTTTATTCATTATTTCATCACTCTTTTTGAAATAGCCCTCTAGCTAGAATATTTGTAGCCTTCCTCTCAAATTCTTATGAAATTCTCATTGTTTTCGGCCTAGGCATACAACAAAGTCGCAAAAGATTAGAGAAGTTCATTTTGGCTTTGAAGGACATTGGATGCTAAGTCCATAGCATACTTGTTACCTTAAGGCCAAAGTCCTCTTTTCCATAAGGCCTTTTGATTTCGGCCCATGATAGTAATTACGCTATGGTCTTATGAACTTTTCGAGTTAAGATATACCTTTGGTTTTAGGGACAAGCCTTTTATATGTGAGAACTTCTTTTCTTTTGTCCCACAACATCTTAGGGTATACCATAACTTTTGGGTCATCCCTTCCATTTTTATACCTTTTATTTGTCCTTTAGAATTAGGTGAACACATTATATATGGTTGAACAAACAAGAGATATATAAAGGGTGCCCTTCATGATAGGATCTAGGATCTCTCTAGTGTGGGTAGGCTTTCTAAGGCTAAAGGAATAGATAAGTAGGTCGCTCACAACTAAGTGGGCTATGATTCCAACCAAGGGCCTAAATGGACCTTATAGTGGATTGGTAGCAAACCTTTAACATACTTAAAGCCCATTATAGGTGATGGCACCGATTGTGAGTTGGTGGGATGAACTTCGAAAAATTTGGGCTCGAATGGTCATCACCAACCAAGGTTAAGGGATAAAAGAACAAGTGAAAGTGTGTGTAACAAGTATTGAAAATATTTTTATCAAGGTTAAAAAATAAGACACAAAGGAATTAAACTTATTATCCCCAACGGAGTTGCCACTGTGGGCACAATGGATAGAGTTTGATGGAAATAATATGTTTGTAACGCATAAAAAACATACGTTTCGGAAAATTAATGGATCTACTTCATTCATAATAGATAACATATGCTATGTAAACTTCAGAATATAAGAACAAGAGAGTGTACCTTGGTATGGTGAATTTCAAAACCGAAGATGAAAAGCACTTGGGAACACTTTTAATCTTCACTCCAATTCCACTTGATGCCCAAGATGTGTGGTCTTTCAATTAGTTCTATGTGTTTGTTCTAGAGAGAATATGAAGAAGTCTCTTACACCAACATACAAACCATTTCATGTTAATAAAATTCTTTATGTTTTTCTCCACATAACTGATTATCTAATTGGGCTAGCCTTTTGAGCCTTCCCAATTGGGCTTTAGTGTGTGGCTTGGAGTGAGACCAAAAGGGAACAAATAAGACACTAGCTCCAATGGGCCTTAGGCTTTTTTGTCAACTCTTGGCAAGTTCAAAGTTACCATTAATTATATTTAATACCACTATATAAATATAATTGCACTCTAGGCCTTATTAATAAATTATATCTCAAGACTTTATTATACATGCAACCGCTTTATAAAATATTCGTAGTAATACAAAATCATGAATATAGATTGCCACTTTGTAAATTACTACATCTTAATCCTTGAGTACCCAGTTTAATCCTTGAGTACCCAATTTCATAAATATATACTTTAGTAATTTGTTACCAAAGTGGTTAGGCCTAACTCTCTGAATAACTGAACCCATTAAACTTATCTCAAAAGAATATTTTGTATCTCCGTCAAGAGACTATGAATTCAATCTTGAGAATATATGTTCCATCAACACTAAATGTGGCTGCCCAACATACTGAGGTTTTGACCATTACTTTAGATCTCACTCTTGATATATCAAAGCAACTTACACTTCATGATTAGGTCCATTATTCTTTCAAGATTAAGAGTTCATGCAAATAGAAGTTGTAAGATTTATTATTCATTTGACAGTCGTTAGGAAAATAATAAATCTCACAGCGGTCCAGTTCAATATGTCTTAATTCTTAAAACATATTAACATATCAACTAGAAGTCCCCACTTCCATGATCAAGATAAATCATCTTAGTTGATATGTTATAGTCTTCGTAGATGAAATGCCCAATTTCATCACCGACCACGAACTATAATTCTGAGTTTACAAAGAACTTGTGATTTATATCTTCTGTGACTTTTCACATAAATCACATACTATGCATCTCATGGATTATTTAATAATGTCCGAATATTCATGTTACCATTATTTTAGATAATAATAAAATAACTTTATTAATCATAATATTAAGTCATACATAATGTCATACTTGATATCATACATAGCATCTACAATAGGATTTAAGGGTACTAATTCTAACAATCGCCACCTAGTTATATAGTCTAGGAACCATGGTTATAGCGTCCTTTCGAGGAAGGACTTTTGATCTTACTACCAGAGTTTGGGTTCGGAGTTTAGGTACATTCTTAGGAAGGTGTTAAGCACCCAAGATTGCCTAATCCTAAGGTTGGCCTCCCATTGTTATGTCTAGGGATGGCAATTTATATCCGACCCACGAATATCCGGCCCGGCCTGATAAATTATAGGGTCGGGTATGGGTTTAAAAAAAAAAACCCGAAGCGGGTCTGGGTTTTTGCAAAAACCCGGCCCGAACCCAGACCCGGACCCAGACTCGACTCGTTTATATATAAGTTAAAAATACTAAAATACCCCCATATAATATATATAAGTTTAAAAAAAAAACCCTAACCCTATGTTCTCATTTCACTCCCACAGCCGCATATCTCTTTCCCTTCTCCCATTCTCTCAGTCACTCCCTTTCACTCACCCCTAACCCTCGATCTGTCATTGCGGAGAGTGAGGACTTTCTGGAGACCATTAACCTTGATGGTTTGAAGAGCGTGGTCGATCTTCTCAACAGGCATGTTGGTGTAGGTGAGATGCATCATGGACTCCACGCAGATCATGTTCTGCATCTTGTTGGCGATGTCGAGAGTGAGATCGGCGGTGGAACCACCAGCTCCCCAAGTGATGTCGTAGAATGCAGGGTTGTAAGCCACCATATGCTCCTTCCTCTCGAACAGGTTGTCCACTACATCTTCAGTTTTGGGAGGGAAGAACTCGAACGAGAACGCCACTTTTTCTTCCCCTGCCTCCCGGATCTTCTCTATTACCTTCATTTTTCCCACTCCACTCAAATCTGTGAAATCACCACCAACACTTTACTAATAATAATAAAGATGATGAATTAGATTAAATTTCACTCTATTAGATTGATTGTGTGTTAAGTGAGAATCTAGGTAAACTTCTTTTTTTTTTTTTTTAATTATTGGGCCACGGTTTGAAGGCTTCAAGAATTTTTTTTTTTGGATTGGGCCATGGTTTAGGCCCAAATCGTGGCATGGCTGGCGAGCCCGCGAGTATCCTTCAGGCCGGGTTTGGAGTTAAAAAAAAAAAATCTGTTTAATAAACTAGCCAGGTCCAGGTTTTTAAGGTAGACCCGCGGGTCGGGTCCGGGTATGAAAAAACCCGGCCCGAACCCGACTCGTTGCCATTCCTAGTTGTGTCTTATACCTTAACCTCATTAAAAGTATTTTCAACACTTGCATCTATACTCACACACACACACACACACACACACACACACACACACACACACACACACACTAACATACATCTATGCATACAATCATGGTATCCTTCATCGCAAAACACACAAACTTATCAATCTAAAACAAAAGGTAGCCAAGGCGCAAAAGAAAACCCTAGCATTCATCTAACATGTGAAAAACTATCATGTATCTACAACAAGGCAGCAAGCAAACATATTACAAAACCCTAATCTACATCTAAGCATGTTCTATCATATCATCAAAGTGACACCCTAATACAATGCATGAACATCGCTAATGCATGGCTTATCCTTTACTTACCTCTCAACAGCATAACACCTATGATATCAATGCATGAACATGTGAATGAATGGTATTAACATTAATAAACCTTAATCTAAACTCTAATCTACACATGTGATAACAAACAAACATGTTAAAAGGTAAACAAACAGTTATGGGGCTTGAAACATATGAAAAGGAGCCTACACAGAATACACATGTGAGTGCAGAAACAAAACAAACAAAAATTAGGGTTTCTGGGTAACAGCATCACGCATGCTAGAATAGGTCTGCGTACGCATGAGTTTAGCCTACGTGCAGAAACAAAACAAACAAAGATTAGGGTTTTTGGGTAATGGCATCATGCACGCTAGAACAAGTCTGCGTACACATGAGTTCAGCCTGCGTGTACAGGCTAAATCATGCGTACGCAGATCCTTACCCAAAAAACCTAATTTACACAGAAACAGAGCAAAAGCCAAACAAAACATAAACGTAAAATCTAACAACCTAACATGCTTAAAGACATAAAGAAAACCTAAAACTAACCTAAACAAACATGTGTAAACATAAACTAAACAAAACACAAATTAAAATAAAGATAAAGGGCAGATAAAAAAAAAAGAAGGAAAAGTTTAAAAGGATACCTTAAAATGAATGCTCCTAGGCTTGATTTTTTACTGTGTCCCTTAGTAAAATATATCACAATTCAATAAAATAGTGATTAGCAATCTTAAACTCAAAGGATTGGTGCTAGAAAAGGTCTTAATAAAATAAAAATGACTTGAGGGTGTTTTATGAAAAACTCCTTTTGATTCACTATTTTCTAGTGAATCTTAGGTTTTTCCCGTGGGATATCTGCGTCTTGGAAAATGTATCATATAAGGCTTTTATAGTTGAAAAAATGGGGCTTGGAACAACTCCCAGACGATGTGGGATTCGTTCCAAAATTTAGCAATTATTGTAGAAAACTTGTCTTTCTTATGCTTCTGAAACCTTAGCTGCGTACGCAAGAATGTGTCTGCGTACGCATGCTTTAGCTTGCATACGCAGGCCGCGACTCAGGTACACAGGCTGCGACTCAGGTATGCAGGCCGAGGGCCACTTTGGTCATTTAATTTTCCAAAAATAGATTTTTGCTCATTTAAAAAGTTATATTTTCTATTTTAACACTATATCTGATTGAGTTCTAAACTGGTCTTGGGCCTTAGAGTCCGAGCATCATTAGGGGAACGGGGGCCTGAGTCGTAAGGGTTACAAAATGCGATGTCTATTGATGTTAGTATAAACGTCAGTTTAGCCCATAGGGCTTGGCCTAGTATACAGTACTTATTATATTATACTTGTACGTCATACACACTGTGCTTATATAAGACTTTCTATTATATAATGTTATACACAGAATATACATCCGTATACAAACTATTCAATCTCTCTCTCTCACTCACTTTATATTCTTAACGGACTTAGAAGTAGTAGTAGTAGTAGTTGTTGTTGTTGTTGTTTTTTTTTTTTTTTTTTTTTTTATTATATTGAAAAGCATTTTGGTCTTGAAAAAAGACATGGGGTGGTTCTCTTCTCTTGAGGTTGGAAATTTTTAGCACTCATGAAGTAATTTTTCTGGGTCAATAGAGAGTAATTTTGGATTGATCATAATTTTTTCACCATTCTCGCTCTGTTTGTTTCGAAGTAAAATATTTTCAAATGTAAAATATTTTACATGTAAAATATTTTATTTCTTGAAAATATTTTCATTTTGCTGTGTTTGTTGGTGTAATCCAATCAACCACCACCAAATTGGCAAAACCCAACCCACCACCACTCCACTGACCACCCACACCACCAACAGATCGGAAAAAACCACACACCAACACTCCACCAACCACTCAAATCCACGTGTTGGAGAGGAAAAAAAATAGTCGGCCAACGACCCATCGCAACCCACAATACCAGCCACCACCATGTCCCAGCCACCCAACAAAAATCCACAAACCCAGCCTTAAAATCAAGATTGGTAAGCTGTAAGCCCACGCAGCATTAAAAAACTCGAACCAGTTACCTCACATAGCAAAAAATAAAAACCAAATCTAAGCCAATGGGTGAGCTATTGTAGGTGGAGGTAGAGATGATGGAGGTAAAGCCGGTGGAGGTGGAAAATAATGAGAAAAAAAAAAAAAAAAAAACAACAACAACAACAACTCAAGAAGTTCAAACTTGAGAATAAGTGTGTTGAGTTGACCACGGTTGAGGTGAGGTTGGTGATGGGTGGTGCCGACAATCGGATCGTGGCTGGTGATGAGTGTCTTGGTGGTCTGTTTATGGGAGAAAAGGGCTAGATGGTGGGTTGGGTTATGGAGAGAAGACTGGGAAAGTGTGACTGCGTGAGAGTGAGAGAGAGGCATGGGTATTGTGAATGAGAGAGTGTAGCAATTGTAAAATATTTTACCAATATTTCAAGTGTAAAATATTTTACACAAACATTATAAAATGTGAAAATATTTTACATTGAAACAAATGGAGTGGAAAATGTAAAATATTTTCTAGATAATGTTTTACTCCAAAACAAATGGGATTTTAGATAAAATCAGAGATCTCTGCAGAACTGAATCAGTGTTCTCAAGGTGTGCCACGCATGAGGCAAGCATGCCAAGGATTAGTGGACATCCATGGGATTGAATCAATCATATTGACGTGCATCGCCTCCTTTGGGGTGGCAAGGACCTTGATTTGCCGACTCTGGTTGTTGTCACAAACAGAATTAGTAGTATATATGGGGTGACACGAGGGCAATAATTCGTAGTGACACAAACATATCATGTAACTAAAGTTTTTCAAAATTGAAAACGAGCCCTTTTTGTAGCAATGCTAGCAAAGGCTAACATGAGGCCACGACTAAAGGAAAATTAGGCTGAAATCCACGAGCCATGCACCATGGGGACAATGAGAGCAACCCAAGGAGACATAAAGAACTGTACAAGCAAGGAGAAGTGTTTGTACAAGCCAAGTCCTTTGGCTTTGTCTCAAGCATTTATGAGGAACATGTGAGCTTAACCACCACCAGCTTTACCCCGTCCATCAAGAGAAGAAGGGTTCGGCACTCTCACCACATCTGCTTGCTCCTCCTTTCATAACGCAGCCAATATATATCTCCACTTTCTCCCATCTTTTATGTGAATCAGAATGCTTACAGACTGATTGGTTTACATAATACTCCTACAATACTGCTTTAAAAAAAATAAAAAATAAAAATAAAAAAAAGCAAATTTTTGTCTAAATTAATTTGAAGGAATCTCCTAAAATGTATCACGTGACGACTCATAAAATCATTTACGTGTAAAATGCTTGCTAATTGCTGGCATGTTAAATGGTGATTAGGCTGTTTTGTGAAATATATGCTTGCTGCTCGCACAGTAGGAATGAAAAGTTGGATGCATCATTCAGTGTCCCAAGGTGTTTGGAATCTGATCTGATCCCCCAAATATTATGAGATTTTGGTTGGCATTTTGGCAGTTAGTAAGAGGGCTATCCTGATCAGAGCCACACGTGTGTTGGACTCATGTTAGGAAAGTTTAGGAGAAAAAGATGAGCAATGTAGCTGTCTTTTGACTCAAAATCCAGGATGGTTGTGCGTCGTTTTTATTACCCTATACGCTCTCCGGCCATTCCCTTACATCACGGCATGCAAAATAGAATTGAGAATGGGACTTTGTGGGTTGCTTTCCTCAGGGTAAGGTCATGTCATTGTGCCATGATCCATGTAATGAAAGTGAAATGACTACGAGGGTGGGTCATTGTTGCTCCTCGAAAATTAAGAACTAGTACTAGTAGTCGTATTAACATAAGTGACTCGTGCGTTTAAATTATCCTATCAATCATAATGGATAACTAGTTTAAAGAGACGCGTACAATTTGTCCAAGATTTGTGGTGCAGTTAGTTGACAATATATATATATATATATATATATATATATATTGTGTTTTAAGGAATATATACAAGGTTTAAATCTTTTATCTCATAACTATCGATTTTTTTATAAATGATCTATATGATTTGAAAAAAAAAATGTGGACATAATTTTTGTACCATAACTTTGATGTAACTACTAACTAATTATGAGTAGTGAAAAAAAAAATAGTGAGTCCATATTAAATTGATAAGTAACTTGCCAATCTGTTAAGTTAAAATATATCTTAAACTTGCATCAGCAAATACATGTTCACTCAAAGACTACCTCATTAGCCCTCTCTTGGGGAAATTGTGTTACACAATTTTGTGCTTAATCGAATGCAATTTGTTAGGCTCGCTCTCATTTCACTTCTAATATTTTTCCCCTCATCAACTACAGCTTTCTAATATTGGCCATACATTTTCTTTGAAGTGCATGTCAATTTTTATCCTCATATATACGTTTGATATGGTTCAACCTATAACTTTCAAATTGCATGGTTTTTGTCATAATTATTTGCAAAAGATAGTGCTGAAAGTGATAGTGAAATGACACTACAAGAACTTTTCTGTTTCAGCCATGCAGATTCAATGAATTGAAAACGCCATCTTGCTCCCTTCTCAAAATGACCACTTTATTTGGGACACCAAAGTAGGCCTTGCGAGTTATTAGTTATAGTACTCTATCCCCTATGCAACCTAACATGTTTTATCACTTTCTCCGTGTGTCTTGGCTCATCAATCTCTTTTTAGACTTTTCAGTAATGAAAGTGAACTGTCTAATACCATAACCAAATTTCAGAAATATTCAGCATAGGGAGAAAATTATCAGTCTCTTTTTTAGACTTCTAGTAATGAAAATGCTAATATGAATCATAGTGGCATAATCCATCACAATGTGAGCTTAGGGGGAAAATTAACCAGTTTGGAAAACAAGGGTGCAGTTGCACAAGTTGAGAGAGAATTGTCTGAAAGTTCAATTATTGTGTAAAACACTAATGAATATTTAGACCCCCAATTTCAAATTAAATCAACACAAGTTTATACTCAAACAATATATGTGCGGAATAATAGGTACAATTAGAAACCCAAACAAATAAACAACTATACACCATAATTAAACACGACACAACAGCAATTAAAAGGTAAGAGTAAGGGTTAGAGAGATGCAAATACAAAGATAACACCGGCACATGCTATCGAAGAGGAAACTAAAGAACTCGGCGAAAATCTCTCCACTGCCCTCCAAGCGGTGAAATGATCCACTAAAGAATAAAGTTGGGATACACAAATAGCAATAGACCCTCCAAGCCTAATTTACCCAATGCACCTAAGCTCTCCAAGCTTTTTGCTCCAACAAGGTTACGCCTAACCGTGTCTTCTTTAACTTCCCAAATCTCGCAATAAGCCCATTGCATCAACCAAGTGAATTGGTCATCTCCAAACTACTTCCCAAGCACCAAAATACCTCATCACTGATATGGGTATGGTAAGATAAAGATTTGGCAAGAGTACCTCTCAAGAATATGTCAATGGAGAGTATGAGAGTAGAGGAATTTGGAAAATCAAAAGTCTAAAATTGTGGATGAGTCAATCTTGGTTTTTTCTTGGATTTCTCTCTCAAAATTCTCTCTGAAAGCTCTTTACATTTCGTGGGTATAAGGATATTTATAGTAGTGTACATGAGGAATGTGAAAAGTCAATTTTTAGCAAAACAGGGCATTCTGGCGACTTGGCCTCGCGACTCGTCCCAATCGCGAGTTCTAGTCACAAGATAACTAACTAGCTAGACTGTCATTTTTTTTTCCGGTAATGCTCCAGCTGTCGTGACCCTTCATCTTCTTGCATGCTTCACATGTGTAGTATTTTGGCAAGCTGCCAATCGCAAGTCACTCGCAAGATCCAATCGCGAGAAACCTCCAAATGCACACATTCTTGAATTTCTTCACACTCTCTCACACACAACCCTTACATAATTACCACCTAAATACAGGGTATCTAATTGCTAAATTACAAGCAAATTTGGCACGAAATAAAGCCAACACATGATAGAATAAATTCATCCTTACAATCTTCCCCTTTGGCTATTCAGTGACAAAACCCTAAAACAGACTCTAGACTTAAAATGTGAGTTGGGAACAGTTGCGAAAACTCACTCACACCTAACTCTAGATTCTATGAAGCTCTTAAATCATATGGACAAGTTTTCCTGAAAACAATAACATAAGACGATCATTGTAAGTAGAAATCTTGAAATGCATATGAAGCAAGTACAATGCGATCAAGCAATAGATAATATAACAATAAAGCATGGCTTGACCAAACATGAACAATCACTGTAAATAGTGACCACAATGATCATTCACACAAGGAATGAACATCCGGACATGCAAGCTAATAAGCTCGATGCAAAGAATCATTTGCATGTCCTACACTCAACCGATACAAAAACACTAAGGAAGTTGCATCAAGGATACAAGATCTAACAAGGGCACAAGAGTAGAGTACTAAAGATAATGCATACATAATCTAAAAGTACAATAAGCTACAAAGCAAAGGCACATATTTAAGCATAGTTTAAATAGCTAAAATATTCAAGCATTCATAACACACCATGTCCAAATATTTTAAAACCAAGTACTAAAGTTATAGATTACTTAAAAACCAAACCAAAGTACTAATATGAATGCTATGAAATCCTATAATAGAAACTAAAATAAAACATAAACCATAAAAGCTATAAAAACTTATAAAAGTTCTCCCCCTCAAGGTAAGGCTCCCCCTCAAGAGCTATTCCATCTACTCCCCCTTTTTGACCGGAATGGCCAAAGGGCTAAGGCTGGTCAGTGAAGTTATCAAACTTGGCTGCAAGCAAGTTGATCTATTTTTAAATGGTAGTCAGCCTGTTGGAGTGCTCATTTTGGACTTCTCGCAAGCTGTCAATTCTCTTAAGAATGATCTGAAAACATCTGAAGGCACTGCTGAAGATGATGAGGCTCTGCTCCTTCCTCTACCACCAACCCTTTGGGACAAAGATGGTTGTCCTTCCGCTTCAGTCTCGATGTCCATAGGCTGTTCTTGTGCAGGATCAACCTCCTCTTCATCACTCGGAAGATGAACTTTGCTCCTTGTGATTGTTAGAGCATTGATATCAGGAGGTGTAGGCATGAGGCTGATGTCTTGGGGAGTCTCCACACATTTTTCATGAAAGATTTTCATGATTAGACGAGGGAGGATAAGCTTAGGCCTTGAGGTTGTCCTTGTTTCATCGGCAAGAATGGAGAATAGATAGGCTGATGTCAATGTAGATGTTCTCCTAAAGCTCCATGAGGAAGATGGCTCTTGCATTGTTGATGGTGGTTGTCTTCCTTACCGGATATAGGTTGAACACCATGATGTAGGTAAGACATCGTAAATCCGTTCGGAAAGCAATTATGTTGAGACATCTCCCCTCTCTAACACCACCAATATGGGATTAAATCGTCTCTATGGAGAGCATTTTGTCCTCAAAGTGAGTGAAGTCATGTTCTACATCTCCAAATCCGAGAACCTCGTCAATATCCTCCACTTCAATGGTAAATTCATGGCCTCTAACCCAACAATCTATGACATCCTCTCGTATGATGGCATTGGCATAGAATTCTCGAATCAATGGTTTGCAAACCCCTGGGAGATCACTCAATAGCTTTTCCCAACATCTTTCCACAAAACAGCTTAGGATGAAGTAGTCCTTGAGATCAACAAGACCTATAAATCGCTCTTGAATGATTGGAGCTTTAACAAAGTGTTGGTTGTATCGCTCAAAATGTTGGATGGAACGAAACCGAGTTTCATCCATGCGTTTCCCCTTGTCATCATGCTAAGCAGAAGTTTTCTTTGGAGCCATCTGTAAAACAGAGTAGCAAAGACCACAAAATAGAGCACAAAATATGATAATAGACTTGATTAGTAACAAGTTAGTACCAAATTAGAAATTTTGAATTAAAACCCTAAAAACTGAAATTTTAAGAGTAATTCAAAAACAAATTGACATGTGAAGACATATAGTATCAAAAACATGATAGAATCATATCATTAAGCACTCAAACATGTCAAAGTGTGTGTGTGTGTGTGTGTGTGTGTGTGTGTGTGTGTGTGTGTGTGCATTAAATGCAAAAGTGTGCAAACAAGGGCAAAGTGTAAAAACACATAATCATATACTGTTTCAAAATCAAAGAAACAAGATTATTCTTACAAATATTGTATTCCATAGAATCCAAAGAGACACACAAAAACATCTAAAAGACATTTTATCATGAATATGATATGCACAACATAACACAAAACATAATACAATGCATAGGAATGAAGCACAAATGTGTAAAACATGTAGAATAGGCATTATACTAACAAAATCAACAAAACCCATAAATCAAACTCAACAAAACATCAACAAAACCATATTCAATCATCATATTTTCATATTTCATCATAAGCACGAAATTCAAGAAAACTAGGGCTAGAAACTTGAAATACTTTGAGAAAAAGAAAAAACTCATACATTTTCTTGAAGATTAATGAAGGATTGATGAAGGACATAGAGGTTTTGTGAGTGAAAATAGAGGTTTAGGAAGAGGGAGAGGCGGACAAGACAAAGTGTGTCACGTGATGGGAGGGAAAACTGAAAAGTTTTTGAAAACTATCATGGATTTAACCCTATTTGTGCAAAACACACGATTTTCGCGACTGGAATGAGTCGCGCGCAAGTCGCCAAAACGAGTCATCAAAATCCCTTGACAAAATTTTTAAGAAATTTGTCTATGTGTTTTTTGCGACTAGGAAGTCCACTCGCGAGCAAGTTGTGAAGGGAGTCGTGAATCATTCTGAGTAAGCTCGCGACCGAAGCTTCCACTAGCGAACAAGTCGCCAAACTGACTCGCGAAAATGCCAAAAACCTAAAAATTTTAAAATTTTTCTTAGTATTTTTCGCAACTGAGGGATTGACTCGCTAGGGAGTCGCAAGAGCTTTTGAGTAAACTTGTGACTGGGGTCTCATGTTTGGCTTGACCCGCGAGAGTGAGTCGCCAAAACAGAGTTGCACAGATTTTGGGTTTTCTAAAAATTTTCAATACAAAAGCATTTTTCAAAAACAACTAAAAATACTCAGAAATCTTTTTGCGTTTGATCAACATATGATTGAGTATGTACTACACATTTAATCAAGTACAATCACACAACTGAATAAGGCATTAATTGAACATAGACATGTGTGATGTGTGTGGGTACCAAATATAAGATAGTCCTTAGTCTAATGTGAAGCTTCAATGATCAATTCAATCAAGACATACACAATTTGCACTAGGAAGAGTGACCAATCTCAATTATAGAAGTATGCATATATGACCTCTCACAAAACTTGATTACATAACTTTGAAGTTTTTCATTTGGCTTCTTACATTTCAAAACATTTGATCATTATAGAACAATACATCTCATTTTGAGATCGATGCCTGAAATTTTTTATATTTCAATTGATGAATAATCCTTTGACTTTTGGGCACCATACATTTTCGGGCACCATACATTTTCATTACAAGTTGCTTTCTCTTTTTCCTAGTTAAATACTAGTATGTGCGATGGCTTTTGTAGTTCATTATCTCTTTTCGAGATTTGACTTTTGTTGAGCTATAAGCAAAAACATAAAAGAGTGGGAAGATATATACGCACAGGTCTATGCAAGTCTTAAGATCAACAAAACTATTGGCTAATCATTCATGACAAGTTTGCAGATCTATTTATAACAATCACATAGATGTCAAGATTTTTTCTACAATGATATGAGTGCATAGAGAACAAGCTACACTTGTAAATCAAAAAGCCATTTGTACGAAGGTACAAGGCAAAATACACGTGTGACAAAACACAATAATGCTGATCAAACTTTTTGGATTTTCTACTTTTTATGTGTTTTTGGATTTTTGACACAAAAGCAAGTAGAGATTGGTCAAAAAGAAAGAATAAACATTCAAAGCTATTAAAAACAAACAAAAGCATTAAAAACATGCTAGAGTGAAAAACATAATCATACAACTATACAATGTCACAACAAATCGGAAGAATTAATGCATGGACATGTTCTAATGCTTATGTATGTGTACCCTTCTTCATCCACACGGCACGTGCGTTTGGGGTGATATCCTTAGAGGATTGGGTACTTGAGTTGCGATTCTCAAACCTTAGGGTGAAGTTTGCCAAACAAGAAGTGATGGTGTCTATCATTTTCATTACATCACCAATATCGGAGCCAGCTTCTCGTCCTTTTGGTTGTTTGAGATTCCCTTTGCCATTTCTTTGTCCTCTTGGCCTTCGAAAATTTGCAATTTTCAATACTTGAAGCTTATGGCAATTAGGTCTAGTGTGTCTTCAGATTTCACAATGGTGGCAAAAATGTTAAGTTTGTGGATCTCTTTGTGACTTCAGAAGAGATTTCCCTTTAGCAATGGGTTTAGCCACTAACGGCTTTAGAGGCTTAGTCAAAAACCTTTGAGCAATCACATTTGGCTCCTTCTCAACCTTCACTTTCTCAACAGTTGGAGTTGCTATCATTGGTTCCTTTGCTTTAACAAACTTCATCTCCTTAGACACATTTACACTTGAGCTACTTTCTCTGGTATATCCTAAGCCGCTTTTGTCAGAAAAGGGCTTTTGATGTGTAAGCACTTCGCCAAGTTTCTTGGAGGCAACACGCTCCACTTTGGCATTTGCATGAATCACTTCAAGCTCAAGAAACTTAATCTTAGAATAGACATCAGTTATTTCTTCATTCAGCTTTTCAACTTCACATTTCGTTTCTTTGTACCGTACTAGAAGACTTTTATAATCCTATTCAGCTCTCTTCATTTTTCTTATGGCTTCTTTAGCCACTCTTGCATACTCTCTAGTCTTCTCAAGAAGAGAATTATAGGTTTCTTGCAATCCCTTTGTACCTTCATAGATACATTCTTCATCTTCATCATCGGATTCCTCCCCAACTCCCATTGACTCCACTTCGGTGTACTCACAGAGCTCTTCTATTAGAGCAGTCAAATCTTTTGAAGAGTCCACGGATGCAATGGTCATAAATGCGGATTAGTTTCCTTCTTCGTCACATCTTTCTTCCGAGTCTAAATTGGAGCTGTCCGAGTCACTAAGGGTAGTGGCAAAGACTTTACCCTTTGCCTTTAAATAAGTGGGGCATTCCCTCTACATGCCCATGACCTTTGCACTCATAGCACATGACTGCTTGAGACGGAGAAGAATCTTTGGAGTCTTTCTTTTTGAAGTCTTTCTTATCCTTCTTGAAATTTGAAAATTTCCCAATCTCAAAGGACTTCTCATCCCTCTTGAATTTCAAGAACTTACGAAAGTTCTTAGCAAGGTACGCCACTTCCTTTTCAACCTCATCCTCATCCGAGGAGTCTTGAGCTTCCACTCTCTCATTGATTGTCTTTAGAGCAAGAGTTTTGCTTTTACTTTGTGATAGTAGAGATAGCTCATAGGTTTGAAGAGAACCTATGAGTTAATAGTAGATATAGCTCATAGGTTTGAAGAGAATCTATGAGTTCTTGAATTTTAATCTCATCAAGATCTTTGCTCTCTTCGATGGCAGTGACTTTTGTACAGAAACTCTCTGGCAATGATCGTAGAATCTTCCTCACAATCTTGGAGTCCTCATTCTTTTCTCCCAAGTTGAATTTCTCAATCACCACTTCATTTCCATAAAATGAGTCGAATGACTCGCCTTCACTCATCTTCAGCTCTTCGAAGTGTGTGGTAAGCATTTGCAACTTGGTGTCCTTCACCTTTTTGGTGCCTTTATAGGTTGTCTCCAAAATTTTCCACGCCTCCTTGGTAATTGTAACATGAGAAATCCTGTGAAACTCGTCCAAAAAAACACCACAAAAAATAGCATTTAAAGCCTTGCTATTAGCGTTAGCTGCCGCAAGGGCTGCCTTATCCCATGTGGATTTGGCGGCCTTCGGCCTAGTCTATCCTATCTTAACAGCGTCCCAAACACTATTATCAATAGAACAAAGGAATGCCCTCATATGGACTTTCCAAAATGCATAATTGCTCCCATCAAAGTATGGAGGAGCATTAAGCGATTGAGATCGATCCATCTCAAAAAGGGTTTAGGATCACACTTAGGTAATGAAACCACAACAAGTGCACCCGTTCTGATACCAATTGAAAATTCAATTAGTGTGTAAAACATTAATGAATGTTTAGATCCCTAATTTCAAATTAAACCAACACAAGCTTATACACAAACAATATATATGCGGAATAATAGGTACAAGCAGAAACCTAAACAAATAAACAACTCTACACCATAATTAATCATGACACAGTAGCAATTAATAGGTAAAAGTAAGAGGTTAGAGAGATGCAAATACAAAGATAACACCGACACGTGTTATCGAAGAGGAAATCGAAAAACTCGGCGAAAAACCTCTCCACCGCCCTCCAAGCGGTGAAATGATCCACTAAAGAATAAAGTTAGGATACACGAATAGCAATAGACCCTCCAAGCCTAATCTACCTAATGCACCTAATTCCTCCAAGCTTCTTGCTCCAATAAGATTACGTCTAACCGTATCTTCTTTAGCTTCCCGGATCCCACAATAAGCCCGTTGCATCAACCAAGTGAATTGGTCATCTCCGAACTGCTTCCCAATCACCAAAATACCTCCTCACTGATATGGGTATAGTGAGATAAGGATTTGGCAAGAGTACCCTCTCAAGGATATGTCAATGAGAGGATGAGAGTAAAGAAATTTGGAGAATCAAAAGTCTAAGATTGTGGATGATTCAATCTTGGTTTTCTCTAGGGTTTCTCTCTCAAAATTCTCTCTAGAAACTCTCTACATTTCGTGGGTATAAGGGTATTTATAGTAGTGTACGTGAGGAATGTGAAAAGTCAGTTTTCAGCAAAATAGATATTCTGGCGACTTGGCCTCGCGACTCATCCCAGTCGCAAGATAACTAACTGGCCAGATTATCATTTTTGTCCTGTAGTGCTCCAGCTGTCATGACCCTTTCACTTTCTGCATGCTTCACATGTGTGGCATTTTGGCGAGTTGCTAGTTGCGAGTCACTCACGAGATCCAGTTGCGAGAAACCTCCAAATGCATACATTCTTGAATTTCTTCACACTTTTTCACACACAACCCTTACATAATTCCCACCTAAATACAAGGTATCTAATTGCTAAATTACAAGCAAATTTGGCACGGAATAAAGCCAACACATGATTGAATAAATTCGCTCTTACACTGTCTAATACCATAATCAAATTTCATAAATATTCAGCACACACATTGAATAGGAAAACGCAGAAGAAGACAAAAGTTTTAAAGGATTTCGGGCACAAGTGCCAGGAAATTAACCCCAGAACTAACCCACATGATAGAAACAATGAAAAGATCGACATTCACGACAGTGTCATTGTCAATTTATTTAGTCTCAATCCTAAATGGCTCCCAAAAGGGAACAATTTTACTGAAAAACCTCCCCACCACCTTTGCATCCAAAATCTTAATGGCTTCCTCTGATTTAATGCATCTGGGTGTTTTGTACTGATTAACAGAAGACCCTTGAGACACACAAAAGTCCATAAGTGCATCAAATGTCCCATGCTTCACAACCCTTATCTCTAAGGGTCCAATTGAATTGTCCTTTTTCCTGCATCTCCTATAGACAGAATCCAGTAATTCTTCCACTGTGGAGCAGCATTGTTCCATTATAGTATGATCAAGCTCTGGAAAATCATTGTTTCCTTTCATTTTAAGCTCCCAAAATAGTACATAATGACCCGGTATTGATGAAGTGTCAGCATAGCTAGTGTACTCAGTTACGAGAAAACCAAGTGACTCAAGCAGGCGCTTTGCTTGTGTCACTGCATTTAACAAGTCCTCTTCGTTTGTTTTGTCTGTGTCTATGCTCAAAACCACATTTCGCCGGTGCACAAAACGGAACTGGGGAGCTTTGTTGTGAAAACCAGTAACCATGAGAATGTCTCCCACTCTGTATCTGTATAGGCCTGTCAAAGATGACATACAATGAGGTAAGAGAGTAAAAAAGAAAAAGAAAAAGAAAATGTGCACATGATATGGACCTTCCAGCACAAAGTTGTTCAAGCTAAATTAAAAAAATACACAATCAATACGACTCCCAAGTGAAGCGTCTCTAACAATGTAATTACTAATTACACTTTACAAGTTGACACTCTTGAAAATTGAACTTGTGGGCCAGACTTCAAGAAGTTCAAGTAAACAATTGATATGGGGCCATTCCAGGGAAAATCAATGGAAGTTTATAGGTAAATAATTGATATAGGAGAGAAGGATAGTTTCAATAGGGTAATAATTAGTGCACACACTGTTGCACCCAAAGTACACACACAGAATTATGCACTGAAATCGTCACGATTTCAGTGAGGGTGTGAAATAAACTACACTCGTTTCAATAAGATAAAAACTTACTATAGGGGAGACATCCAGGGCTGTGGAATTACACCTGGTTAATAAATCTTTTACCTTTGTGTGAATTGCATTAAGCCCCATTGTTTAAGACTACAGAGCATGAAATAAATGAGCCATGTGGGTCAGATCTGTAGGAAGAAAAAAAATACCTGTGAAAGTCGTGACAACTAGTTCGTAATAGTGACCAAGCTTCACATCCACTAGATCAACTGTTTGCATCCCTTCCCTTTTATCCTCCTCCTGTATGCAATTCTGATCAGAAACACCATTGCATTTGATCTTCTCCGACATTTCCTCATGGTTTTTCTCCACAGGTAGGAACTCAAAGTAGGCCATGTTAGGGAGGAGTGTGTAAGACACATCAGAAGGCTTGCTAAGCGGTTTGAAATTGATACCAAAGTAGCACTCAGAAGAAGCATACATAGTTGATACTAAAGGGATTCCACCGCTGTAAAATTCAAGAGTCGGGATGTATTGGGCCATAGACCCTGTAACAATGACTTCAATGTACTTTGTTCTAGGCCAAAGCTTTTTAATTATCCCTTCCCATGATTTACCATCACATTCATACTCAATCAAATCAGCCAAATCTGAATTGGGTTTGCCAAGGATTAAAGATACAGCATTTCTGCAACTGGGGTCAGTGATCCAGTCACTGACATGACTAGTTCTAATGTTAGAACACATTTCTCTCCAATTCTCCTCCAAGAATTTGATAGCTCGCAGGAAAGCAGACGCGAAAACAGCACCAACCCTTAGAACCTCATCCCTCTGTACTAAGCCACAAAGTAATTGACAATACATGCTCTGCTTGCTGTCTGAACACAAGATAGTCTCATCCGGGCTTGTGTAAATATTAAACCGATTGAAAGGCCGGTTTCTGAAGTTATTGCTCTTGTAATAGCTTGTTAGCACAGGTCTTGCCGTCAAACCAGCAGGAGTTATAATTTCTGGTTTGATAAACAAAAGGTACATTCCTTTTCCTTGATCTAAGCCATCCAAGTACCTGAATTTATAAATGCACATTTATTTAGTATCCCAGCTTTCACTGTTCCATTCTTTTTTTCAAAATTAAATCATGAAAAAAAAAAAAAAAAAAAGCCAATAACATTGTAGCTCAACTGGCATCTCTTGGTGTTTCCAACGGAGAGATTCATAGTTCAAATCTTGCTTTCCATTGTAATTATCAAATTATTTAAAAAAAAAAAAAAAAAAAAAAGAGAAAACGCTTCTCACTTGTTCATCACAGGCACAAGGAGGTTATAGAAGAATGTCTTTCTATCCAAGTCTTCAGCAGTTGAAGGCATCATCTTTGGTTGCCCTCCCGAAGTTCCCGAGCTGCCAAAAGTTGGATAAATTTTAGAATTAATCATAAATATATAATAGTCAGTTGCTCGAGGAGCTCTGATACAATATTAGCAAAAAAAAAAAAAAATGCTGTCAAATTCTATACCTTGTGAGAAGCTCGGTGACTGGTTGAGATGAAATGATTTCTGATGACTCCCCATTGGCAATTCGCTCGATGTAAGGCTTGATATCTTCATAATTCACAATAGGAACTTTCTTCTTGAAAAGTTTCTTATCAGAATGGCCATTGAGAAAGCTCCTAAGATATTCTGTCTGCAAATTTTGTTTCACTATCTCCTCTAATACCTGTTGTTGCAGTTGGCATGCATTTGTGGTCAGGTCCTCCAAAAGCTTCATTCCAGTTTCGCTGTCATTTGGATCATACCTTGGCAACATCTTTGGCAATAAGAGCTTTTTGGTAGCTCTAGAACATGTCACTAACTGTTGCTTGACATGAATAAGTTAGAAAAACATGGAACAGTACGCGTTCTTGATCAGATAATTGAATTGTGATTATGCTTGCTCAGACAAGACCCCGAAAGCCATTAAGAGTTGTAGCCTCTCTTCCTGTTGATCTGAAATTCACAACATACCTCATCAGAAGCCAGAATAATTAATGAGAATGTTCAAGAGAAACTACTACATAACAACTTAGAGGGCATTCTCTCATATTTAAAAGGCCTTTCTCTCTCTCTCCATATAGTGTATGTGTTTCTGTGTAGCCGCTAATATTATATGAGGGTGGAGGGCAAATGTTTAAATAACACATTCTGGAGGGGATTATAGAAAATGATATATATTCAAGAAAACTAAAATATAAAAAGAAGGAAATGTAAGGGAAGTAGAGGCTATGGAGGTCCTACACACGTGGCCTTGTCCGGTAAGCTGTGAATCCTTTATAAATTATCGGTCTAAGCTACCTAAGGTACCTATTTTTCCACTCCCATCAGCCACTCATAGAATCAATTAAAAAAATTGTTGTAGAATTTCAAACCCAATCAATAGCTTTCTTTGCTCAAGATAAGCTTTGTCAGCAATTAAAGTATTCAACGATAAATGCCAGTGTTGCTCAGATTCTAGCTTATAGAGTATTATTTAGATTATGCAGATAGAATGAGGGGCAGAAAAAAAGGAGATTAATAAGAACCAAGTCATGCAAAAATTCCAAGAACCCATGAAAGAATGGGACAATGCTATCAAAGTGTCAATCATAGAGAAGCTCACTTTACAGCTTTTAGTGCTGAACCAAGATATTGTAAGTTGAAACAGGAAACATCATTTCAAAACGGGCCTTCATACTTTTTTTTTTTTTTTTTTTTTCAGATAAATGAGAAATTTAGGGAAGGTTTACTAGTTTTGATTAGATGTTTTAGGTGGCATTACACATGGGGATATGCATGATAGCACAGTAGGTTACACCTTCCTTGACCTCGTTAAGTAGTTGCTTGTCAGATTTTCAGCAAACATTGACAATGTGCTCAAAACAAGGGGTCTTTTTGGTTGAAGTGAGGTTAAGGATACAAAATTTTATAATCTTTTTTTCACATGATAAATTGTGATTGGACTGAATCACTTCTACAAAAATTCATCATTGACATCATTTTTATTAATGTTAATAATAACATGTCAACTTTGCAATTGTGTGAAAAATACTGTAAATAAATTGTGTTTTTAGAGCTATTTTTTTGACTAACACTCATGTTGAATTGTGAGCTGTGTCATTTCATCTCAAAATTAATTGGTGATGAGAAAGACATATTCAAATATTTTATGGCCTTCGACATCACTCCAAACAGGCCTCTTCTTAGAGTGGTTGTAAAGAGTCAAATTGTGTTCCTCCCAACAATCCCTCCCTCGCAATGACATTCTCGTGACTTGAACCCATGACCATGGCTCTAATATCATTTGTCGAACCGTGAACTGTATCATTCCACTTCAAAACCAATTAGTGATAAGAAAGACACAATCAATTTTTTTATGGTTTTTGACATCACATCATACAGACTTGTTTTTAGAGTGATTATAAAAAGTCAAATTGTGATCTTCCCAACAACTCTTATTAATTTAAAGATGATAAGAGTCTATTTGCAATATTATACTTATGTTTTCGTAACGAGAAATGTAATAAGAAATTAAATCTTTTTAATCTGATAATGTTTTGGTTGCCAATTTTTTTAACTCTCAAGTCAATCTCTCATTCTTAATCTAATACATGGAAGAACTCCAAAGCAAGTCTCAAAAATTATGACTATGTACTAATATTCTAATATAAAAATAAATCAAACCTTTTGTATCAGACCAAGATCATATGACTGAAATGCCGAGTCTGTTGTTCCCAATGAATGCTCCAGGGGTCACATCATAATTTGAGTAAACGGGTATCACTTTATTTATCTTGCTGAAATTTGAGAGAATTTTTGTATATAATCAGACAAATTAATGATAATTGTACCATCTTAGAAATATTCAAGCACACAATCTTCAGTGCTATTTCAGAGGACTAGTTCTGCTTTGGCACTGACATGTTCCCCAACCTTTACCGAAATTCCAAAAAACAACTACATTAGATGATCCAAAAAAAAAAAAAAGTTCAATTATAATCAAGAAAAAAAAAAGTTTTTAAAAAAAGAAAAGTAGTGTACAGACAATGGATGTCATGCTAGTGAATCATGTGTCATCTCAACGACCCTACTCTGGAATCAACAAAATCATGATTGGAGACCGACCAATGGAACCGAAATTTATCGGGATCCATACTAGTAAAGCCATGTTGGATTTATGAATTTCAGGACTACGAGTCAAGATTCAAGAAAGTGTTTGCTTGCATCTGACCCACCTGGTAATTGAAAGATCTGAGGACAAATATAGTACTATTTTGAGTAAATTATCAACTACTGCCAAAAACTCATTTTTCTAGGCTCTTACACTCGTGTCCCAAGAAGAGCCAAGCCTCCAAGCTCTTTACTTTTTTATCTGGGAAAGGCAAATACAGCACGAAAATAGTACACACCAACAAAATTGATTTTATGAAACACTTTTTGGTATAAGAATCAGTTAGTTATTCTTATTCATCTCAAAAAGAATAGAAAAGAAACCTCATAGTTAAGAAAGTTGTCTGGATTTTATAAACAGCAGACGCAAAGTTATTATTTGGTTTGTTTTTCACATAACGAGCAATACGTTTAATTGAAGTAAAATGATCTGTAAAGGTTGAAAAGAACAGCTTTGTAAGAAATGTAATTTCTTTCATGTGAATCCAAGAGGACTTCCATTCAGCTAAAAGAAAAAAGGAATCCAAGGAGTCCCAATGGTGTACTTATGCTACAATGTCAAGGGCAAGAAAAAGAGTCAGTCACTCAAAATGTGATGCCAGAAATGGAAATGGGTTCCTCAATTGGTGCCAAAATACGCATGATTTTGAATAGAATGGCCTTTTCATATTGCACCATATTAGGAAAAATACAATGCTAGCATGTGACTCTTAGTCTCTGCTGTGTGTTCCAGCAACGATTGTACATGTAGCTAGCATAAAATGACAAGGTTATTTTGATTTGTGACATCTATTCTATAATCAAAAACAAATTAGAATAGTAAGCAAAATACAGCTGCACTATCCAGAACTCATAGGAAGGGCACAAATACAATAGAGGGTGCTTGATATATGTGTCACCTCATGGACTTTGGAGCTATTTCTATGATATATCCTAGTTACTTCCAAATGAAGATTTGGCCGTCATCTAAGCAGTTTCTCTCTATTAATAATATGTAAATCACATTGAAGAAGAAGATAAAATGGTAAAATAATGGTTAATCAGTTATTAGTACATACAAATCGGGATTTGCTAGATTTGGTTTGTTAGGTTTTCATGTTCAAAGAAAAAACAAAATAAGGTGCGTTATGGAGGGGACAGACCGCCCTTGAAATGGGGAGGGGAAAAGGAGCAAAACAAGGGAGGGAAAGATTGAGGAAGGGTGGGATCTCCCGCTATTCGCATTAATATATATCCCTGTTGACCAACAAATTGTGACTTATAGTTTTTCAAGTCACCTCTAGAGTCTCTGCTAGTTAGCAGATGAAAGTTCAGGATAATTAGCATAAATAGGTTGCATGCCCATTATTTTGTGAGTAATGATTACTACGCATTGAGTATTGCACACTCGCCGTACACTCACTATAATGTGGGTTGAAATCATGTTTTGAAAACACAATTTTTAAAAAATGTATACACAGTGTGCAATAAGAAGTTTGTTACAAGATTTAGCTTTATTTTATTTTGTTTTCTACACTATATCAAGCTTAACTATTATGGACGTAATTAGGATTTCTTCATTTTGGACAAAGGCTAATATTGAAACCACGAGTAAACTTTCCCTACTCCCTCCACACCAACTTGAATGGTTTGATGCAAAACAGACTTTGCTAACTGACACCAATGGACTACTATATCCATAGTTAGCAATTTTACAATCTTAAGAAAACCTTATCCGCATATGTGTGAGCACATTGGAGTTATGAAGCACGGGTGCGTTTTTGGATTTAGGTAAAGGTGCGGAGGCAGGACTCGGCAATTTTTGAAAAAGTAGGGTGTGGGTGCGGCTGGGTGTGGCGATTAAAAAATTATTAAAAATATTTTTATTTATATTTATTTATATATTTTTACTATTAAAATATTCTTAAAAAACACATTACTATGCCTTGATATACAAAACAAAGAAAGAAGAAGGCAAGAAACACAAAACAAAAAAGAAGCAACAAATATTCAGAATAAAATTGAGGATGGACAGATTTAGGATGTTTGGGCCTCATTCAAAGCCAATTTTGACCTGTTTCAGCCGTTTCGGTCGCCGGCCGATACGGCCCGATTTTGGCCGATATTGGCCCAGTTCGGCTTGAATTAAGCTGAGTTGACGCGAATCTGTGAAAAAAAAAAAAAAAAAAGCACTTAGTTGCAGCAACAATGCGCGGGCAGCCACGTCAGACGTCGCACCCCGCGTCGGACTCTGATGCGGCACCCTCCCAACCGCGTCCGTGCTTCATAGCATTAGAGTGGTTTTTATGTGCATTCAACCTTTGAGAAATAAAATGAATTCGCAAACTTGTTAATTGTGAGGCCATAAAATGAATTGCATCACTACCTTTTTTTTTTTTTTTTGGGAAAATATTTTTCAGAAAATGTTCTCTCTATCATTGAGTATTTGGTCCAACTAAAAATATTGGTCAACTTGAAAATGACCTTAAAAAAAATATAAAAAGGCTCACAAGGAGTAAATTGTTTTACATCTCTTTAGAGGTGTAAAAGTCCCTTCCTCCCCATCTGTTATCATCACTTCTCCTCCCATTGCCTCCTCCTTTGTCTTCTACCTAGTCATTGTCGATGGGTAAGCCACCACCCACTTCTCTCTCTCTCTCTCTCTGACCCGATGCATAAAGCACTTGTCACTGCCCTAGACAAAACCCCATTGACCAAAAACCATATGTCCAACCGCCATTTTAACTGTCAATCAGTAGCCTATGTATTTTATTTTATTTTTTATAGAAATTTAATTCCCAAATATCAATCTATAACTTCTTTACAATATTTTTCTCCTATGGTTTTGTTTGTTTTTGTGTTCATTAAGTTATATTTTATGAAATTATATTATGTTAAGCGTTGTTATGGTGAATTTTGTTTTCATTATGTTAATTTTGTGAAACTTATAGTGAATTTTGGCACAATGGATTGGTTGGTTGTGAATTTTTGCTCATTAGGTTAAACTTTGTGAGATTATACTATGATAAATGTTGGTATGGTGAATTTTGTGTGTTCACAAATTCTTTTTCTTCATATAAGCGAAATGCTTGAAATTTTTTTGGAACATTTTCACGATTGCAACCAAACATTTGAAAATAAACAACTTTTTTCCAAAAATGTTTTTAACTGAAAATGTTTCCATCAGAAAAAGTTTTTCTTCTAAACAAACGCAACCTTAGATTGGTTGTTACACTATCTGTTGGGAATAATACACAAAGTAATAAATGAAGAGCAAAGATAACACAAAAGAAAAAACGAAAATAGATAACTTGGAGGCACAATACCGTAATCCTTAGACAATATTTGCCCCCATACTCTTGTTACTAAAAGGTTATCACAAACTTATCCTCAGTATACAACCAAGTTGTTAGGTTCTACAATTAGCAATTCTGGAGAATAACCATAGGATTTTTCAAGTGAACATAAATCTCTATTTATACCCATAGGATTACATTTCACCAAAAGACACGTATGGAGAATTAAAATATTTTATAAAACCATTTACAAGGCTTGAAACCTCTTCAAACTTTCAGAATAATCACCAAAAAATTCTGAGGAAAATTCAGTTTTACAAGTTTCGATTAGTCGAGAGTTCCTTTTGATGGATCGAATGCACTTTTCGATCGATCAAACAGGAATCAAGCATCGATCGAAACATGCAGAGACTCCAGGATATATTTCCTTACCATTACGATCGATCGAGTAAAAGTTTTGATTGATCAAAAATACTGAATTTCAAATTTTCACTTAGAAAAGTTTAGAACTTGAATTTTCTCTTTATCGACTTTATGAAACAATATTCTCCAAACTCAAATATTATTATTACAACATATCATGTATATGCCTATATATACAACACTATCTAGATGAAGAACATGATTTAATTTTTTTTTCCCTATAGTTTGACAAATGACAAACCAATAAACTAATAGATTCATGGATTTCAAAGATACAAAGTGAGGTCATAAACATTATTTATGCATAATGTACGTGGGGACTAATTCTCCACTTCACAGTGTTGAGGATTTTCATTTTTCTTTTTTTAGTAAACAAAAAGTTGAGTTAACTCCAAAAGATTGGTCTAGTGGTTTTCAAGGTCTTATAAAATTCATGAAGTCTTGTGTTCAAAACTCCTAACTAGCATTTTAGATTACTCTCAAGGGATTTCTCCATATAATCACCGAGTATTAAAATAAATAAAAAATAAGTATCATGTATCTCACTCTGATTTTTTTTTTTTTTTTTTTTGTGGCCATTTTATGTTAGGATTAGTGCCCTTAAATCCTATTATATGATAATATGTATGACATTATGTATGACTTAATGTTGTTATTTTATTATTATCTAATATTTGGACATTATCATTTAGTCCATGAGATGCATAGTATGTGATTTATATGATTTAGTCACAGAAGATATAAATCACAAGTTCTTTGTAAATTCAGAATTTTAGTTCATAGTCAGTGAAAAAATTGGGCATTTCATCTGCGAAGACTATAACATATCAACTAAGATGATTTGTCTTGATTATGGAAGTGAAAACTTCTAGTTGGCATGTTGATATGTTTTAAGAGTTAAGACATATTGAATTGGACCATTGTGAGATTTATTATTTTTCTAACGACTGTCAAATGAATAATAAATCTCACGACTTTTATTTATATGAACTCTTAATCCTGAGAGAATAATGGACCTGATCATGAAGTGTAGTTTGCTTTAATATATCAAGAGTGAGATCTAAAATCACGATCAAAACTTTAGTATGTTGGGCAGCCACATTTGGTGTTGATGGAAAATATATTCTCAAGATGGAATTCATAATCTCTTAACGGAGATATATAATATTCCCTTGAGATAAGTTTAATGGGTTTGGTTATTCAGAGTGTTAAACCTAACCCCTTTAGTAAGGAGTTACTAAAGTATATATTTATGAAATTGGATTTCATAATATGTGATGAATAACTTAAAGGATTAAATTGGGTACTTAAGGATTAAGATGTAGTAATCTTTAAAGTGACAGTCTACATTCATGACTTTGTATTATTACGAATATTTTATGAAGGGGTTGAATGTATAATAAAGTCTTGGAATATAATTTATTAATAAGGCCTAGAATGCAATTATATTTATGTAGTGATATTAAATATAATTAATGGTAACTTTGGACTTGTCAAGAGTTAACAGAAAAACTCAAGGCCCATTGAAACTAGAGTCTTTTTTGTTCCCTTTTGGTCCCATTCCAAGTCACATACTAGAGTCCAAATGGAATGTTCCAAAAGGCTAGCCTAATTAGATAATCAGTTATAAGGATAGAAATATATAGAATTTTATATGAAAATAAAATGGTTTGTATGTGAATGTAGGACACTATCTTATTTTTCCTTGAACACACACATATAACCTAATTGAGAGACCACACTTCTTGGGAACAAGTGGAATTGGAGTGAAGATTAAAAGTGTTCCTAAGTACTTCTAATTTCTGTTTTTGAGTTTCATCGCACCAAGATACACTCTCTTGTTCTTATATTCTGAAATTTACATAGTACATGTTATCAATTGCAAATGAAGTAGATCTGTTAATTTTCCACAGCGTATGTTTTGTATGCAATACAAACATGTATTTTTTCAACATTTTAAACTTTGGTTAAGGAACCTATGACATATTGCGTTTGGTGGGGTATAAAGTAGAATAATCAGAGTAGGATATAAGATTTTTATTCATAGAAGCAAAAACTAAGAGATTGTTTAAAATTAAAAGCCTGAAGTGTTATGCAAAGCACCGTTATAAACTTTGCATGAATTTTAGTCTAATAATTAAGAATAATGCTACAGACACAAATTATTTTACAACGTTTTTACAAATTGTTGATATAGCAAATTATTATTGGTTCTCATCTGAGCCCAGTACTAACATCACTTTTTTACTTACTAATAATTACCCATCACATCAGTAGTTTGTAAAATTTTTTGTGATTTAGTGTTTTTCAATAACTAAAGGAGTTCTTGACTAAATAAAAAAAAAAAAAAAAAACCTAAATAAATAGAAAGTCCAAATGCACAATCTTTTATTTTTTTCTGGTGTACATTTTCAGTTCTACTTAGCAAAATTTTTTCTGAATTCTACTTAGCAACTTTTTTTATGACGGCCACCCCAAGAATGTAGGAGGTTAGTTCAGTAATTTGCCTCTAAAAAAATCAAGTTTAATTGAAACTCTAAAATTTGAGAAAGCCAAAATCAAGTGAAACTTGAGAATAAAGTTAAGGAAAAAGTGAAAATATCATTTTGACTTATATATTTTAGAGTTACTGTTAATTTAGTCCCTATGTTGTGGTAACAATCAATTTGATTTTTGTTATTTTCAAGTTGTAATCAATCCCACTCAAAAACTCTCACAAATATAAACTAGCCTAAATCGTAATGACTAGTACACATTGTTGCTCTCGCACTAACACAAAAGACAGACAAGATGAAATTTTTTCTTCCAAGTTTCCAACCCTCACACACCCACCAAAACTATAGTCGTCCCACTCTATTTATAAGGAAAATTACACCTCCATATTATTGTTATTGTTATTGTTATTGTTATTGTTATTATTATCAACATGGAAATAACACTCCTAATTATTTTGAATTATTAAACATCTTTACAATTCTTTTAACCAATTCCAAAGCCAATTAGTAAAACCTCTAAACTATTTACACATAGGCTAGACTTAGCACACATGTTATAGACTAGCTTCAATTCGTGTGGGAGACTCTTATTTCGCAGTAAGGCATACTAATTTTTTTCTTTTTTTTTTCTCCAGACAAAGCCCCCCACACTAGGAATGGGACAATTTTGATTTCGTATATAAAGCTTCGTTGCCTTTGCAAAAATGGTCCACTAATATTCCTAGCTTAAAAAGATTGATAATTTTTAGGCTGAAGTGAAAACTACACTCTTTGAGTTTAGAGGTATTTTGGATTTGACATCTTAAAATTTCAAAATTTTAATTTTACCCCTTTTTATTTTTGAGAGTTTCAATCTATGACGTTCATTCTTAATAATAGCTCTTTATCATCAGACCAAGACACTAATCAGTTTTTGGTATAGGCAGAAATTAAACCCCAGATCTCTCATTTAACTATCAAAAACTTTACCAGTTGAGCTAACTGGAACCCACGATTTTACCCATTAAAGTTATATATCGTTTGCATTAGTAGCCCCTATTAGTAAAACTAGTATGTAATCCCGTGCATATGCACGGATACATTAAAACAATTACAATTACATATAATATATATATATATTTGAATTTTTTTAGTTATATGATTATTTTTTTATGATTTATTATATTAGACTCCTCGTTATCTACATTAAATTAACTAATTTGACACAAAAATTTAAAATTTATATTAGATGGAATACATGGCGCAAAATTAAACTCTAATTGAAATTCAATTTTTACCTAAATTAACTCACTTGGCACAAAATTCTATAATTTAGATTAAATGAGACACATGACATAAAATTAGACACTAATTGAATTTCAATTTAAAATTTAATTAGATTTTCTATCTGCTTTACCTATTATTATATATATATATATATATATATTAAAAACCGAAACCTCTGAAACTCCCACAATTTTCCACATCATCATTTTAATTTATAATTTTTTTTATTTTTAAAACTAAATAGTGAGAGAGTCCTAATAAGAGTCTCTCTCCCTTTTTTTTCCTCATCATTTTAATTTATAAAAAAATTTAATTTGTTAAACTAAATAGTGAGATAGTCTTAATAGGAGTCTCTCTCTCTTTTTTCCTTAATCCTAATAGGAGTCTTTTTTTTTTTTTCACGTGAGTCTTTTTTTTTTTTAACCTAAAGTGAGCCTTAAAAAAAAAAATGCTAACGTGAGGTTTAATTTAAAAAAAATATATTTTAATTCTAATGTAAGTCTTTCAAAAAATTAAAATTTTCAGTTTTATATTATATATAGATATTATATATATATATATATATATATATATATATATATATAAAACTGAAGCCTCTGAAACTCCCACAATTTTTCACATCGTCATTTTAATTTATAAAAAATTTTAATTTGTTAAACTAAATAATGAGAGAATCCTAATAGGAATCTCTCTCTTTTTTCCTTAATCCTAATAGGAGTCTCTTTTTTTTTTTTTTTTTTTTTTCACGTGAGTCTTTTTTTTTTAAACCTAAAGTGAGCCTTAAAAAAAAAAAAACTAACGTGAGGTCTAATTTAAAAAAAAAATGATTTTTTATTCCTAATTCTAATGTAAGTCTTTCAAAAAGTTAAAATTTTCAGTTTTATATTATATATAGATAATAACAATAATGTGGCAAGCTCTAAGAATACGAGAATGCAATTTGTAGATCTACTATCAAGATAACATAGATCAGATTGGTAGTGGATAGTAAATATAATTGCAGTTGAATATTATGTAAAGTTATCACCATAGAATTTATGTGAAACCAATGATATGAAAAAAAAAAAAAAAAAATTTCTAAATCATTATATTGAAGAATTTAGTTATTTTCATTTATTTTCAAATTAAACATTTTTAAAATTTAAGTCATATACCTTTAAGTAAAATAAGTACTTTTAATTTTTATTTAACTATCCTGTGCATCACACGGGTTAGCGACTAGTATATATATATATATATATATATATATATATATATATATATATATATATAGATTGCCTACGTGACCTTTAAATGACATGTCGAAAGTCCAAACACGTTCCAACCATTTGACTTGTAAAGTTTTACCACAATAGCTAGTGCAAAATGTCAATTGTGAACCCGAAGCAATAATTGAAAAAATGCCCTCCAACACTCCCATCCTCTTCATCAATCTTTTCCTACAACATCATACAAAAATGTCTCACGTTTTTCTTCTCCAATGAAAGAAAAGAACAATTTTTCATTGAAGTGATTGACCAACATCATAAGCACCAAATCGCCTTTGAGTTTTAGAGAAGCCTTCAAAGTTATCAATGTTATCGTCTACTGTTTCAATTTCTTCGACACCTTCAATGGTGATGGGGAATCCATATCCTGAGTAAAACCCAGTGACTGAGCAACTGATCTAAAGCTTTGGGCTCTTTGATTTGGAACTCAGATCTTTTTGATATGAAGAGCTCCATGAGAGCCTTTGTTTCTTTGATTTTCTAGGGTTTGTTAATATTTGTGAAAAAAGTTCTAGAATTTGATCATTTTTTTTACTGAGTCCCACAATTTAGTCTCGAATTAAAAAATTAGATCACTACCTTCATTGTGAAAATCGTAAAATGAAAAATGTAATTCTTTTTTTTTTTTTTTTTTTTGATAAACAAACATACACAAAGGAGAGGGAAAAATGGTTCTAACACAAATGCACATCACAAACTCTACTGAAAAGTCATGACAACTTTTAAGGAAGTATGAGGCAAGTGTTTACATGTCAGATGGCTGGAATGTGTCTAGGCTGCCAACCTGTCATTTAATGGCCACATAAGTTGCAGATACAAAAAGCATATAACTTTAAGGGAATAAAATCTAAATTTTAAAACTTTAATGTGTAAAATTCAAAGTCCTCCAAACTTTAGAGTTGTAGTTTGCATTTAGCCTCATCTTTATTCTTACTTTGTAATCTTACATAAACTCAAGTTATTTAGATAAGTAAGGTAGGAGACATGTGGTAGGGTTTTCTTAATCACAAATAAAATCATACTTGCCCGCTGTCTACAGTAGCAATTGCACACAATTGAAATTAACTCTAATATATATATATATATATATATTCAATTTTTTGGTAAATAAAAACAACCATTACTGATGAGCTAGTGCCTACTGCCTACTATATTAATTGGATGACCATGTAATCTAATCCTTGTTTAACTTAATATAACTCTTAATTCCACAAAACCTCATTCTATGCCGGAAGGCAAGAGATCCGGCCTCAAGTCCATCCTACATTGAAACATAATTTTTCAGTTTTGCGTCAATACTGATTTGACATAAGCTTACTTTGAATATGACATTGACGAAAAATCACCAGATCCAAGACCAATTTATAGTGATAAAAAATTTTAAAGGCTAAAGTTGGAAAGTAGATAATATAAATGTAGCTTCTCAAAAAAAAAAAAAAAAAAAAAAAAAAAAAAAAAAAAAAAAGAAGAAGATAATATAATATAAATGTATGTTGCCAATATTTGTGATTAAAAAAAAAAAAAAAAAATCTAAAAGATGGATCACATGATGTTAGGGCGGGCCATTCCATACACCATAAATTAATAAATGGCCGGGACCGACGGTAATGTTAATATATAAGATGGGCTGATGAGGTTAGTGTGAGTGTCGCATACGAATTAGTGGCCAGAATGTGAATTTAGGAAAAGAAAATTTATTACTAACAGTCATATGTCTACATAAAACTGTAGACAGAATTAACTCAAACTAAGACAAGTTGTTACGTGCAATATTACTCTTACATGAAGGAACAAGGTAAATTTGTTACATGAAATTTAATCAAGTAGCAATGGATATGTGGGAAGTTCTCGTTAATTCAAGCCAATTTTTTTTTTTTTTTCATGAAATTGGTGATATTAATTCTAATAACAATGGCAATAAAATTACAAACCCTAGCAAAAAAAGATATAAAATATAACTATTGTATTCTATTAGAATTATTGATAAGATGGAGATTGAGAGAGAAAATGGAAAAGAGATTAACATGGCTTGGTCTAACAGTCTATCTCCATAGCAAAAGGTTTTGAATAGTTAAATCTTTATCGTATGAACTAAGTGGTACAAACTTACAATAAACCTCAATTTCGGGTATATATAAAAAATAATCCTAGACCAACCCTAGACTTGAAGTACCTTTACTACAAATAGGATTAAGAGTGGGGTCTTGAGTCATAATATCTTCAACTTCTTGAGTCATAATAGGAGTGGGAAACTTGACTTTGCAATGTAAGTAGAGTAGATGAATGGATTGTGCAAATGATTGAGCTAGATGTGGAATGGAATGTGTGCGCGGTGATGGACAATGACAATGGCCGACATTGATTGTCGAAAAATGCATAGGCTGATGAAGGTGTGGGTGGCTGATGAAAGTGTCGGTTGTGGGCATCGTCACCGACGACTATTCAACATGTAGGCGATAAAACTATTTTGATGTATTGTAATTTTTAGTTAGGGGTTTTTCGTGTATTACAACCTTAGGGAAGGTCAAATTTTGGCGATGATACTATGTTAGAAAACATGGAACATAGAACTGATATTATGTTAGAATTGTTGTTTGGATTGAGATTGAGATTGAGAGAGAAATGACAGAAAGCAAAAACGAGAATTAATCTTGATTAGCATGACAACCTACGTCTATAGTGAAAACACTGAAAAGTACTTAACTATTACTTCTCTACTATATATATGAACTATTTCACATTTGTTACAATAAATGGTGTACTAATTATAAGATTGTAATTCTTAGTGTACTCATGATTATGATCTACTTAGCTTACTTTACAAGTTCTTAGACTTCCAATAAATTTAGACTTATCGAGTCATGATATCTCCAACAAACTCTAAGAAAAGCGATCTAATTTTGCTAATGATTAGAAACAACAGTGCTCTTTCTTCATTGCGTGCGGAATGTAGAAGGCAATATGGTTTGGAACCGAAAAACGGTTGACCGACAAATGATGAGACGTTCCATTATGGCCTATAGTCACTCTTATTTGGCTGGCTAAAAAAAAAAAAGGCACTCACATGTTCTTGCGATAGAACCTAACTTCAACATATTTCATAAACAAAAACATGAGCCCTATTATTGTAGTATTTTTCCAAGAAAGAATGTGGAGGAGGTGATGCACATGGAAATTGTGGTACTCCGAGATCAGTTTGAAGCTTTGCCTATCACTTAACCTGAAGTTAAGGGTGAATAAGGTTAAGAGTCATGTAACTGATCAATTTGTTGGTCTTCTTCTTCTCTCTCTCTCTCTTTTTTTTTTTTTCTTTGTTTTTTCAATGGAGACTTCTAGTGATCAAATACATCTCTTTCATTGTAATTATCAAATTATAAAAATTAAATAGATAAAAAAAAAAAAAAAACCCACTATTGAAGTATGTGCAATCGGTGGTTGTGGTGTTTTTTTTTTCTAAACAAGAAAATCATTTTAAAATTTAGTTAAATAGTACATACCTTACCTTTCTAAAAAGGTGAATTATCTACAGATTAATTTATCATTTTTGGTAATATGTTATTATATCATATCTTATTGTTGTATTGCATATATCTTTTGATAACAAGGAACTCAGAGACTGTGCAAAGTACTGTTTCTTTTTATCCTGTTAGACCCCGAACCTATATATACGTAACTCAGCCACATCACACGGATTAGTTAAATCATCAACTTCACCAGGACATGGGCCCTAGAAATTGTTTGCATCCAACTATCCAAGGGAATTTGAACCTTAGACTTGGAGGGAGCTTGCCACTAAGCCCAAGAACTTGAGTATTTGACCACTTGAGCCAACCTCCTCTAGGAGTTATATTGCTGTATTTGCATATATAAGATACATAATACTCTATAAAATTCATATATAAGATACATCATATTTAAAAGGATCACACCTAAAAGTGACAAGATGTGATATATAATGCAAACATTTAGGCCAAAATAAATTGTTTGTCCCTAAAATTTATACGTTGGGCCAAGAACAAATTAAGCCACTCACAAACCAAGATGGACCATGGCTCCCACCCTCAAAAAATATATAGATTTAGAGGTTGATTTTAGAATATGTTCCTAACAAAATTAAGTTTTTTCCCCCTAGAACATTCTTGGCCCTTTTCTAAGAAAAAGAAAAAAAGTAGTCCAATAACAAAAAACCAATTTAGCCCATTTTTAAGCCCTTCAAAAATAAAATTCAAAACAAACCTATCAAATCCATATCTTTGATCGTTCTATCAAATCTATAATTAAAAAAAAAAAAACATAAAATTTACCAATCAAGAGAGAGAAAGTGTTGTCCCTCCTTATCTCTACCTCCATTGCCTTGATTCCATGACACGTGGCACTATAAATGAAAGATCACACTGCACCAAAGAGTGAGACTTTCTCCATTCGAATCACGACACCTACATTGTCACACTAATCTTGGACAAAATTGGCTTATACCCTTTTTACACAAACTAAGCAGCATTTTGCCCATTTTTCCAAACTAATCAGGGAAATGCCCCTCTTTTGAAAATCGATTTTCTAAAAATCAAGTTAAGCCCTATAGCGGCGTTTTTAAGGAGCCTATAGTGACGTTTTCAGGACTTATAGTGACGTTTTATAACTCGATCTTTACAAAGTCGAGTTATAAGCAAAAAAAGTGAAAAAAATTGCATATAACTCGATTTCATGAAGGTCGAGTTATAAAACGCCGCTATAGATCTTAAAAACGTCACTATAGACTCCTTAAAACGCCACTATAGGGCTTCAAAAAAATTTTTTTTTAAACTCGATTTTGAGAAAATCGAGTTTCAAAAGAGGGGCATTTTCCTAATTAGTTTAGGAAAGAGGGCAAAATGCTACTTAGTTTGTGTGAAAAGGGCATTTGCCCATTTTGTCCCACTAATCTTCTCTCATTTCGGCTTTCATTGACTCTCCATCAAATCATGTTGTCGCTTTTGCTACGGCTCGATTTGGTCTTTTCTATGACTCTCTCTCTCTCTCTCTCTCTCTCATTTGATACTTGATATGCTTAACTAGTTGGCACATATTGATATTTCTAATGGTGACATCTAGAATTTAAATCCCCTTACCTCTAATTATCAATGTATCTAAATAATTACTCTTAGAAAAAAAATCTTAACAACGATTTTAGTAACAAATATTTATTAATTGTGTCTCTACCTCTTTTTGATTGTCTATTTGTGATTTGTCACTATGTTTTTTTTTTTCTTGTATTATTTTCTACTAAATAATGCAAAGAATACACTCAAATTTACAACATGCTTAAGTGTCATATTGTGATTGGTGCACTTATTTTTTTTCCCCCAACAAGTACCTATGGTGGTTCCATGTGTAAGTGGTGAAATCCAATTACAAGTTGACATCCAAGCATATTGTAAAATTGGGTGTGGGATTGTGTGTGTCCTTAGGCAAACTATTTTCTATTCAAAAACAATAATAATTATTTTTTAAGAATATTATTGGACATACAATGAGAAAATGAATATAACTTTTATTAGTTGTATAGATTATAAGAAAATCAACTACAATGTTTTAGTTTTTTTCAACCAAAAAAAAAAAAAACATTCAAATTATTTAGAAACCAATGCTAATGAAATAGCATTGCTAACCATTAATATCAACAATATGCTTTAAGTGTCACAATGTGATTGGTGCACCTAATTTTTTTTCCAAGATGTACCTATAGTGGTCATGTGTGTAATTGTTATAATCCAATCACAAGTTGACACCCAAGCATGTTGTAAAATTGGGTATGAGTTTGGATGTATATGTAGACGAACTGTTTTCTACATAGCAATAATAACTAGTGTTTTTGTAAGAAGATTATTAGGCATAATATAATTAAATATATTTTTTATTTAATTTGTAAATTATGAGAATATCAACTGCAATGTTTTATTTTTTTTTTTTAACCCCAAAGAAAAAAAATATTGGGTATGGATTTGGATGTATCCGTACACGGACTGTTTTCTACATAGCAACAATAACCAGTGTTTTTCTAAGAAGATTATTAGGCATAATATAATTAAATATATATTTTATTTAATTTTTAAATTATGAGAAAATCAACTATAACGTTTTATTTTTTTTTAACCCCAAAGAAAAAAATATTGCGTATGGGTTTGGATGTATCCATAGATGGACTGTTTTCTACATAGCAACAATAACTAGTGTTTTTGTAAGAAGATTATTAGGCATAATATAATGAAATATATTTTTTTATTTAATTTTTAAATTATGAAAAAATCAACTACAATGTTTTATTTTTTTTAACCCCAAAGAAAAAAATATTCAAATTATTTAGAAACTCATGCTAATGATGTAACATTGCAAACCACTAATATCAATAGCCCAATTTAGGAAAATTCTTCAACAAAATTTCAAAAAGCTCATGGCTTGAATATTATCTTTAAAAAAAATGCAACTTTTTATCTACCATGATATCTCTTTTATAAGCCATCTAGGATTTTGGAACAGAATGTATTCACTATTGATGGATTTAGTAGTTGGAAGAAAGTTAGAGATGGCGAAAATTGTGCATTTCTGAATCCTAGAGGGAAAGATCCTAACTTGGATTGTAGAGTTCATGCATGTAAGTTCATTAAGAACTAAATTCATTCATGAGCTAAATTTTAGAGACCAATCATGTATTTAAACTTAAAATTTGTGTACTTAGACTATTGAAATTACTTGCATCGAATATTTTGCACATGAAAATCTCCATATACTTTAAACTCCAAAAATTTTCATTAAAAAGTACAATTCTCATGTTCTGTTAAAACAAACTTCTATATATGAAAATTTGAGCTATTGAGAACCTATTGTGGAGCTTATCCAATATTTTTATGGATAATAGTTTTTGAAAAGCCAATCAGTGCAAGGATGCCATAGCTAAATTAGGTGCTAAACAAACAGCTAACTATGTTTTTGCAACCCACTACTTATGGTGGTGCCTTTGCTAACTTTTGATAATGCCGAACTAGGGATGACAATTTTTCCTTGCCCTACCCACCCCTCCTCGCTTCGCCCTGCACAGTTTCTCCCCACCTCGCATAGATGGTAGGGCGAGAATGGGTTTAAATATTTTAGCCCCCCCCCCCCCCCCCCGGCTCCATCCCTGCCCCATTCTTGCGTTGATAAAGGCTATAATTGTAAATTTTTCATACCTTAAATCCTTATTATTTAAACAAACAAATAAATACTAGCTTATTTAAATGCATGGATATTAAAATTTTTATTTTTGTTATGATATTGTTTTACTAAACACTTGAATAATATTATTTAGTTCTTGTTAAAAATTAGTTTAATTTGATGGAATAAATTTAGTTGTAATTTCATCTTCATCAATTTTAAGGATATTAAAGAAACATGTTTTATTAAAAGAAAAATTGTAATAACCATGGGGAAAATTAACACGAAATATAATTTTACGGAGCAAGATGGGTCCTTGCGAGGTTACAAGGGGTGGGGATGAAGTAAGGAAGTTTTTTGATAGAGTGGAGTGGGAATAGGGTAAGACAAAACTATGCACGAGATGAAGATTACATCTTTTGATTCCGTCCCTCCAGATTGTCATCCCTATAAGCTAAACTCTTTTGTGGTAAAAAAAAAATAAAAAAAAAAACCTTTATTTTATAATATAAACTAGTCGCTAACCCGTGCGATGCACGGGATAGTTAAATAAAAATTAAAAGTACTTATTTTACTTAAAGGTATATGACTTAAATTTTAAAAATGTATAATTTGAAAATGAATGAAAATAACTAATTTATTCAATATAATAATTTAGAAAAATTATTTTTCTTTCATATCATTGGTTTTACATAACATATTCCGACGTGAACTATTCTATGGTGATAACTTCACATGATATTCAACTGCAATTAAATTTACTATCCACTACCAATCAAATCTATGTTATCTTGATAGTAGATCTACAAATTGCATTCTCATATTCTTAGAGCTTGCCACATCATTGTTTTTATCTATATATAATGTAAAACCGAAAATTTTAACTTTTCGAAAGACTTACGTTAGAATTAGGATTAAAAAAATATTTTTTTTAATTAGACCTTACGTTAGATTTTATTTTTTTTTAAAGGACTCACTTTAGGTTAAAAAAAAAAGACTCACATAAAAAAAAAAAAAAACAATTTAGGATTAAGGAGAAAAAAGAGAGAAACTCCTATTAGGACTCTCTCACTGTTTAGTTTAAAAAATTAAAATTTTTTATAAACTAAAATGATGAGAAAAAAAGAGAGAAAAACTCCTGTTAGGACTCTCTTACTATTTAGTTTTAAAAATTAAAAAAATTATAAATTAAAATGATGATGTGAAAAATTGTGAGAGTTTCAAAAGTTTCGGTTATATATATATATATATATATATATATTGATTATCTATATATAATGTAAAACCGAAAATTTTAACTTTTTAAAAAACTTACGTTAGAATTAAGATTAAAAAATAATTTTTTTTAATTACACCTCACGTTAGATTTTTTTTTTTTTTTTAAGGACTCACTTTAGGTTAAAAAAAAAAGACTCACGTACAAAATTAGGATTAAGAAAAAAAAAAAAAGAGCGACTCCTATTAAGACTCTTTCACTATTTAATTTAAAAAATTAAAATTTTTTATAAATTAATATGATGAGGAAAAAAAAAAGACTCCTGTCAGGACTCTCTCACTATTTAATTTTAAAAATTAAAAAAATTATAAATTAAAATAATGATGTGAAAAATTGTAAGAATTTCAGAAGTTTCGGTTATATATATATACACACACCAGCTTATTTTGCATTAATAGCAAGTACGGGACTAAATGTCTAAATCCATTTTTCGGGTATGTTCATCCTAACTCTTTGACACTGTCGGTACAATGGATTTAAAGCATGATGTTATGCACTGTAAGGTCTTGTCATTGCACTGTCCCGAACAAACTAGCGTGTGGTTATTTGCCTGTCATTCATGGAGCAATAACAGTTCATGAAACACGACATTAATTCCTGATTACTGCAGCCCATGAAGCACTGTGCCGTGGCTGCCATATTCTGGCTGTTGACATGTGATGGAGACAATGTTAGCAAGAGCAGGGCAAGAACTAAGCAGAGAGGATTTAATCGGCAGTCATGATCCAAAAGCAAGTGACCCGCACAACGCGTCACGACTAATAAGGAGTCCTTATCTGACTGTGGACTTTATGAGAGGGGATAGAGACTGTTACCTGTTTGATAAAAAGGCCACTGCTGCTTGAGGCCGGTTTCATTCCTGTCATTCCCCAAACATGACTAGATCTCTCAATAAAAATTAAAAATTAAAAAAAAAAAAAAAATCATTTACGAAGTGAGAGCTGTTACAACTCACCAGAATGTATGTAGAAGTAGAACTTCTTCTCCATTTGGGCCTCTCCCATTTCCATACATCATATAGAAGCCCATGCCCACAAACACACACATACCTTTTATTTATTTATTTATTACCATACTCACATCACATACCTTTTATTTACTTATTTATTTATTTTATATCATAAACAAGTTCATGTTCTTCATGGATTTACACGGAAACATGAGCAAAGTGAATTTTACTCTGTATGTTTCCGCGATAATAATGCTTTCTAAAATAGAAATTATTTTTTAAAAAGTAATTTTTATAAAATTATTTCTTTTTTATATTTAATAACAATCTTAAATAAGTTGAAAAATAATTTTTTATTTTTAAATTATTTAGCTTGTTGCGAAGTAAAGTGTTTTTCAAAAAGTTTTAATGAAAAACAATTTCTAACAATAAATCATATTTTTTTTGTCACTTAAATAAGTTTTTTTTTTAATACTACTAAACACTAAAAAATATAAATGAAAAACCATTTCTTATTACCCAAAGTTTTACGAGAAACTAAACAGAGTCGTTAATTAATTGCAAAATTTAAAAGGAAAAAACTGAAACAATGAGAAGGCAATGAATAACGTGTACAAGCTACACGCTCGCCTCCTCAAGACTGGGTTTCACAATCATCCTCTATCTCTCCAACACCTCCTTCTATCGTGCGTCCCTGCTGCGCCCCAAAGCTTAACCTACGCACGGTCCCTCTTCGCTCACATTCCCTCGCCTGACACTTTTGCCTACAACACCATCATCAGAGCTCATGCCCACTCCTCTCCTTCTCACGCCCTTTCGTTCTTCTCTAAAATGCGCCACCATGACGTCTCATCCGACAAATTCACCTTCCCATTTGTTCTCACAGCCTGTGCTCGCCTTCGGGTGGGTCAGGAGCTTCACTCGCTCATCGTTAAGATGGGTTTTGATTCTGACATTTATGTTCAGAACTCGTTGATAACTCTCTATGGATGTCGCGGGTCTGTTCAGCACGCCTTAAAGGTGTTTGATGAAATGCTTCAGAGAGACTTGGTTTCATGGTCGTCTATGATTGGTTGCTTTGTGAATAATGGTTTTGATAATGAGGCTTTGGCTTTATTTCAACAAATGCAGATTCAGGAGGATATGAAACCCGATTATGTCACTATGATCAGCGTGATTTCTGCAGTTTCAAGATTAGGGGAATTGGAATTGGGCCGATGGGTTGATACTTATATACGTAGAATTGGGATGGAGCTTACTGTTCCATTGGGTACTGCTCTCATTGATATGTATTCAAGATGTGGGTCTGTTGATGAGTCAATTCGAGTGTTCAATGAAATGCCTGTTAGAAATTTATTGACATGGTCAGCAATGATTAATGGCCTTGCGGTGCATGGCCGTAGTGGAGAAGCTCTTAAGTTTTTTTACAAGATGAAGAATTCTGGCCTACACCCGGATTATAATACTATCACTGGTGTTTTAGTTGCTTGTAGCCATGGCGGTCTTGTTGAAGATGGTTGGAGAGTTTTTGAGAGCATTAGGAATGAGTATGGCATGAAACCACTGCTTGAACATTATGGTTGCATGGTTGATCTCCTTGGCCGTGCAGGCTTGCTCTATGAAGCCTATGACTTTGTGGAAAGAATGCCAATGAAGCCTAACTCTGTTATTTGGAGATCTTTGCTTGGAGCATGTGTAAGTCATAACCATGTCAAATTGGCAGAGAAAGTGAAGCAGAGGATCTATGAGCTCGACCCTTACCATGACGGTGATTATGTGCTTCTATCAAACGCATACGGTGGGGTTGGTAGATGGGATGAGAGGGAAGTGGTGAGGAATTCAATGAGGGAAAAAAGAGTAAGCAAGAAACCTGGTTATAGTTTAATTAATTTGGACCAAGTGGCTCACGGGTTTGTCTCTGGGGATAGATCTCATTCGAATCAGTGGAGACAAGAAAATTCCTACTTTCAATAATTGGAAAGTTAAGGCTTGGAGGTTCAAGATATACTCCTTATACATAATACATCTGATGTACTACATGACAATGAAGAGGAGGAGCATGGTAAAAGTTATCACAGTGAGAAGTTGGCCGTTGCTATTGCAGTCCTTAAACTTGAAAATAGGACTATAAGAATTCATGACTGTCATAGTTTCATGAAGCATGTTTCGGATATATTTGATAAAGAAATCATCATCCATGACAGAAACCGGTTCCATCCCTTTATTAAGGGATCATGTTCTTGTCAGGATCATGTTCTTCTCATTATTTTGTATTTAATCGAACTAACTGCGCAAAAACTCTTCATCATCAACACGTAGAAGTGCAGCACAACTCTCTTAGGAACCCAGATCAGTCATCTTTCTGGAAGCTTACTTCGTGAAGAAGAATGTGCTCCAAAGCTTTTGCTTCATTAATCATCAAAAAGTTAGCTTTATTCATAAAAAAAATTACTCAATCATCACCTCTCTATATCTCATTAGTTAATTTCAAAAAGATTGGTTGCATTTGTTAGAATAATAACAGCGGGTGAGTGGGTGACACAAGACAAGCCAGAACAATTCAACAAGAAAATAAAATTAAAATAGGACAAATCCTACAAAAGCCATAAACCCAGTGCTAGGTGCCCTCTCTTTGTTTGTATTTATTTCATCTCATGAAGAATGTGTTGGAAAACATAGTTTTGCATCTCATACAAAATAAACAACGGAAATTAATGAATCTACTTCATTCATGTGAAATAACATGAAATATCTGAATTTTAGAAACAAAGAATAGATAGGTGTATTTTGATGTAGTGAAATTCAAAATAAAGAAGAAGATTGAACTTGGGAAGACCTTCAATCTTCACTCAAATTTTACACATATTCAAGGTGTGTGATCTCTCAATCAGTTCTGTACGCACCTTTTTCTCACAGAAAAACTTGTGTTCTTTCCAAAAACTATTTTTCTTATGTTTTCACTCGTACGAACTAATAACTACCTAAGCAGTTATTTTATTTAATAACTCTTATTAAATAATTAACTGATTATCTACTTCAGTTGACCTTTTAGGACAACTCTATTGGGCTATTGTTGTGTGGCTTGGGATGCGACCAAAGGGACAAATAAAGCTTTACTTCAATGGACTTTGGGTTATCTGACAACTCTTGACAAGTTCAAAATTATCATTAATTATATATATATATATATTAATAGGTAAAGTTTAAACAAATTTCAATTAGAATTTCAAATTAGAATCCAATTTTGTGTCATGTGTCTAAATTTATGTGAGAACCATATCATAATTATCCACTTAAGTTTGTACCATGTGTCCACTTAAGTTTTTTAATCTTTGTGCCAAGTGAGTTAATGAGTGCAAAATACTAAGAATATAATATTAATAAACTATAAAATAAAATAACTAATCACATATACTCAATAAAAATTACCACACAACAAAGATCACCACATGTTCTATCGTATTAAAAATCAGAAAAAAAAAAAATGATCATAAGTAGTATTAAATTAAGGTAAGAATTTTAATATGTGACTAATTATGTTTACTTTAAAAAAAATATTTTGACTAATTATTTATATTTTTACGATAAAAATTGTGTTTAATTTTAAATGTATCTATACGTATACATGTGTTACATGCTATTTTTTTAATAATTTGACTAATTATTTATATTATTATAATAAAAATTGTGTTTAGTTTTAAATGTATTCATGCGTTTGCATGGATTACATGCTAATATAAATTAATAGCCAAAGCTAAAAAAAAATTAATTAAATTATAAATCGGAGTCTACTTTTGCGCCACATGTCTCATCTAATTTTTTAAATTTGTGTATCAAGTGAATTATTAGGTGAAAAAATCCAAGAGTCTAAATTGAATTTTAATTAAAGTTCAATTTTGTGCCATATGTCCCATCAAATTTTTAATTTTTGTTGCAAGTGAATTACTGGATGCAAAAATCGAAGAGTCTAAATCCAATTAGATTCTAAATCATGTCTAATTTTGCGTCATGTGTCTCATTTAATTTTTAAATTTGTGTGTCATGTAAATTATTAGGTGCAAAAACCAAAGAGTCTAAATTCGGTTAGATTCTAAATTGAATTTTAATTGAAGTTCAATTTTGTGCCATGTGTCCCATCTATTGTTTTAATTTTTGTGAAAAATGAATTATTGGGTACAAAAACCAAAGAGGCTAGATTCAATTATTCTAAATCATGTTTAATTTTGCGCTATATATCTCATCTAATTTTTAAATTTGTGTGTCAAGTGAAGTATTTGGTGCAAAAATTAAAGAGTCTAAATTCAATTAGATTCTAAATTGAAGTTTAATTTTGTCCCATGTATCCTATCTAATTTTTTAATTTTTGTGGCAAGTAAATTATTGGATGCAAAAACCGAAAAGTCTAGATCCAATTAGATTCTAAATTATATATATATATATATATATATATATATAAAAGAGAAATCTCAATTAAATTCTAAATTGGAGTCTAATTTTGAGTCATGTGTCACATCTAATTTTTAAATTTGTGTGTCAAGTGAATTATTAGATGCAAAAATCAAAGAATCTAAATTCAATTAGGTTCTAAATTGAATTTTAATTGAAGTTCAATTTTGTGTCATGTATCTCATCTAATTTTTTAATTTATGTGGCAAGTGAATTGTTTGGTGCAAAAACCGTAGAGTCTAGATCCAAATAGAATTTTTTTTTTTTTTGAATCCAAATAGATTCTAAATCATATATATATATATATATATATATATATGATTTCCTTGGTTTCCTTGGTTTCCTTAATTTCCAGTTGAAGGTCGTTGACTGTAACTTCCTTTTTAGACTTAGTAAACCTATTGTAAATTTTCTCTAAGTCTACTTTTGGTTCTTGAAGCCTTGGTTCGAGTTTATTGGTTTCCCTGAGTAAGGTTTCATGGAATTTGCTAAGCTTCTAAGCTTTAATGACTAGGTCTTCGATCTGTTCTAAGAGATCTAAGATAAGCTCTTCTTGCTTACTGAGAACACTGATAGTCTTGTTCCTACAACAACTACCTTTGCAAGCTAAACCAACATCTGGGCCACTAGAGGAACTTGAGGAGGCTTTAATGGGTTCTGAAGATAATGACTGGTTTAACTGGTAGATCTCTTGGTCATTAAAACTATTGGCTGACTCACTATCTGGGTGATCAAGTTCTAGGAGTTTAAAGATCCCATCTTTACTGGTTTGGTCACTAACTAAAGTGTTGATAAGAGATTTTGCCTTATTCCTACACTCATTCCTGTAATGACCTTTCTTACCACATTTATAGCATTCTCCTTTTTTGGATGCTTTCTGTGTGGAGTCCTTGTGTTTACCATTGACCTTATGGTAATCTCTGGATTTTTTTCCTTTTTTATAGAAGTCATTATCTTTGAAGTGATCGTACTTCTAACATCTATAATACTTGGAGGTTGTTCTTTTCCTTGAGAAATTCTCAGAGTTGTCCTTAATCTTTGATCTTCTCTTGGCCCTGGCTATGGAGGGTAAGCCGTACTGGGTACAGAAGGTTCCTACTTTGTAATTGGCTTTACTCTTACTGGCTTTACTCTTACTTTTCATATCTCCACACATTTTCATTCCTTCACTACAGATTGTGCTAGAGATATCTCCATAGGTTAGGTTATCATAATCTAAGACACCTAAGGGATTACAAAGGGGAAATTTGACTTTTTCGCCAAAGAGTCTAGATAAGCCATTGATGAACTTCTCCTTCCAAAATGGAGAGTTACAATCACTTCTATTCATGACTCTGGTGGTAAAGACATCTTCATACAACCTGTAATCGCCAAGGGTTCGACATCTAAGGTTACTCAACTGGTCGTAAATCCTAGATGTGATATTGCTAGGTTTCCCTACGAAGTGTTTCATGATAGTATAGATCAAGGTATTGACACAATCAGGAATATCTTTTCCTATGCTTTCGTCAAAGATGGGGATACCTTCCTCATCTTTTTGGACAGCATGCCTAATATCTTTTTTGGATTCTTCTGTTAGGCAGTTGTTTCACCATTGCAGAATTTTCCCTATGAATCCCAAAACAATGAGCTCTATGACCTCTAAATGAGACCTGCTCTCATTTAGGTAGTTATTGGCTACCATGGACTTATGCTAGATTTTATTTAGGATTTCCTGTTTTGATAAACCATCAATGTTCCACTCATAGAGTTTATCAGAGGATATTGAGAATTGGTTGCTAACATTCCTTCCCTCAAACTAGAGGTCAGGGGGTGTTGGTCTAGATACCAATTCTTGGTTAGGCTGGTCGGGGTTACTTTTGGTGGTGAAGCTTATTCATCTGTAAACCTCGAAACTGGTTTTCTAGATGTTCTATCTCCTTTTCATTTTCTGAGGAGGTTCTGCTAGAACTACTAGAGGCTAAATGGATATCTAAGACATTGAGTTTGCCAAAAGAAGAGGTGACTGGTTCCTTCCTGACTAGTTCCTCAAGCTTCTAGGTGACTATTTCTAAGGTTGTTTTGTCCTTAGACTTGAGACTGGATTGCCGGGTGATAAGCAACTTGACTAGAGGCTTTTCTAGGGAAAGGACAGGTTTGCTAGGGTTTCCTGGCTGGAGGATAACCTTATTTTCTATCTTGTCCTCTATCCTATCAAGCTGTTTTCCTATGACACCTAGACACAGGTTGGTGTAGTTGTTCTACTCTATCACCTTCTTGACTAGTTTCTCTTCACTGGAAGGGAATCTGAAGGGGGTAGCAACTACTTCATGTCCTTGGTGCTTAATGGTTATGTTTTCTAAGGGTGGATGGGTAGATCTAATAACTTCCTTGTTGTCAGTCTTAATCCAATTAGTTTTGGTGATGACACAAGACTTTTTGTGCCATTCAAAATGGTTCTCAAAGTATTCAAAGAAAGGGACATTGCTAGATATCTCTTTCATGAATTCTTGCCACCTTTCTATAACTTTTTTCTTTTGTTCTAAGGTATGGTTGGCTTGATAGGCTTCTCTTTTGACTCTGTTTTCTTCAGAATCAAATTCTTTGCCTAAGGCTACTAGATCAGGGGTAAATTCTTTCCTGATAACCATGGGTAGATGTCCTGGTGGAGGTTCTGGTTGCTCCATGTCGGACTTGGATGGGGATGGAGTGGATTGACTGTGATTGTCATCATCCTGATTGACAACCGAGTCCTGCTTTGCTATATAACAAGGGGTGCTAACTTGGGATCTGGACTTAACTCCCTGAAGTTCTAGATCTAGTTTTCGCCTGGGTGGGTGATGGGATCTGGATGGATTACACTGGGATTCAGGTCTATCTCTAAGAAGCATAGGTGACTATAACTGTTAGGATATGTGCCCTTAAATCCTATTGTATGATGCTATGTTTGACATTATGTAAGACATTATGTGAGAAATGATGAATGACTTAATATTGTGTTTAATAAAGTTGTTTTATTCTTATCGAAAATAATGGTAACATGAATATTCGGACATTATCAAATAGTTCATGAGATGCATAGTATGTGATTTATGTGATTTAGTCACAGAAGATATAGATCACAAGTTCTTTGTAAACTCAGAATTTTGATTCGTAGTCGGTGATGAAATTGGGCATTTCATCTGGGAAGACTATAACATATTAACTACGATGATTTGTCTTGATCATGGAAGTGGTGACTTCTAGTTAATATGTTGATATGTTTTAAGAGTTAAGACATATTGAACTGGACCGCTGTGAGATTTATTATTCTCCTAACGATTGTCAATTGAATAATAAATCTCATGACTTGTATTCACATGAACTTTTAATCCTGAGAGAATAATGGACCTGATCATGAAATGTAGGTTGCTTTAATATATCAGGAGTGAGATCTAAAGTAACGGTCAAAACCTCAGTATGTTGGGCAGCCACATTTAGTGTTGGTGGAACATATATTCTCAAGATGGAATTCATAGTCTCTTAACGGAGATATAAAATATTCCCTTGAGATAAGTTTAATGGGTTCAGTTATTTAGAGAGTTAAGCCTAACCACTTTAGTAAGAGTAAAGTATATATTTATGAAATTGAATTTTATAAATATATGGTGAATAACTCAAAAGGATTAAACCGGGTACTCAAGGATTAAGATGTAGTAATTTACAAAGTGGCAGTCTATATTCATGACTTTGTATTACTACGAATATTTTATGAAGGGGTTGCATGTATAATAAAGTCTTGGAATATAATTTATTAATGAGGCCTAGAGTGCAATTATATATATATATATATATATATTTTTTTTTTTTTTTGACGAAAGGAGCCATTATGTATTCATTAAAATTGAGTCTTGGTACATAGCTTCCCTAGCAACTGGAGGTGCATCTTCCATCCAGTACTTATCTTCATTTAAGTTACCAGCATATTTGGCTAAGGCATGAGCTACCCTATTACAATCCCTCCTAACCCAGTTGAAAGAAAACCTTCTTAATCGACAAATGAGCCATTGAATGTCTGCAACCACATTCCCACAAACTGACAGGTCCGGACTTGGAGAAGAGAGTGCTCTCATGACCTTAATGCTATCACCTTCAATAATAAGCTCAAAGAAACCCGCATCAACCGCAAACTCTACGGCCTTTCTACAAGCCAATGTTTCTGCTACATCACTATCTGAAACTGGTGGTCCTATTGCAGAAAATGCAGCCATTACCTCTCCTCGTTCATTTCGTATCACAGCCCCAAAGCCAGATCGACCTCCCTCCCTGAATATAGCAGCATCGAAATTTAGTTTGAAGAAAGGGTGGGTTGGTGGACTCCACACAATTCCTCCAACTTCCCTTGGTATGACAGCAAGTTGCACTTGCGCCTGTGCATACTCCTCAAGCCATTCCTCAGCCCGTATATTCAACCATCCAGGATCTTTAATCTTTCCACCATGCATTACACTATTTCTTTGGTTCCATAACATCCAGGCTTGCACTAAGAAAAGCTCCATTTTTTTAGGTTCCAATCTGTGCATTAAAAAATAAAATAACTGTAGCATATCATGCTGACCGCGTGGACATTTCTGCAGCTTGGTCCGGCTTCCAGCCCACACATCCTGGGCAGCAGGACAATCCCATACCACATGCACTTCAGTCTCTGGTCTTTGCAAGCAAATCGGGCACTCCATGTCAGAAATTATATTTCGTTTGGCTAAATTGCATCGGGTTGGCAGAATTCCATGACATGCTCTCCATCCAAAGATTTTGACCTTGTTAGGAATTTTCATCTTCCATAAGGCTTTCCACACCTTCTGCTCATCATTCCCCTTTGAACAGTTTGCCATATTCTCATTCCTCATAGCTTGCCGAGCCACATAATATCCAGATTTCACAGAATACCTCCCATTCCTGTTATGCAGCCAGCTTATTGTATCAGCCACACGCCTTTGACTTAATGGGATTCGACAGATGGCCACCGCATCCTCTCTATGAAAAGATGCCATGATCAGCTCTTGCTTCCAACATTTCATATCCGGTTCAATCAAGTCAGCCACAAACCACCCTTCCACATCCACATTTGCCGGATAAAGGATCCTATTAGTAGGATGATTAGGAATCCATTTGTCAACCGAAATTCTAATTGAAGCCCCATCTCCAACCCTCCAACAGCAACCCGCCTTTAGAATAGGTAATGCAGCCAGAATACTCTTCCACACATAAGAACAATTGGGTGATTCAACAGCATCCAGAAAATGAGACCGAGGAAAATATCGGGCTGAGAAGCATTTGTAGAAAAGCGATTCCTTTTGTTGTAACAACCTCCATCCTTGCTTGGCTAGCATAGCCAAATTGAAAGTTCTTAGATCACGGAACCCCATTCCACCTTCCTTTTTTGCCATAGTAAGCTTATCCCAACTCCTCCAATGAATCTTCCTCTCATTCTCCACCTGTCCCCACCAAAATCTTGCACACATAGAGTTTAACTCATCACATAATTTTATTGGTAGTTGGAAAACTCCCATAGCATAAGTGGGAATAGAATGGGCCACCGCCTTGATGAGAACTTCCTTACCAGCTCTTGATAGCAACATTCCCTTCCACCCTTGGAGTGCAATTATATTTATATAGTGGTATTAAATATAATTAATGGTAACTTTGGACTTGTCAAGAGTTGACAGAAAAGTCCAAGGCCCATTGGAGCTAGTGTCTTATTTCTTCCCTTTTGGTCCCACTCCAAGCCACACACTAAAGCCCAATTGGGAAGGCCCAAAAGGCTAGCCCAATTAGATAATCAGTTATGTGGAGAGAAACATATAGAATTTTATATAGAATAAAATGGTTTGTATGTTTAAAAAATGACTAAGATAAAATATAAGGAAGAAAGACACTCTTTCATATTCTCTCTAGAAAACATAGAACTGATTGAGAGACCACACATCTTGGGTATCAAGTGGAATTGGAGTGAAGATTGAAAGTCTTCCCGAGTACTTCTTCATTCGGTTTTGAATTTCACCGCATCAAGGTACACTCTCTTGTTCTTATATTCTGAAACCTACATAGTGCATGTTATCAATTGCGAATGAAGTAGATCCGTTTATTTTTCGCTGCGTATGTTTTGTATGCGATACAAACATGTATATTTCCCAACAATAACTTGGGCTGGTGGTAGTCCAATGGCGATCTAAATCTAGACTGGTCAAAGCTGAGCCTAACAATACCATCTGCTAACTGCTGAACAAAGTCTAAATCTAGATTTTGGTTTGGGTTCTGGATCTAGAGAGGATAATTTTCATTCTCTAGAGTCCAAATTTAAGGGAATGAAACCTTGAACCATTTTAGGGTTCTGGGTACTTGAATCTTGGACCTAAGGTTTGTGGTTTGAATGAGAGTGGTTTCTCCCATCTTTCTCCTGTCAATTGCTTGTACATTCAGGTTTGTCTTGATGCACTTATAATAGACTTTGTGTATCAAGGCTAACTACTGGGTTCCCTGCACCATAAGGGTTCCATAAGTCTTGATATTTAGGGTGAGAGCTTTCATGATATGCGAATCATGTAAGCTTACTGTGAAGTTGGGGAAACAGTCAAAATGAACTGGTCCACAACTAAGACTAGTTTCTATAGTTCCTAGGAGACTGTCATCAAACCTAATGTGATGAGTATCTCTAAGGGCTATAAAGATTGAACAATTCAACCTTTCTCTGATAAAAGGTTATACTCTAACTTGGACTAAACCTATATGCAAATAATTGTGTCCTTCCTTCCTATGTGCTAACAGTGTAGAAGGGGTTAACAAGTAGCACATCTCGTACTCCTTGTTTAGACTGTAAACTTATTCTATGGTCTAGACATGGTAATCTATCTTGAAAGCTTTTTTCAAGGACCATGAAGACTTATAGATCTGATGAGTGGGGACTTTAGGGATATTCCAATCTCCTAATTTTAGATCTACATCTGAAAACTCATATGACTCTGAATTGAGAATTCCATCTTGCGGAATTTTAGGGGGAATTTTGGGAGGGATGACCTATGACTGGTAGAGGAGCTACTTCTAAACAATCTATTCATTGTTCTAGATTAAGCTTAGTTTAAACAATCAAAACCTAATCACCTTATCTTCAAGCAACTAGATCTAACCTTAGATCTAGAATAGAGATACTATCCATGGCAACTGCCTTCTCGTGCTAACCATGACCAATCGCTAATCCTATTTAAATGCCTCTCTTTGGCTAAAGCGAGTACTTCCAAGGATATCCAAGACTTACAAGGTCAAACCTGCATTGATTGGGACTTACTGGTCACAACTGTACTCATCTGCAACAAACTTTGGGGCTAAACACAGAAACTGGAAAACACAGATAATTTGGAGATAACTGGTTAACTTAAACAAGTAACACAGAATGGTAAACCTGCACTGATAAGGACTTACTGGTCACAACTATACTCATCTGCAACAAACTTTGGGGCTAAAACAGAAACTGGAAAACACAGATAATTTGGAGATAACTGGTTAACTTAAACAAGTAACACAGAATGGTAAATAGAATGAAAGAATAACTGGATTACCAAGTATATAGGTAGAAAAAGATGATGAAATAGTAACATGTGAAGAAATAGATGAATGGAAATGGAAGAGTTGCAAAATATGAGGAACGGGGGAATTTAACATAATTAATTGACTGAAATTAATGATATGCTAATACTGAAAATAATGCAATAATTTTGATAACTATGGCGGTATAACCTGCCAACTTATGATTGATAAAATGTAACTTAAAAACACTTATCGGCCAACTTGGCTTTGATACCAAAAGGGGGGTAAGTTACAAGTACTGGGGAATCAAGCTATTAGGGCTCTGATTACTAATTGGGAAGGCCAACTAAGGCCATGTGATTGCAGAAGTAAAACCGACTGGGGTATTACAAGTGTAAACTCGACTAGGGGTTGCCATCTGATTACAAGTATTGGGTTGTAAAAAGAAGGGAGGACTATCTGAAATTTTAGCTTGCTTCAGAATGGAGCTTGAGCTTCCTAATATAGACTAGAGGGAGCCTTGGATCCTCTGAAAATTGCTGAAAATCCAAAAGGTAAAACGCTTTTACAGGGTTGAAAACCTTTTACACCGAAAGCAAATAATACTTCTAGTATGTAGTGCTAGTTACTGTTCATGAATAATGACTGATACTGTTCATGAATAGTGTCTTGTCTTTTCCTATTGGCTGAGTGCGGAGACTGTTCACCAACAGTGACTGGTGCTATAGATGAATAGTATCCTTTCTGAAGATACTGTTCTAAATAGTGACTGGTGCTATCCAGAAGGGTCTATGGACTATCCAAATTGTGGCCTTTATAGGGATCTTGTGAGTCCTGGAAGGGGTCAAATGGATAGCGACTGGTTGAAGCTTCTGAAGAGGCTAGAGAGACTTTTTCTTCTAACTCTAGCTTCTTTGACTAGAGGAGAAATTGCATAGCAAGATCTTTTAATTCCTTGCTAGATTTTCCGGCGATCTGGACGGAGTCTAGGATGGACTAAGATCTTGATTTCTGGGCAATGCTTTTCTGAACTGGAGGAGGGAAGTCCTTATGCATCTGACTGATGACTGAATCAATCTTAAGGTTGTCCCACCATTTAACTAAAAATTCTCTGTTTAAAAAATTGTTATTAATTGCACAATTCCACATGCTGATCCAATGGATCCTATACATGACCGTTATATGCAAGATTGCTGGAAACTGGGAACCATGCTGCAAATCTTAGAATCTCGAACCAAAATACTTGAGTGCATCCTGTAGAGGTTCTGGGAAGATCTGGGGAACTAATCCAAACATTTCCCACCACTTAAGGAACCATGAGGGTATCTGGCTAGAGAACTTCTTGTCAAACATTATGAACCATGAGTGATCAAATTTCTTGTTCTAGAAGAATAAGATCTTTTCAAAGGCATCCATATAGTCATAGTAACTATATTGGAAACCTGAGTCTTTCAATGTTCGGAGCAATGAGGGGCGCCTTCCACAATCTTTGCTGCTAACAAAACCTGTGATGATAAACTTGTAGTAGAGAACTATTGTGGGGTCCTGTCTACAACGGATATCTTCTACGCGAGCAGATTTTTCCTGGATGAGGATGCTCCTATAGAACTTGATATTTTTTTCTGGATGCTTTGGGAGAAAATGCCAGTTTGTGGGCAGAACTTCCATTGCAAGAGCTAGAGGGTCTTTTATATGAACTAGGAGGGGTTCAATATAAAGAGGTGTTGGATGAAAGGTTTCTTAACATAAGAGGACCTATTCTTCCTGTTGGGATACTAGGATGATCTTTGGGGCTGTATGGGGCCAAAGGGATCATCGACTGTATATGGGGTGATTATCCTAGGTACTGGGGAGACTAAGGCAGAACTATAACTAGGTTGGTTTAGCCATTCGTAATTAGGTTTCGGAATGGTAGAAACCAGAAACGATTAGTCATAGACACTGGGGAGATTGGTACTAACTAGCCAGGGTTCTTTGCCTGACTGGTACTTCTAGGGGTTTGCTATTTAGGCAACTTTGGGGGTTGGGGTTGTACGGGTTTTTTCCCGGACATTTTGGATTGGACTCTACAAAAATTCACGGGTAAGGAAGTTAGGGATACTGTTTTGAGTTCTTTTTATGAATTCAATGTCAAAGTCAAAAACTGAAAGGATGGCTTGCCATCGTGCAAAAATTTGTTTTGATGCAATATTTTGAATATATTTTTCTAAAACATGTTTTGCAAATTTGCAATCAATCCTTATTAAAAACTTTGATTCAAAAGATCACTCTGAAATTTTGAAATACATAGTTCTATAGATAAAATCTCTTTTTTAATAGTACTATAATTAGTCTGAGTAGGAGTCCAAATTCCTAAATGGAAACAAACTATCTATTCTAGAGAATTAGGACTGACTTGTTGAAGAAGAATGCCACCATAACCTATATCGGAGGCATCAGTCTGGACAATCTTGAAGAAATTGACTGAGGGAATTCCTAGACAAGGAAGTGTCTTGACATATTTTTTAATTTCTTAGATGACTGAAGTATGAGTTTATGTCCAAGGGGGAGGATTGGTTTGAAGTCTATCAAAAAGAGGTTTGCATTGCTGCCTGAGGTTTTGATAGAAATCTGAAATGTAATTAAGAGATCCTAGAAATCTCTGAAGCTGTTTTTTATCTAGGATTTCATCTGGAAACTTATCCACAAACTGGATGGCTCTGTCTTTGGGTTTGATGGCACCATGTCTTATATCAAAATCTAAGAATCACACACTAGTTTGGAAAAGTTTGATTTTGGGAGCTGAAACAACAAGACCATTGAGCTTGATGGTATGGAGGAATGCTCTCAGGTGCTTCCAATGTTGATCCAGTGACTTTGAGAAAATAGGCACATCATCGATGTACACAAGAGCATGACTAGAGAATGGATTAAAAATTTCATTCATGATGTTTTGGAATTCAAAAGGTGCATTTTTGAGACCAAATGACATTACATTCCATTCGTAATGGCCAAGGGGTGTACTAAAGGCTGTCTTGTACCTATCAGACTCTTGGATTTGTATTTGCCAAAAACCACTCTTCATGTCAAACTAATTGAAAAAAATTGCTTTACCAAGCCTATTAACTAAGTCTTTTTTGTTGGGAATTGGGTATCTTACTCATTCTAAGACTTTCTTAAGGAGCTTGTAATTGATGACTAATCTAGGAACACCTCTCTCAATCTCAGCATTTTTATGGACATAAAAGGCTGGACAAGACCATAGTGACCTAGACTTCCTGATAATTCCTTTCCTAAGGAGATCCACAATCTCAGCTTTACAAAAATCCATGAGCTCTTGGTTCATTTGGATAGGTCAAGCTTTGGTTGGGATATCCTTTTCATTAAAATCTTTGACATATGGGAGAGCTACCTCGTGTCTCCTTCTATGCCAAAAGGCTGTGGGTAGATCAGAGTAGACTTCCTGCTTAAGTTTTTCCTCAAATTTCTGATCTCTACTTGGATGTTTTTACAAGTTAGTTGTTCCTCAACTTTCTTGTATCTTAAATCATCCTTAAGGTACTTAAGATGTTTGGTTTTGGACTAATAAGGTTAAAGGTCTTGGAGACAGAGACTTCTTGGAGGCTACTGATGTCTCTAGGTTCCGGGCTCTTACGAAACTTAAACTTGATTGACTAGCCAGAAGGATGGGTAGTGATACCTTCACTATCCGTGACAAAAGGATACAATAGACACATGAAAGGGTTTCCTAAGATGACCCTATCTATCATATTCTTTACTAGGACAAATGTTGTTTTGAAACATGTGTTATCCTGGCACACATGTGTTTTTAGGATTTTGAATTCAATCTACATCTTTCCGCCACTTGCGAATGTTAATCTTTCCCTGGTCTTTCTATAGTACTTGGAGGGAATGATTCCTTCTTGAATTCAGTTGAGATCAGCACCTGAATCAATCAAAGCTATGACCTTAAATTCAAAATCTTTGCTAATGACGATCTTGACTTTGGAATGCCGTTTCTGGAAGTTAATCCTACTCATGGTTTCTAAGAACTTTTGACTGGGTTGTTCTTCTTGAACCATATCTGCTGTGGGGTTAACTATTTCATCTTCGTCATCTAAAGGGTTCTGAAATGAGGGACTTTCCTCATTGCCTTGATGAGAAGTTTTTTGCAAATGTTTAACTCTTTTATCAAGGAAATTGTGATCAACCCTAAGAATGGTTAGTTCTTGCTTAAGGGTTCTAATTAGAATGTACCCGTGCATATGCACGGAGTTACACACTAGTTATATATAATACCATTATAAAAATATAATTGTACTCTAGGCTTTATTAATAAAATTGTATCTCAAGATTTTATTATCTAAACACTTAACCCCTTCATGAAAAATTCATAGTAATACAAAGTCCATAATATATAATTGTCACTTTGAAAGGTACTATCTCTTGATCCTTGAATTCCCAGTTTAATCCTTTAAGTTATTCATATATTTATGAAATCAAATTTCATAAAATATAAACTTTAGTGACTCTTTACTAAAGTGGTTAGGCCTAACACTCCGAATAACTAAACTCATTAAACTTAGCTCAAGTGAATATTTTATATCTCTATAAAGAGACTATGAATTATATCTTATGAATATGTGTTCCTTCAACACTTCGTGCGGCTGCCCAACATATTGAGGTTTTGACTATTAGATTAGATCTCACTTATGATTATCAAAACATCTTACATTTCATGATTGGGTTCACTATCCTCTCAGGATTGAGATTTTATGTAAATGAAAGTCGTGAGATTTATTGTTCACTTAACAGTAGTTAATAGAATAATTAATCTTACAGCAGTCCAGTTCAATATGTCTTATACTATTAAAACCCATCAACATATCAATCAGAAGTCTCCATTTCCATGATAATGTCCAAATATTCATTTTACCATTTGTCGAGGCAGTTTTTTAGATTGCCTATATAATATTTGGGAGGCGTAAATGCACTTTTTGTCCCTACATTTTGATTTTTTTTCCATTTTGGTCTCTACATTTTCATTTTACCACTTTTAGCCTCTAAACCAATTAACGCGTGTTATTAATCCTTTTCGTCAATCAACAATCGGAAATAGTTGAAATGACTAATGGAGGGATTAAAATAATATTAAAAATACACTGTAGTACTCATCACTCAACCCATATCAGATTATAATTTAAAATATTTATTTCTCAATTTTAACAAAAGAAAAAATATGAGTTAAAAATTTTAAAAAATAAGAACACACCAGAACATAAGAATAAGAACAAAAACCCAAATTTAATCACAAACATAGTAAGAGAATTTGTTTTATATGAAATTTTTTATTTGTTTTTCTTAGAAAACAAACATGAAAATAAATGCAAACAATTTGAAGACCGAAAACCCACTCGGCTTAACTCTCAAACTTGTGTAGATTCTCAAACTCTCTCTCTCTCTCTCTCTCTTTCTCAACAAACTTTCTTTTCCTCTCTCACCTCTCTCACTGAGCCAGATCTCACGTTGTCTAAATCACCCTCTCAAACCCACACCCTAGGCGGTGGTGCCTAAGAGAGGAGGAAATGTTGCAACAAATCTGGTGATGGGTTTGGTGGTTTTGGATCTAGTGTAGCTGTATGTGTGGTGGTGGATCGGCTTAGGGTGATTTAGGACGGCGGTTTAAAGTGGGTGTGGCTATTTGTGTGGTGACAAATTGGTTTATGGTGGTTCCAGATGGCAGTTTGGGGTGAGCGTGGTTGGTAGTGGATCGGCTTGGGTTCGAATTTCTGGGAATGCAAATCTGTGTTGCAAATCATGTTTTGTATATGTAAATTGTGTAAGTGTTTTGTATATGTAAATGTGTATGTAACCGAGTGGGTTTAGATAAATTTTTTTATTTGGATTTGATTGGAGTTGGATTTAGATGGAATGGACTTTGATGGTGCTGTCCAAATTTTTATTCTTTCATTTTCTTGGCAACCAAACAAAGACTGAAAAAGAATTAAGAAATGGCTTTGCTTGGGTTTGAGGATAAGGGCTTCGAAATTTATGATTTTTTTTATGGTGTTTTTATGCTGAATTTTCTGGGTTTATGAATTTGGTTTCTGGGTTTATGAATTTTATTTACTGGAGGTTTCGTTGTTGATTGAAAGATGAGAAAATCTGGGTTTGAGTTGTGATTTTGTATATCTGGGTTTTATGGTTTGAGAAAATCTGAGAAGAACTGCTTCTAGTTTTGTGTTTGTGTTCTTGCTGGAGATGGATTTGTGTTTGCGTTTGGTTGACAAGAAAGGGTAAGAAAATGCAACAAAATCTGGGCATGTGTTCTTATGTTTAAAATCTGGGTTTGTGTTCTTTGGTGTTCTTGTTGAAGATAAACATAGATCTTGATGTATTTTTTCTTTTGTTAAAATTGAGAAATAAATATTTTAAATTATAATCTGATGTGGATTGAGTGATGAGTGCTACAGTGGATTTTTAATAATATTTTAATCCCTCCGCTAGTCACCTCAACTATTTCCCTCTGTTAACTGACAGAAAAGACTAAAATAACAAGCATTAATTAGTTTAGGAACTAAAAGTGGTGAAATGAAAATGTAGACCAAAATGGAAAAAAGCCAAAATGTAGGGATTAAAAGTGTATTTACGCCTAATTGGAAAGCCAAGACCGAGACTCAACTTTGGGCTTCGAATATGACCTAGTGGCTATCGATGAAGTGTGAAATGCTCATTTTTGTTCAAAGTCCGGGTTGCATCCAACAAAGATTATAATAAGGCCCAAAAAATAACTCTTGCAAAGATAAGTTAGTACAAAAGATGACCCACCACAATAAGTGCTTAAATAATAGTCCAGTGGTAAACAAGAGAATCGTCTAGATGTAGATGTTTGGAAAATTGATAAATGTATTTGCATAGTAAAAATTATGCATTTCCTCTATAGTCGACTAATATAAAAGTGGGCTCATTATAACAAGTACACAAGAGGAAAATGGTCCAACAATGAATATGACAGACTTCCAACAGTAATGTCTGATAAGTTAATAAATATGTGTTATGTGATAAAAATCATATATTTTTCTTCTTACTATTAAGTCAATCATGAGGGAAAACTTTCATAGTATCCAAGACATTATGGCCTTCATTATAATAGCATTAAACAAGGATTAAAGGCTATAATTACAAGTAACAAAGGAAAATTAAGGATGGAATGAAAGGAGAGAAAGACTCCCAGCTTAGTGCAGCAAATATTTAACCAACGTTTTTATGCCCATGATGGAATATGTGGAAGAATGTATGGTAAATGATGGAAACTACTCTTACATGAGTGGATAAGCAAATATATGGTGTTGTGGGAATAAAATGGTAAAGGAACTTAACTATTTTTTGCCATGGTGGAGAGAGACTGATTGTAGCTAATCATGAGACCTTTATGGTACTGAGATTCGTTAGAAAATAGAAGGAATGTTTGTGAGTTGATGGATATGGGCGTTTAGGCACATTCTTGCGCACGCAACTAGGGTTTCAGAAGTATATGAAAGACAAGTTTTTTGCAATAATGGTTGAGGTTTGAAATGAATCCCACATCGTTTGGGAGATGTTCTGAACCCCATTTTCTCAACTATAAAAAGCCTTACATGGTACATATTCAAAACATAAAGAAATCTCACGGAAAAAACCTAAGATTCACTTGAAAATAGTGAATCAAAAGGGAGTTTTGCACAAAACACTCTCAAGTCTTTTTTATTTTTTTTGGTACCATTTCTGACCCCAATCCTTTGAATTTAAGATTACTAATCACTATTTTATTGAATTGTGATAGATCTGACTGAGGGGAACGGTCAAAAATCAAACCTAGGAGCTCTTGCTCTAATGTATTCTTTTTAACTTTTCTTTTTCCTTTTTCTGCATTTAATCTTTTTTTTAATATGTTTCTTTGTTTAGTTTGTGTTTATATATGTTTGTTTAGGTTAGGTTTAGGCTTTCTTTATGTTTTTTAGTATGTTATGTTGCTAGATTTACGTTTTTCTATTTTGTTTGGTTTCTATTCTGTTTCTGTGTTAATTAGGTTTTCGGAGTAATGATATGCATACACATGATCTAACTTATGCACAAAGGCTGAACTCATGCGTATGCAGACCTGTTCTAGTGTGCGTGATGCCGTTATCCAGAAACCGTAATTTTTGTTTTTTTTTTTTTTTTTTACTTTCATATGTTTGTTCTGTGTAGCCTCTTTTTCATATATTTTTAGCCCTATAACTACTTGTCCGTCTTTTAACATGTTTTTTTGTTATCACATGTTTAGATTAGGGTTTTATGCTAGTTTCTTGCTTCAATGCCATGACATGCATTCACATGCCCATTCATGATGCCATAAGTGCTAAGGTGCTACGAGGTAAGTAAGGTAAGTCATGCATTCACATGATCATGCATGTTGATTGTTTAATCATTCCTTGATATATGTGTATGAAGTTAATGCCTTGTTTTGATTTATGATGTGATTTGCTTTGTTGCCATGTTTGGGTTGCTGCCTTGCCTTGAGATGTATGATAGGCTTTCACATGCTGAGGTTTCTCATATCTGTTCGGCTCTTTATTGCTTTAAGGATGGATATGCCTTGAGATGAATAATGCCATGATTGTATGCTTAGATGTATGCTAGTGTGTGTATGAGTATAGATGCAAGTGTTGAACATGTTTTTAATAAGGTTAGGATGTAAGACACAATGATGGGATGCCAACCTTAGGGTTGGACAATCTTGGGTGCCTAACACCTTCCTAAGAGCATACCTAAACTCCGAACTCATACTTTGGTAGTAAGACCAAAGGTCCTTCCTCGAAAGGATGCTATATTCATGGTTCCTAGACCATATAACTAGGTGGCGACTCCGACACTCTTTTCCCTTACGCCCACTGTGGCAACTCCGCTGGGGATAGTGAGTTTAATTCCTATGTGTCTTTTTTCTTAACCTTAATAAAAACTTTTTCAATACTTGTTTTGCACACACATCACTGGTTCTTTTGTCCCTTAACCTTGGTTGGTGATGAACGGAAAGATGGTAGGCTCCATTCGAGCCCAAAATTTCCAAAGTTCATCCTACCAACTCACAATCGGTGTCATTGCCTATAATAAGCCTTAAGTACATTAAAAAGGTTTGCTACCAATCCACTATGGCGTCCACTTAGGCCCTCGGTTTTAATCATAGCCCACCTAATTGTGAGTGACCTACTTATCTATCTTTTTATCCTTAGAAAGCCTACCCACACTAGAGAGATCCTTGATCCTACCATGTAGGGTACCCTTTATATATCTCTTGTTTGTTCAACCATATATCATGTATTCACCTAATTCTAAAAGACAAATAAAAGGTATAAAAATGGAAGGAATGGCCTTCAAGTTATGGTATACCCTAAGATGTTGTGAGACAAAAGAAAAGAAGTTCTCACATATAAGAGGCTTGTCCCTAAATTGAAAGGCATATCTTAACTTGAAATATTCATAAGACCATAGCTTAATTGCTATCGTAGGCCCAAGTGGAAAAAGCCCTTTTGAAAAAGAGGACTTTGGGCCTAAGATAACAAATACGCTATGGACTAAGCATCCAATATCCTTCAAAGCTACAAAATGATAAGAATTTCATAGACTTTGAGAGGAAGGCTACAATGTATTCTAGCTAGAGGGCTATCCCAAGAAAAAATGATAAAATAATTAATAAAGAATGGGAAGCCCCAAAGTGATGAATACATTGTTAGTCCAAGTTTGAGACAAAGGGTTGAAAATTCCTAAGTACATTCTAATGAAAGCCCATGAAAGTAAGATGAGAGCTTTTATTGTAAATGGACCAAAGCCCAATGAAATAAGGGGAAAAGGTCCATGAGAGGAAGGGAGTGGCATTGTAATTGGGCCTTCATTAAAATAAACTTAAGAATTTTCTAAGAACATCTAAGTTTAAAATGAACCTTTTAATTGGGACAAGAACTTAATGAAAATGGGGCTTCTTTTAAGGAATCATTGCACTGCCAAAGTCAAGAAAACATGTCTCCACTCTTATTTGGATTCAAGAGAAAGAAAGGCGCTTGATCAAGATTGAGGACACACACCAAGAAGAAGAAATCTCTCAAGAAACAATGTCTACTTCCATGGATGACCCAATGGAACAAAAGATCCTTAAGGCTTTGGAAGAACATAGAGAATCCTTCAAGAAAAAGGGAGGGTGTCTCACTAGGTTGGAAGAATCTAGGCTTAAGAAATCCACACATGAGGAAATCCATGATGATGAGGAGGAAGATGAAGAATGGGACGAAAAAGACAAAGTAGAGTATGAAATAAAAAACAAGCAATTTGAGAAGCTCACCACTGAAACCGTAGGTATAAAGGAAAAGATGGAAAAGATGCAACTTGCATTCCGTAAAGCACAAGGAATGAATGACTACCTCTATAACATGGGGGGGAGTAAGCTCAAAGGCTCCTGTTGCATTGCCACCCAAATTCAAGATCTTCGATGCGGAAAAGTTTTTTGGGACTGGGGAACCAAATCAACACATAAGAAGATATCTAAGCATTGCTGAAATGAAGGGGCTAGATGAGAAGCAAACTTTGCATGTAATTACCCTCTCACTCATGGGAGGTGCATCAAGGTGGTATTATAGCCTTGATCCAAGAAAAACTAAGGTGTGGAATGAACTAATAGCGTTGTTTGTGAACCAATTCATCTTCAACACCATGATTGATGTGACGCTAAGGGATTTAGAGACTACCAAGTAACGTGTGAAGGAGACTTTTCTCGAGTACATGACTAGATGGAAGACCAAGGCGTCTAGAATGGTCAATAGGCCAAATGAGAAAGACCAAATCAACATGATCATCAAGAACTTTCTTCCGGTTTATAATAGCAGGCTTTTGTCATCGCCTATTAGCTCATTTGGAGAATTATGTGATTGTGGGACAAGAATTGAAGATGCTCTCAATAATGGACAATTAGAGAAAGGAGAAAGCAAGCCTCTAACCAAAAAGATGTATGGAGGGGGGGGGGGGGGGGGGGACCACCAATAAAGCACCCAATCCTATAAATGTAAGTGCCATTATACCCTAACTAACACTAGCCTACCCAAAGAAAGCTCGCTGAGAATTTTCCGACCTTGGAATAACCCTTACCCAAGCATATGAAAACCTATCCTCCAAAGGATTCATCAAGCCTTTAGACCCCACATCCACGCCTACTCCCATACCTCCCATTTGGAACCTCAATGAATATTGCCACTACCACCAAAATTCGACCACAAAACCGACAATTGCTTCTGCCTCAAACTCGAAATGTAAGACCTTATAGACAATGGAACCCTCCCAAATCCCAACATCATTACCAAACCCAACATTAGAAAGAACCCTTTACTCAATTAGCATAGGGCTTCCCCTCCATATCAAAACTGTGTGCAAGTAGATGAAGTTGAATGGGATTGCTCGAAGTTGATAGAAACTACAAATGTCAATATCAATGCCGTGGAAGTCCAAGGAATATGGGATGAAGAAGATGAAGTCCTAAAGGAAGCAATAGCGATATGGGGAATACTTCCCAAATGAGTGACAGAATTGAAGAAAATAGTTTGGGAGGACAATGTAGCAAATATCACTAGGAGTGGGAAGCACTACAAGCCATCCTTTTTGAAAAAGAATCATCCTGGTAAGGATCTAGGGGAAGGGTCCAAGCATACGGAACCTAGAGGAAAAGAAGATAAAGCAGGGGAAAATAGGGTCTTGATGCAATTGAAAAAGACCTAAGCTCATGTGACCGTATGGGGCTTGTTCATGGCCTCTCAAAAACACCGTAAGGCCCTATAGAAACTACACCACAAGAGGTTTTGTCTTTCATGGGAGTTGAAGGTTCCTCACACCCTTGCTTTTTCCGATGAAGATCTCCCTCCCGAAGGAGCTTACTGACACTAGACCCTTGCAAATCACCATTGAATGTATGGGTGCCAAGGTCCCAATGGTTCTCATTGACAATGGATCCACCTTGAATATTTGTCCTTTTAGGACCACCCTCACTGTTGGCCTAGACATAGAGACCATCATTCCTTCTCCCTTAACTATAAGGGCATACAACAACACTTCAAGAAAGGTCATGAGCACTTTCAAGGCCCTTTGTAAGATCGGGCTAATGGAAACCATTGTAGAGGTTCATGTCATGGGCATCACCCTAAATTACAACCTTCTCTTAGGAAAGGCTTGGCTTCACCCTAATGGGGCAACCCCTTCCTCACTACACCAAAAGATGAAGATCCAATGGAAAGGAGAAATTGCCATAGTACTTGGAGATGGTGATATCCTAGCACTAGTTTGTAGAATCGAGGGGAGAGGAAGTAAGCTTCAAATGAATGGCTTTGAGTTCGTAAATATGACTGACTATGGGTTGAAGGATGAAAGGTATGCTACCAATTTGTTCCCATATTGTAGCCATGAGGTGATTGCTATGATGAAGAACATGGGATACATGCCTAATGTAGGCCTTAGAAAGGAAGGAAAAGGGGTAGTTAAGTTCCCCAATATCAAGACTCAAATGACCAAAGAAGGTCTAGGATTCCTTGAAGGTTGTGACGGAATCAAGAAAAACCATGGCACTCTCAATGGGAACTTCATGAAAAAAGGGGGAGACTTCCCTTATTGTGGCTTCCCCGAACCTTGGGTAGATAAAAATGGAACGGTGCATTCAGGATGGGAAATGTTCTTTAATGAAAAACTCACTTTTAAGAAGAAACCTACCGTAGTGATCAAAGAAATGCAAGAAGAGGTCGATTGAGTGAACTATATGGATGTTGAAGTAATGAAGGCCATGATGAAGATGAGTGGGGACGTGTTTGCCATCACCAATAAAAAGTCAAGTGATCCTTCCAAATTCATTATGCCTACTATAGGGCCCATTAATTATTGAACTTGGGTTGGGTTTTCAGAAAACATAGGGAAAAAGTTTTGTAATGCTAGTTCCAATGTACTTTTCAATATTTTCTACAAGATGAATTCTAATTTGGCTTACTTTGACGTATCCCATTGCATTGAAATTCTGCACTTAAATGATTCAAATGAAATTTAAAAATAAAATTAATAAACAGTTGGAAAAGAAAATTGAACTTATGGAACCAATTCTTGAAATTATTAATTTGGGCAACGATGAGAATCCACGCTTATTTAAATTTGGCTTAACTCTAAATGAAAAAGAAAAGAAAGATCTTTAAGAACTCCTCATGGAATTTCAAGAGGTGTTTGCATGGTCCTATGAAGACATGCCTATAATTGACCCCGAGATAGCTCAGCATCACATTGATACTCACGACCACATGGTACCCGTCAAGCAGAAATTGAGAAGAATGAGGACCGAATGGCTCGTAAGCTCAGCATCACATTGATACTCACGACAACATGGTACCTGTCAAGCAGAAATTGAGAAGAATGAGGACCGAATGGCTCGTAAAAATCAAAGAGTAAGTCACAAAGCAATTAAAGGTGGGGTTCATCAAACTCGTACACCAAGCTGAATGGGTAACCAATGTCGTGCCCGTACCTAAGAAGGATGGGAAGGTGAGGATGTGTGTGGATTTTAAGGACTTAAACAAAGCATGCCCTAAGGATGACTTTCCTCTCCCTCACATTGATGTCTTAGTGGATAACACGACAAGAAGTGCATTGATGTCCTTCATGGATGGTTTTTCAAGGTACAACCAAATCAAGATGGCTCCCAAGGACATGACCAAAACCACATTCACTACCGAATGGGGAATCTATTGTTACATGGTAATGCCGTTTGGCCTCAAGAATGGTGGGGCAACCTACGAAATGATGGCTACGGTCTTGCTACATGATATGATGCAGAATGAGGTAGAGGTGTATGTTGATGATATGATAGTGAAGTCCAAGGATAGAGGGAGCCACACCATGAACTTAAGGAAGTTCTTCGAGAGGATTAAAGAATATAAATTGAGATTGAACCCACAAAAGTGCACCTTTGGGGTAACCATTGGAAAGTTGTTAGGCTTTCTAGTGAGTAATAAAGGGATAGAACACCCATCCAAGATCAAAGCCATATTGGAGATGCCGCCACCCAAAAGTGAGAAAGAAATAAGGGGTTTCTTAGGTTGATTACAATACATTAGTTGATTCATTGCTAAGCTTACCTTTACTTATGAGCCCATCTTCAAACTCCTAAGGAAGAATGAACCACATACATGGAATGATGAGTGCAAAAAGCCTTTGAACTTATCAAGGAGTATCTCCTCCACCCGCCTATCCTAGTGCCTCCACAACATGGAAAGCCCTTACTCCTATACCTCTCCATCATAAGAGATGCAATTGGAGATGATGAGAAGAACGAGAGGGCTATATATTACTTAAATAAGAGATTCCATGATAATGAGACTAGGTACACTTCCATAGAAAAGTCATGCTTTGCACTTGTTTGGGCCATATAGAAATTGAGGCATATCGCTTTACCTTTCCAAATATGAGTAGTAGCAAGAATAGACCCATTGAAGTACCTCTTTAAAAAGCCCGCCGTGAGTGGAAGATTGTCAAGATGGTTAATTTTGCTAGCAGAATTCAATTTGAAGTATGTGGCTAGGAAAACTATTAAAGGAAGCGTTATGTCATAGTTTTGTGCCGAGAATCCTATAGAGGGGGAAGGTGGTAAAGAAGTCTTTCTAGATGAGGACATTTTGAATGTTGAGTTAGGGACATAGAAGATGAACTTTGATGGAGTCGTAAACCAATATAGGAATGGGATAGGGATACTCTTGATCACTCCCAAGGGGTCTCACATGCTTTTGGCAATTAAATTGAACTTTGAACCAACTAACAACATGGCTGAATATAAGGCTTGCATTGCCAGAATGGAAGCTCTTTGAGAATTGGGGGTAAAAGCAGTAGAAGTCTTTGGGGACTCAACTTTGGTTATAGCCCAAACGCAGAAGTTATGGAAGGTGAAAGAGGAACATTTGAAGCTTTATCAACAATATTTAGAGGACTTGACTAAGACTTTTGACAAGATTGAGTACACAATCATCCCTAGAGCTCAGAATCAGTTTGCGGATGCCTTAGCTACTTTAGCCTCTATGGTTTAAACACCTAAGGGAGTATGGACACAACCCTTGAAGATTGAGCAAAGTTATGAAAAAGTACACAAGAGGAAGACCAAAGCTTTAGTAATGGCCATAGAGGAAAAGGAAGTTCCATGGTACTATGACATTATGAAGTTCTTGGAATTAGGGACATATTCGGATGGTTCCGACAAGAGAGAACGTCGTTCCATTAGGATGATGGCAACATAATGTATCCTATGTGGAGGAAAACTCTATAGAAGATTCTATGATGGCATACACCTTCATTGCTTGAAGATGAAAAAAGCCAAGAAAGTAATGGAAGAAGTTCATTAAGGGATTTGTGGCCCTCATATGAATGGAAGAATGTTAACTGAGAAAATCCTAAGGATAGGGTACTCTTGGAATTCAATGGAGACCGATTTAGTGGATTATGTGAAAAGTTGCCATGATTGTCAGACGCATGCCAGCTTGAACTATGTACCACCTAGTGAGTTGTATAGCATGACTTCTCCATGGCCATTCTCAGTTTGGGGCATAGATGTGGTTGGAAAGATAGCTCTTAAGGCTTCAAATGGGCATGGATACATTTTGGTGGCAACTGACTATTTCACCAAATGGATGGAGGCAGCCTCCTACTCCGTATTGAAGGCTAAGCATGTGGCTCAGTTCTTAGAAAACAATATCATATGTCGATTTAGGATGCCCCAAGAGATCATTTCTAATGATGGTTCCCACTTGGAAGGTGAAGTCCAAAGGGTCATGGAAGAATATGGTCTTCACCATATCGACCACAAGCTAATGGGACCGTAGAAGCAGCCAATAAGAATGTGAAGATATCCTAGCCAAGATGGTAGTGACATACAAAGATTGGGCCGAGAAGCTCCCATATGCCTTATGGGGTTTGAGGACTTTTATTTGTGCATCGACTGGGGAAACACCTTACTCCTTGGTCTATTGTAGTGAGGCGGTACTTCCTATTGAGGTGGAGATACAATCTTTGAGGGTTTTGGTAAAAACCAAGGTCCTAGAAAAGGATTGGGATAAGGCGACGTATGAACAATTGGCTTTGATAGATGAGAAGAGAGCTAGGGCATAATACCATGCACAAGGGTGCCAAAAAAGAATTGCTAGAGCATTCAACTAGAAAGTGAAACCAAGAAACCTTAAAGAAGGGAACTTGGTCCTAGAGGTGCTTAGAGGTGAGACTTTTAATCCAAGAGGGAAGATGAAACCAAGGTGGTCTGGGCCTTTTATCATTAAGAAGATCATGTCTAAAGGTGCTACAAGAATCACAGATTTGGATGGGAAAGAGATGCTTCGCCCCATTAACATGGGTAGGCTCCGGAAATACCAAATTTAAAAGAAAAAGAAAAAAGCCTACTAGGTTGAAAACCTGAAAGGGTGGCCTAGGCAAAAATTAAAGGAAAAGAACCCTACTAGATTGAAAACTTAAAAGGGCGGTCTAGGCAAAAGTTATGGGAAAAGACCATGGGCATGACGAAAATTCCTCAAAGGACGTCATGGGCAAAACTTACATGACAAAGGAAAAAGAAAAAATAAATAAATAAAAGAAATGACAATAAGCAAAGATAATAAAAAATGTAAATTCTCTCATTGCTCAAATTAAAAGATAATAAGTTTGCTTTCATAAGGGATTTGGAACATTCCAATCCTTTATTAAATTCAAAAAAAAAACATGAGAATCACAAAAGTGCAGAAAAGTGAAACATGGGGCATATCAAGGTGATCACTCAGTCCTCCTTATTTTCTTGCTAGTCTTCATGTAAGCCTTCTCATCCTTCAGAATCCACTTTATGTCATCCTCTAACCATTGCTTGTAGCTTGCAGTGGGGTAGATGTATTTAGGAGGAACAATGCCTTTCGTCACCCTACGACGTGGCCAAGCTTCACTAATCCGACCCAAGATCCTATTAGTGAACACCACAGTGTGGAAGGCACCCTCATCACGAGGAGCTCCTTGATGCTCTCCAAATTGCCTTGAGATATGACAAGTAGAGTAGTAAGAACAGCATCGAAGCCCAACTAAAGTCACACAATGATCCTTGCAGCAACTATGGACCATGCTTGAGATATGCCACCATTCCACGACCCACTAAATGTCAATCTCCTTGAGGCAACCCATAAACTCCATGTACGTTTCAAAGCCCATAACATTCAGAAGTCGGTGGTCTCTAAGATGCCTAGGAAGGTAGGTGTTAAGGGGCACAATAGGAGGTTAAAGCAACCGAAGCCTCTTTTGTGGCCATATCTGGTGGCAAGAGAGAGAGAGAGAGAGAGAGAGAGAGAGAGAGAGAGAGAGAGAGAATAATGGGAGAAAAGAAAAAAAGAGTGGAGAGCATGAGTGAAAAAAAAATTGGAAAAAATAATGATGAAAGACAATATAAGGTGCCTCGATAGGTTGAAAACCGAAAGGCAATCCATGCAAAATTAGAGGAATCCCTCTAGGTTAAGAACTTAGGCAAAAGTTAGGGATTATACCTGAAGAAGAAGAGGACGTCCCGCAAAGAAGCTTGCTTCCTTACTCTAAAAGGCATCTAAACCATTGAGAGTTTCCGCCAAGATCAAGCCCGCCGAATTATCTCTCTTAAGCTCATAAGCCACTATGCACATCTGAAGGTCCACACAATATGACTGTTGGACTAAGAAATACCTTGCAAGGGCACATAAGCAAAAAGCACGAAGGTAGTAAGATTATGGCCTTGCACCTTTAGGAATGCCCAAACCGGAAAAGTAATCAAAGATAAGCCTAAGGTTGAGTTTGCTGAAGACACACCACCTATTGGCTGTGGCTTCAGGGATGCCACACACAACTTGCAACAAGGAAGAAAGATCTCCACCCATGGTAGGAAAGATAAATCATTAATCTCTGGTTCACCCATGATGGCAGCAAATTCCTCGATAGTAGGGAATAATTCTATCTGTTGAAGAGAAATACATGCCGAGAAGGAATCCAATAGTTGGCAGAAGCACAAAGAAAAGGTTCATCCACCCTAATTTGATGATAAGGGAAAATGCAAGAAAGGCCATAGGGAGCAATAGAATCCTTGAAATTAGAACCAAGTTTCCTAATCCAAGTGGAGACATCAAGAGGAGAGTTTTTTTTTTTTTTTCTTGAGAAGATTAAGGGGGGAGTTTTCTATCATTGGAAGACCTCAAAAACGTGTTCTCTGGGTTGGAAATACATTGATGAGGGTTTTGGACTCAAACGGCTACTTTTATACCTAAGTAAGTCAGCTAGGGTTTTTCTGATCCGCAGCCCACATACGCAAAATCAACCCTACGTACACAAAGTCAAAGCTGCGTACGCAGGCTCATTTCCACATATGCACGACGCTTGGCAGAAGCCGACGTTCCCTTGTTTTGAATAGAGTTTTCTACTTCCAAGCATTTCTAGGGTTCTTGTGACCTAAAGAACCATTCAAGACATATTCCAAGCATTAGGTTGCAACCATCAAAGAAGCAAAGTTGTATAGAGACATACAATTTATCATTATCTTGTAAATTAAGTGCTAAGTTCCAATCAAAAGCATAAATGTAAAAAGATGTTCTTAAATACAATCCTTTATCTCAAACCAAACCCAAATGTCTGCTAAAAGGGAAAAAAAACATTAAAAGAAAAAAAGAAAAGAAAAATCTGTGTGTTGTTTGTTGTATATATGTTGTGACTGTGGGTAATCAATGGTGCCGCTTCTTCCTTGGCTAGTAGCTAGGAGTCGCCTCCGGATCCTCCTCCTCGCCACCATCATCATCATCATCACCACCATCTGGGTGGGCCACTCCGTCAAGACCATATAGCTCCCTCGAGTAGTTGGTCACCTCTAACTTAAGATTCCTAGCCAGCCATACCAACTCCTCATGCTCTTGGATAGTACGCTACAATTTGAAGAAAGAAGGGTTAATGACTGAAACAAGAAAAGAAATTTGGCAAAGAGAGAGGAAAAAAGGAAGAAAGAACTCACCACTCAAGTGTTGGGAGGGAAAGGATAGCCCATGACATTAGGGTTGCGGGGCATGACACGCTTCCTAGCAAAGCCATCCATGCCATAAGCATAAACCGTCCAAGGGATATGTGGAGGATCAATGGGTTCACTGGCAGTAGGTCCCCTCTCTTACAATTTCCTACATTAGGGGTCTTGACAAACAAAGTAAAAAAGAGAGAGAAGAAGTACAAGAGTTTGAGCATATACCTAAATAGTAAAAGAAGGCATGAGGCGAGTGATGTTGAACTCCTCATTGTCCAACCCCTCAAGAAGCTGCTTGGCATAGGAAACACCATTCCTTCATGAATTGTGTTTAGCATTAGTCATGGAGTGTGGGGCAAGCATGAACTCAGGTGGTTCCATCGGAATCTGTAGGTTATCCCTACCCACCAACTGGCACCTCACCCTCTCCGCCAAATATAGAGCCCTCAAGCCCGCTCCTTCAAGAGGTTAGGTAATCTCCGAAGTAATGAGAGTGGCAGGCTCCAAGTCTCGAGTAGCAAGAAAGAGCTGGCTGGCCCACGGGGCCCAGTTTACCTATAAAGGCACAAGGTTATGAAGAGAGTATCCTAAAGGTAATGCAGGAAGAAGCGTGAACAACTAGAACTCTTAAATTTACCTCATCTGAAGTCAATCTAGCAAGATGTGCCCTCACTTGATGAAAATCCCTCAGAACTAGGTCGATGCCTTGAGTTTTGAGGCCGTACCTAACAACCCACTGCTACAAGAAAGAAGCACAAGCCACAGGTTAGATGTAAGATGACAATTTGCAAGTTGACAGTTTGCAAGATGATAGTTTTCAAGACCATACAATTTGCAAGACTACAAGCTACAAATAATAGTGCAAAAGATGAAAAAAGAACTAACCTCAAGGAGCTTCCAAGGCCCCACAAGTTGCCGCATGGTGCCCTAGCTAAGAGTGTCGAGGGTGGAGTAAAGATAAGCATGACATGCTTGCTCCTAATTGGCCATTTGCGCCTCCCCAAAGTCCTAGAAGAGGGTTAGCCACCTCAAAGACACTGTTTTCCCACCATTGGCAAACAGGTCGGCCCCCAACAAGTGGAGAAGGAAAGCCCTAGCCATATGGACGTATTCCTCTGTAGTCTTCTATAGGAGGAACATGTAATCCGACACCAAGTTGAAGTAGCGGATGGTCTCAGTAGAGTACTTCCTCCCTAACATGTCAATGCCCAGCTGGACACCTGACACGCTGTCCAAACTAATGATGGCCTCCTCGAAGCTAAGGCCAGTCGTGCGATAAAAGTTATAGGGAGTCACCGTTATCTCCCGCTCGGCAATATGAAAGGTGTAGGTCGTGTCCCACCACCTCTCAATGAGGCACTGCGCCAAGGTAGCACTTGTAAACTTTTTAGTAAGAAGACTGATGATAGGCTCAAAGTCCACCTCCCGGATATAACCCCTAGTTTTGGGGATAAGTAGGTTGAACCACTCCCAGATATAACCCCTAGTTTTAGGGATAAGTAGGTTAGAATTGCATATAGAGGTGAAATGGTTGAAAAAGGAGTGAAAATGGGCAAAGTAGGGCATCTGCCAAGCGTCTTACGTGCATGGGTCAAAGCCCCACACGCAGACAAGACCCCGCTTACGCAAGTCCATTCCCACGTACGCAGAGCCTCAAGAACGTACTTGCGTATGCAAGAACAGAGCTGCATACGCATGAATACAAGCTATGTATGCAGGCTCGAGCCCACGTACACAAGGACACAGACATAAGCAGTTCTTCGACATTTTCAAAGAAGCATCATCCAAAATCAATCCTAGACATGTTCCTACCCCTCTTAAGATGTCAAGTTTTCATTTAAACCCATCCCATAGCAAACCCTAAGCATTTACATAGCCAAAAACACATTTAAACTAAAGCTTAGAGGGAAACTTGAAAATGAGAAAAAATGAAAAAACTTACAGATTCACCCATGGGAATGTGGTTTTTCAGTCGATATGTCAATGGTGGAGGTCCCACCAACCTTGTGGCTTCACTCCAATGAGTGACACGGAAGGTATTGAAAGATAGGACGTAGGAAGATTTCTTAGCATTGAGTGCCATTGGAGAAGATAATAAGAGAATGAGAGAAAATGAGGAAATGAAAGGGTTTGAGAGGATGAGAGAATCAGGAAGTGAGGAAAAGAGAGAGGGGAGGGAGGTTTTTGTAGAGAGAAAAGAGAGAGGAGTTATGAAGAATATGAAAAGATGATGGAGATGAAGAGAATGAAGAAGAACAGTTGGTAACCATTGGGAAATGAAAAGGCGGGAATACAACTGATGGCTAAACTACGTGTCGTTTAGACCTCACCACTAAACAACGTGTAGTTTAGTTATGAACAATTAAAAAAAAAAGGGGGTCTTTCTTTCAAAAAAAGAAAAGAAAAGAAGAGCGTCTCAAGATTACCCCGATTTAACACAAATTATCAAAGGACTCCCTAGTGAGCGGTAAAGGAAGTAGAAGACTCTTCCCTTGTTCAAGCACATTAAAACCGTCCCTAGTGGTTCAAGCACATCAAAAACCATCCCCAGTGGTCCAAGCACATTAAAGACCTTCCCCAGCAGATCAAGCATATCAAGAACATCATCCTCAATAAGGAAGCAGAAGATTCTTCCTCAAAAAGGATCAAACGTATCAAATATCATCTCCATAAAAGAAGCAGAAGACTCTTCCTCAATAGTTTAGGCATATTGAGAATCATCTCCATAGAGGAAGCAAAAAATTCTTCCTCGATGGACCTAAGCACATCAAGAACCATCCCCAATGGTTCAAGCACATCAAAGACCTTCTCCAGCGGATCAAGCATATTAAGAACATCATCCTTAGTAAGGAAGCAGAAGATTCTTCCTCAATATTTCAAGCATCCCAAGCAATACCCCCAGTAAAGGAAGCAAAAGATTCTTCCTTAAAAAGGATTAAACCTATCAAATATCATCCCCATGAAGGAAGTAGAAGACTCTTCCTCAATAGTTCAGGCATATCGAGCATCATCTCCATGGAGGAGGCAAAAGATTCTTCCCCAATGGACCCAAGCACATTAAAGAAAATTTCTAGTAAGGAAGCAGAAGATTCTTCCCCAGTGAGTCCTATACATCAAAAAATCCCCAGTGAGGAAGTAGAAGATTCTCCCTCAAAATTCTTAATGAACTATATAGGAAGTAAACGATTCTTCCCTAGTGGATCACACATCTACACTACTCCTCAGTGAGTCCATCCATAATACTACTCAACGAGTTTCTCACCTCCAAACAAGTCGTGAGAGGCAGAAGATTCCTCCCCATCTACTTCTCAATGAGTTCTTCACCATCCCTAGTGGATCCTACTCGTGCACATATCCTCTGGAAATTGAACATGTAGGCACGGTAGAAAAAGGTAGAGACAGTGATAGAAAAAGAGGCTAAGGCCAACCTAAGGAAAGATCCTCACCAGAAAAAGTAAAGAAAGAAGTGAAGAAGACAAGAGGAACATGTAACCCGGAGAAGTTTGAGGCAAGAGCCCCGGATGGATACCATAGAGATTATATACTTTTATTTTTTGTTAGGTTAGCTCATAAGAGCACCCTTGTTTGTTTGTTTATTTATTTTTTTTTTTCTTCTTTTTTTCTTTTTTTCTTTTTTAAGTGACTCTGGATAGTGAGTCACTCGCCATTTGCTTGCAAGTAACAAAATAAGTTCTAGGATAGTGAACCTATTGTTGCTTGTTTCCCAAGCAATAAAGGTAGGACTTCAGACATACAAATCCCACACAGCTCTTTGGAGTTACACCTTGCCCCATGTATGCATGATGTGTGTCGTGTGCGTGGGTTGGGCCCGAGTCGTACGTCGAAACAAAATGTATTGTCTCTTATTCTTTTGATTCCGTCAACGAAGCTCATGAATCAAAAGAGGCGCATCTATAGACACCGCATTTTGCACCCCTTACGATTCGAGTCCTCGTTCACCAATAATGCTCGAACTCTAAGGCCTAAGGCCAATCTAGAGCCCAATCAGATATTAAATTGACTTGGGGAGTGTTAAAATGGAAAATATAACCTTTTAAATGGGCAAAAAATCTATTTTTAGAAAATTAAATGACCAAAGTGGCCATTGGCTTATGTATGTGAGTCGCGTCTTGCGTTTGCAGGCACATTCTTGCATACACAGCTAGGGTTTTAGATGCATATGAAAGGTAAGTTTTCTGCAATAATGGCTGAGATTTGGAATAAATTCCACATCTTCTTGGAGCCATTTCAAACCCCATTTTTTTAATTATAAAAAGCCTTACATGATACATTTTCAAACACACAGAAATCCACGGGAAAAACTTAAGATTCACTAGAAAATAGTGAATTAAAATGGAGTTTTTCACAAAACACCCTCAAGTATTTATATTTTTTTGGGACCATTTATGGCCCTAATCCTTTGAGTTTAAGATTATTAATCACTATTTTATTGAATTATGATAGATTTGACTAAGGAGAAAAGGCAAAAATCAAGCCTAGGAGCTTTTGCTTTAAGATTTGATTGAGGGAAACGGTCAAAAATCAAGCCTAGGAGATTTTGCTTTAAGGTATTCTTTTGAACTTTTCTTTTTCCTTTTTTTGCCTTTAATATTTTCTTTAATATGTTTCTTTGTTTAGTTTATGTTTATATATTTTTTTAGGTTAGTTTTAGGCTTTCTTTATGTTTTTTAGCATGTTAGGTTGCTAGGTTTACGTTTTTCTATTTTGTTTGGTTTCTGCTCTATTTCTGTGTTAATTAGGTTTTCTAGGTAAGGATCTGTGTATGCATGATCTAGCCTACATATGCAAGCTAAACTCATGCGTACGCAGACTTGGTCTAGTGTGCATGATGCCGTTATCCAAAAACCCTAATTTTTGTTTTGTTTGTTTGTTTGGTTTTTTTTTTTTTTTTTTTCTTTTGCTTTTATATGTTTGTTCTGTGTAGCCTCTTTTTCATATATTTTAAGCCTAATAATTGCTTGTTCGTCTTTTAACATATTTGTTTGTTATCACATGTTTAGATTAGGGTTTTATGCTGGTTTCTTGCCTCGATGCCATGAACATACATTCACATGCCCATTCATGATGTCATAGGTGCAGTGGTGCTGCGAGGTAAGTAAGGTAAGTCATGCATTTACATGAACATGCATGTTGATTGTTTAATCCTGCCTTGATATATGTGTATCAAGTTGATGCCTTGTTTTGATTTATGATGTGATTTGCTTTGCTACCATGTTTAGGTTGTTGCCTTGCCTTGAGATGTATGATAAGGTTTCACATGCTAGGGTTTCTCATATGTGTTCGACTCTTTATTGTTTTAAGGATGGATATGTGTCTTGGGATGAATGAGGTCATGATTGTATGCTTAGATGTATGCTAGTATGTGTGTGTGTGTGTGTGTGTGTGTGAGTATAGATACAAGTGTTGAACATGTTTTTAATGAGGTTAGGATGTAAGATACAATAATGGGAGCCTAACCTTAGGGTTGGGTGATCTTGAGTGTCTAACACCTTCCTAAGAGAGTACCTAAACTCCAAACCCATACTCCGGTGGTAAAACCAAAAGTCCTTCCTCAAAAGAACGTTATATTCATGGTTCTTAGACCATATAACTAGGTAGCGACTCCGACACTCTTTTCCCTTGCGCTCACAAGTGGCAGAGAGGCTGATGGGACAAGTGGCAAACTCATAATTTGGTTTGGGAGTTTGGTTGCTTCTTGACGTGCTCTCTAGCGGAAGGCAGAACTAAAGGGAGTTCTCCAGCTGGGTCAATTTGCACATATAAGCTATTTTAGCTGAGATTTTTGGTTAGGCTTGGCCATGAAGGCTGAGTAGTTTGATGGGCCTCTGGCTTGGTGGTTCTCTCCACTTGGGCCAATCCTTTTGCTTTCTCATTATGAATCCTACAAAATGAACAGAAGTACCATATATTGCCATGGATATTTATTCCACGTAAGCTTTAGTTGTTAGTAAAAATGATTTGTATTCATGAGCTTTAATAAATATTTATAATAGGTTTTGGGTATTAATTTCCATGGGCTTTAAATAAGAATCTGTATAGTTTCTCATAATTTTTGCCATGAATTATTTTGTAAATGATATTTTCTTTGGGACTTTTAAATAGTAACCTCCAATGTTTCTTGTGAATAATATTTATCATAGGTTTTAAGAGAGGCAATATCTATGGGTTTCAAATAAAATATAGTAACAACCACTATAGTGGAATAATGTGATATTCTCATGAGTTTTTCTATAGATAATCATAATGGGTTTGTAAAGTGAATAATTACCATAAGTTTTGGAAATAAATATTATGAATATTGTGATCTAAGATAAATAGTGACCATGGGTTCTTATATAAATTCTATAGGTTTATAATATAGTATGAAATAAATAAATGTCATGGGTTTAAGATAAATAATCATAACTTTCCATGGGTTTTTATATTAGTAACACAAGTTCATAATTCTCCATGAGCTTGATATATGTTTGCCATGGGTTTTGGAAAAATAAATAGTGTTACATAACATAAATAGTTACCATGAGTTTTATAAGATAGATTACATGGGCTTGTAATATTATAGTAATAGGTTTAAGAACTTAAAGCATTGTTCATCATTGGACTTTAAGTGAAATACTTATGGTATAGTATTTTGTAAAGTATTGATAACCTTTGGCTTTTTACTAAATAGTGCCTAGTAGCTAGCTTGGGCTTTTAATAACGCCAACTTAAATTGGACTTTTGATATTGCCAATGAGAATTTGGCTTTTGAAATATTACTAAGCATAAGTTGCCTTGGGCTTTAAAAGGAATGGGATGTTTGCATTGGGCTCGTTGGGCCGATTTTGGGCTTTTTGTGATAGTTTATATCATATTTAGATAATGAAATATGAAATATTTGTAGGCCAACGGAATGAGAAATATTCATGGATGCCCAAAATAATTTATGGGCGATATTTTGATTTTTTTTTTTTTTTTGGTGAATAAATAAATATGCTTAAATAGGATTGGAGCATGTGGCATGAGTGAAAAAATTGTACCTCAACACTATTATTTTAGATAATAAAACAACTTTATTATTTATAACATAATGTCATACATAGCATCATATAATAGGATTTTAGATACTAATCCTAACATAATGGAGCTGTAAAGTTGGTAGCCTTTCGAATTAGAGATGATTATCTACGTCTTGGAAAAAACAGCACTACAAGATCTTATCCGGATTGTGAGATATCACGCACCAAAGATTAACCAAAACCAACTTGGAGGTTTGAATCCCCGTGGCAAGCGCATTTCAACTACCCATAGCTTTCTGCACAAAGCTCCAAATGAGGCAAGGCTAGAACCATTGGAAAGTACACTGTAAGAGCTTTCTAAAAACATAAAGAACTTTGAAAATGAACTCCGTTAAGGCCTCCAAATGAGTGCATAAAGTTGGTACCCATAAATTGAAAAAACTAGACCATATTTGGGCAAGAAAGTGCTAGAAGATGCTAGAAAGTGGGCATAATAAATTTGCCTAGACTAAGTTCATGCCTAGAACCTTTCGCCCAGACTAATTACGTGTTACCTATTGAAGTTGAAGTCCCTTCTTTATGAATCTTAGCTCAAATGGAATTAGATGAGGTTAAATGGGTCTGCAATCTGTATGAATAGCTGAACATGATAGATGAGATGCACATAACGGCGACATGTCATGGATAGTTATATCAGCGACAAATAACACGTGATTTCAACAAAAAGATTTGTCCGAGGAAATTCAATGAAAGAGACTTGGTCCTAAAGAAAAGAAACCAAGCCTTATCTGACTTAAGAGGAAGGTTTGCACCAAACTATAAGGGCCCATATGTTGTCCAAAGAGCCTTTTCTAGAGGAACTCTAATCCTAGCTAACATGGATGGAGGAGAAATTCAAATGCCAATGAATTCCGATAATGTAATTAAATCTATGCTCAAGCATTTCTTCTATATTAGTTCTTCTCACAATTGGAGGAATATTTCAGTCAGTCTTTCAAAATTTCTTCTTTGTATCTATTTTCTTACCCACCATATTACAACCCAAAAAACAAAGAAAGAGAAAAAAAGGGCAACAAAGGATAAAAAGCTCAAAAATAAAATAGTAAAGAATGCCTCTGACAGAGAAAAACCCACCATACCCCATCAAGCCCAAAACACTTACCATTCTTCGTTACATAAAGTCGCATGGCAAAGTAAGGAATGATCTCAAAAACATGTGATACAAGTAAAGGAAACATAGAAGGACAACCTTTCATAATCATACTATGATTTATGAAAGTCTTGTCCCAGTGCATAAGGGATACTAAGAACTAATTTTGAAAGATGAAAACAGAATCTACAGAAAATCATGCTAATAACCTATATGTCTCATCACCATTGCTAAGATGTATCTCAAGTGGACCTCCCACGACCTGCCTATGGGGGACAGGGTGGTCGAACAGGAAATCCACGAACCTGGAAAAGCTCAGTCTCAAGCTCTCCAACTTTGCTCCTTAATGCTGAGCACTCTCCTAATATCTCCTCATTGTCAAAATTCACCATGGAAATTCGGGACTAAAGTTCCTAAACCCCAGCATGGTGCCTTTTAATGCAAGTACTCTCCCTCTTACAAAGACGATCAACTTCAGTCTTCAAAGCATCCCTCTAAATTGTCACCTCAGCTTAGGGGTGGCAAAGTAAGCCCAAATCCATTTGCTCGCCCAAATCCATTTGCCCGCCCAAACTCACCCACTCTAATTAAACCCAAACCGACTCAATTATTAATTGGGTTAAATGGGCATCAACCCAATTAAACCCAGTGATTATTGGGTTTTAATTAAAAATCCATTGAGACCCATTTAACCCAAAAATAATATATCCAAATTCAACCTAGCCTTCTCCATAAAAAAAAAAAAAAAAAAAAAAAAAAAAACCCAGCCCTCAGACATTTCATTTTCCCTCATTTTCTCGGCCTCCAATCACATTTTAATCAGAAACCCAACAGCTTTAGCAGCACAGAGCTTATCAATTCCATATGGTGGACCTTGATCGGCTTCAAACCTGAGATATCTAAGTCCACAATGATCATTAGCACCTTTTAATTTTCATTCTGTGTTTGTACGGCGTCGTTTTGGGAGTGATAATCATCATGATCGTGATCGTGATCATCAACAGCAGAGAAGGATGTGGATGAAAAGGAAAATAAAGAGAGGCGTTGAAACCAGTGAACCAAGCCATCTTTGCCTCTGATCCTTGGCCTTTCGTGAATGTGATCGTGATCGTGATCATCAACGGTAGAGGAGGATGTGGATGAAGAGGAAAATGAAGAGAGGCATTGAAACCAGTGAACCAAGCCATCTTTGCCTCTAATCCTTCACCTTTCGTGATCGTGATCGTGATCGTGATCGTGATCATGATCATCAACGAAGAAGGGCCAAGGATCAAAGGCAAAGATGGCAAGGTTAAAGAGGGTCAAGGAAGAGTCTGTGAGAGATCTTGGTAAATTGCTCATTATAGATGAAACTTAGAGATAACCAACGTATGAACAAGAAATGGGTTTTTGGTAGATTTGAACTGTTTGGTAGGTGAGAAAGTGTAGGAAAGTATAAGAAATTTGTTTAATATTTTTAGAGTAGTTTGTCATTTTCACTTTAGTAGCATTTTGGTAATTTGGGTAATTGGGTGGGTTGGGGTTTACCCATAATAATTGGGTTAGGTTGGATTTGAGTTAGAAACAATTAGTTAAATGGGTTTTAATGGGTAAATGAGTTTTATATACCCAACCCAATTATGTCCACCCCAAACCCACCGAAACCCACCCATTTGACACCCCTAGCCTCAGCTAGTTGCCTCCTCAGATTTAGAAAGGCATCTCAACTTCAATGGCATGGTCTCTTAGAGAACCTGAAACTATAGCCAAAGGTGGAACATCCGCTGGAAGAATGAAAGTAGGAACTCCTCCAAGTAAGGAAGGCATTAGTTGCCCACTTGTCCATGCTTAGCTTGCCTTTGAACTCTATTATGGTTGAGTCACATTTAAGCCATATATCAAATTCCTTACTTTTGTCTGTCTTTTTGCTTAGGCAAAAGTGGGAAAAGGTGTCTAAATCATTGTTGTTTGTTTTAATTAGATTTAAGTTTGACGAGAATAATGTTCTACAACTAGCAATTCATTTATTTTCAAACCCACCCATTTACTATTTATTATTTGATTGACAATCCTTTATATTGGAACTAGTATGTAACCTGTGTTTACGCACAGGAATGATGAATTGTAGTGGTACTATTGATGTTAATTTAGGTTATTATATATATATATATATATATAGGAAATTAGTTCGACTAGGACATTTGGATGCACGAAAATGATTTTTCCTTGCAATTTTAATGATATTGGCTACGCCAAGGTTCTCATTACACTGTTGTTATATATATATATATATATATATTATTTTGAAAATCACTATTGGATACTACATATACAATATCAATTCACTATCATTGTTGTGAAGTTCTACTAAATACAACACAAAAAAATAAAAAAATAAAAAAAATTGGTTCAATAGTATCTCTTAAATTGAATGGGGATAAATGCATAGAATCGTTTAGTTCAATTACAGTTTATTACGTTAAGATCTTCACATACAAAATATCTAAATAAAAACAATATAAAAAATATACTCATTAGTTCAAAAAAAAAAAAATAACAGCAAAAATCTAAACAATTTAATTTGTATGAAAAGCTAACAAAGACAAAATTTAATTTTGATTCTAATCAAATTTTCTCTAAGCTTTGGTTTTAAATACATATATATATATATATATATATTATTTATATTGGACTCCTCTTTCTCTACACTGAATTAACTCACTTGACACAAAAATTTAAAAAAAAATAGATTAAATGTGAAACATGGCGCAAAATTATACTCTAATTGAATTTTAATTTGAAATTTAATTGAATTTTCTCTCAATTTTAGCTATATATATATATATATGGGTGAAAAGTCAAATGTTTTGGTAATTCCTCACCACAAGGGGATGAATCAAGAAAATTTTATTTCATAGCTTCATTACAAATGAAATTAGTATTTTTTGTATTAAAAAAAATTTTTGACTGGTAATTATTCCAAAAAATACTATTAATTCTGCAACAAAACCACTCATCCCCGGTAATGCAAGGGAAGCCATCAATAAAGTTGTGAATATTTTGGAACCAGGACCGCCATTTCGCCCACTTCATCGAGATAAACAAGACGTATTCTATCATAACTCGTACCTGCCAAGAAAAAAAAAGTGTAGCGCCAATAAAGCCATGAGAGATTATTTGCGCTTTCACCAGTGTTTGTATGTATTATCATAAAGCAGGGGTTAGCAAAAGTGAGTGAATGGTTAGAAATGCCAAATTATGTAAAGGATTAGTAATAGAGATTGTGTCATTAATCCCCAAGGATATTTACACATAATATAAAAAGAATACAGATTGGGGCGTCTCCTTGAGATATTTGCTCTCGAGACTCCTCTCTTGTGTTGATTGTTCTGCTAGCTCCTCTTTGGACCGGCATCAAAAAGGAATCACGTAAGTAAGAAAGACCTTTCCTCCTATCTATCACCACTTCCTACTAACAATACCAAATTAAACCAGTTCAATAACAATTTTAGACTACAAGAAAGCAAGATAACAAGAACAATAAAAACAAAATTTTTTTGGAAGCGCCTAGGGGGGAGGGGATACGGGAGTGGCGATGCCATACATAAAAAGGAAGAGACTCATAGAATGGCAGAGGCAAATAGAGCTTTTGCACATTTTCGTTAATCCAAAAATATCTATCTTCTTTGCAAATTATTTTTTGAACAATCGAATTTGCGAAAAGGTTAAGTGCCAAAAAAAAAATCAAATGAATTCTATATTCTTTCTAATTATTATGTTCTTATCTCATTGAACAAATCAAATCTTGAATCCGTTTATTTTTCCAGTGTACAATCAGATTGTAATATCATAATAATGGTAGAAATGAAGTCACTTTTAAAAAAAAAAAATATTTTGATATTCTATACAAACCTCCATAAAATAAAGTCTAAATGTGTTTTGCATGTGCAGCTAGGCTTTCTTTTTTGGCTTACTCTTTCACTCATCACCACATTATTCGTTTTGACCCTGTAAACCTTGGCCCCTTCTAAAAAAGAAAGAAAGAAAAGGAAAGGCCCTTTGCAAGGATTAGGGATTCCATTTTAATCAAAAGCAAGCCATAATCCCCACCCATCTTAAAGTCTACAATCGTATCATCACCGGAAACCTATTATGGAAATGGGAATTTTCGTTTGAACATCGCCATGAAATAAGAAAAATGAAAAATGAAAAAAAAAAAAAAAAAAACCCCTACACTGAGGATTTTTTTTTTTTTTTTTTTTTGAAAAAATTATTATACCTAGAAACATCGTTGGAAAACGATGAGATCTGTGGAGCCATCACATTGAGGCAGTTTTTCTCAAAGTTAGTTCGATTAATTTACTTAAAATTTCCAACATCCTAAAAATAAACATTGGCACAGTTTTATTTTTGGATGTCATGAAACCCCTGGTAGCAAGAGCTACGGGCAAAATGATAAGAATGGATGCAATGCATAATGAACAGGAATGTAAATGAAGCTACTAAAATATTCCAAAATACAATCCCATAAAGGGGTGATTTATAGTCCAAATATTGTCCAACCCTATGCAGGGGTGATATATGTAAGTTCCATGATTTGTACCCCTTTAGATGACATATCAGCATGTCGGTTCATTCTCACGAAGGCAGAATGCATGGTACTTAATCTCCCTAAAAGTAGTTTTAGACCCTGGCATAAAAATATTGTAATTTTTATAAAAATATTCCAACAGAAAGTATGACCCCTGGCATAGCAAACACCAAGCCTGGGAGAAATAGAAAAAGAAATAACTTCTAAAATACAGCCAAAAGAACTAATAACCAGAAAACTACATCAGGAAGCAGCTTATGAATCGGATGCAGCCAAAAGAAGGACTTTTCATAATTTGATTATATATAAAAAAAAAAAAACCAAGCAAAAACGTAAAGCAAATATGAAATATTCGAAAATCAATTGAAACTTAAAACCAATAATAATCAAAGTAAATATGAAATATCCCAAAATCAATTGAAACTTAGAACCAATAATAATCAAACTTGAACTAAAAGAGAACTTTCTAGGAATGAATCCTTACCTTTTCGTGTGGCTTTTTCTTTGTTTTATAGATTTTGGTTTTTTCATGTGGCTTGAATTCTCCAAAGACCAAGTTGGTCACCACTTGACCGAATAAAACTTGTATAAGGAAATCCAATTGCCGACTTAATTATAGAAAATATTGAGAGTTAAACTATTTCGAACCAAATCTGAAAGTAGAAGAAGAAGAAAGAAGAGGATGTAAAGTTGAAAGTCCAAGAGAGTCAATCTTGTACCAGAGGTTGTACCAGTTTAGTTAGGGGAACGATATTTCGATACCGATCAGTACCAATATATCATTTTGGGTTTACCGTTATTTATATTATAATAATAATAATAATAATAATAATAATAATAATAATAATAATAATAATAATAATAATAATAATAAAAGTTTACCATAGAACATTACCTCAATTCAGAAAAAATTATTCATGAGTTTAGACTTTAGCATCAACTAAAAAAAGAAAAAAAAAACACAAAATATAAAAAAACAGAAAGCTTAATTTTTCATTGCATACTAAGGAAACAAAATACAAAATTTTACTTGTTCTACAACTTCTAGCCTTGGCTTAGATGAGATTTGAGAAACCAAATCTCAAATTGATGTGAACTGAGAGAGAAAGAGTGACCAAGAAAGACTGTGAGAGAAAGAAAGACCAAAAGACTGAAAGAGTGGTTTAGCGGGAAAAAAAAAAAGACCGAGAGTGAGAGAGACAGCGTGAGATTGTGAGAAAGAGAGACTGAAAGAGTGGTTTTTCCTTTAAAATAATTTAAAAATTACAAAACATTAAAAAAAAAGTTTTTTTTTTCTATTCCGACCGATATGCCTAGTACCAGCTGAAACATCCGAAATTGGCTGATACGCCCAATACAAAACATTGACATTACTGTACTAGTGCACATACCAGTATGGTACATACCGGCCATACTGGCCGGTACTGTATGGTATCTTTAGACACTCAACTTTGCACCCATAATTTAATCTTGGAAGTTGACTGAAATGACCTTTTTAAATATTCAAAAATCATAATTACATTTCATGCATTAAATTATCCATCACATATTATAAAAACGATCTTGAGATTTTAACGATCGCAACGACATGCTTGATTCCCAAATCGGACAGTTGGATTGAAAGATATCACAAGATCAAGTTTTCACAGTTTGCATGCATTTTATGTGGGTGAAGCTAGTCATGTGTGATTAATTGAAATTAATTCTGATTGGTTAACAATTAAAATTAACTACCAACGAAGGTTGGCCTGAGTGGAAGGGGCTCTGGTCGCTTAAGCAAGAGATCTCGGGTTCGAGACCTTGTGTATGCAAAAAACTTTCTTGGGAGAGGTCCCCGCTTCGGCGCCCGACAGTACCTCGAGGGATTAGTCCTGGACAACGTCTGGGGACACCCTGGGAAACCAAAAAAAAATTAAAATTAACTAAGTAATTTATGTTATTGGCTGTTGGATTTGATCAGAAATAAGCTTGGTTGCATAGGAATAAAATGGATAATCGTATAATAAAGGAGTTGTTGATAATTAAGTTTTTTTTTAAAATAATTATCTTTCAGATAATTATTATTTTAAGGACCTAATTATCAAGTTAAAATGGATTTATTTTAGAATACAAATTAAAAATACGTCCAAGTGCAATTCCCGACTTAGAAAACCCCAAAAAAAGAGTCTTAATCGAACCAAAAGAAGAAAGTGGGCTTGACACTAAGTGTTGATCGGCACTCTAGATCGGCACATGGCAAGTGTCGAACGGCACTTCCACAGTGTCGATTGGCACAAATTTGAAGCCCAATCTAGAAATTTTCAGATCACGCTAAAACACATTAGATTTAATTTTTTAGGGATAAAATTCGATCTAACTCAGGCCTACTGATTTCCTAAGCAACCCTAGCTTAATTTCGAGGCACAACACCCATATAAATACAAAATTAAAATTAGAAATTAGCACCCATCTACTCTTAACTTAAAAGAAATTTTGGAAGTTCAACTTTAGGACTTTCTTTTTTGTTACGCAAAATCTCTTTAGGACTTAGAGAGACTCATCCTCTCTCTAATTTTAAAGTGATTTCCCCATTCCCTTGCAATATTCATTGATGCATTGATGCAGGTAAGTTTCCATCTTCTTATTTACATCTCCATGAAATTAATGCTACTTTCCATGCCTTTTCTAACATGTTCTTTCTTTTATTTGTTTTGATTTTTCTTTCTAATGGTTATATGATGAATGTTTGTTCATGTATATGTGTTTTGTTCATGTAGTTATGTAATGCATTTGATTAAATATTAGATCTGTTTATTTACGTAAAACCAAAAAATCATATCTGAATTTGTTTTTCAAAACTCAATTGTTTTCCTAAAATCAAAAATAAAATCTGAATTTATTTTTGAAAGCTCTGTTCCTTCTTAAAACCAAAAATCAAATCTAAATTTATTTTTCAAATCTTCATTGTTTTCCTAAACCAAAAATCAGATTTGAATTTATTTTTCAAATCTTCATTGTTTTCCTAAAACCAAAAATCAAATCTGAATTTATTTTTAAAATCTCCATTGATTTCTAAACCAAAAATCAGATCTGAATTTATTTTTGAAACCTCTTTTGTTTTACTAAGACATAAAAATCATATCTGAATTTTATTTTTAAAAAATTCATTCTTTCTTATTTTGAAAAATCAGATCTACAATTCTTTTTTAAAAAAACCATTCTATTTCTTAATTAAATAATCAAATTTGGATTTTCCTTTTGGAGATTCTTTTTGTTCTTTAATTAAGAAATCAGATTTGGGAACTTTTAAAAAATCCATTCCTTGCTATTTTAAAAAATCAAATCTGAATTTTTTTTTATCAAAAAATTCATTTTGCCTGTTAATAAATTTGAAACTTCTCTTAAAAAATCTTTTTTCCCTTAAATAAAATTCAAATGAGATTCCTCCTTGCATAAATACAATAGATCTAGTATTTTGCACATTAACCAACTTTAGATCTAGGAATGTTGACACAATAATTTGCATGTCATTCTTAAAGGGTTTTTAAAAGGCCACTTAAAAGTCTAGAAGACCAAATTCTTTCTGGGTAGGATAGGTGCCTAACACCTTCTCATCCTGTAACCTAGCCCCAAAATTTGAGAATTTTAGGTTCGCAAAAGGGTGTCTTATTTATTTTTGGGTAGATTGTAACGAGAAAACAAGGCCTTGTATTTTTTTTACTAGATTGTAACTAGAAAACAAAGTCATGTAAAGTTCTTTCTATCAAGATGTAATTATTTCCAATTAATGAGAATGTGTATTATTTTAGATATGTTGTAATTTGTATAGTTTTCTTATTTTACTTATAAAATAAGTGGCGACTCCATATGATCCTGAAAATGGAAGGCATCGATACCTAAACCCTTTTCTAAGAGCCAAGTTCTGGTCTCTCATAGTATCCGTTTCCTTCATTTACACTAAATATGTTTAATTTGAAAAAGAATGAGAGATGAGGGGTTGTAAAAGGGCAAAACATACATGGGTTAGTGGGAGTTTTATTTTATGTATTTGCCTGTTAGTTAAAAAATTGTGAGTAAATATGATGAGGGTAATTTAGAACCACGAAAATAAGGAACCCAAATAGGGGAAGCTCCTTAAATAATAGTATAGGAAATCCAATTGCTGACTTAATTATAGAAAATATTGAGATTTAAGCTGTTTAGAACCAAATCTGAAAGTAGAAGAAGAAGAAAGAAGAGGATGTAAAGCTGAAACTGAATATGTTTAATTTGAAGAAGAATGAGAGGTGAGGGTTTGTAAAATGGCAAAGCATACGTGGGTTAGTGGGACTTTTATTTTATGTATATACCCATTAGTTAAAAAAATGAGGAGCCCAAATAGGGAAAGCCTCGTAAATAATAGTATAGATAAGAACAAGAAAATAAAGCATGCTTGAATCTAAATTTAGGGCATTATTAAAAAAATAAAATAAAATAAGAGATTCAGAAACTTTATTTGCATGCACTAGAACTCCTAAGCACTCTAAGCAAGAAAGCTCATCTAGAGCGAGATTTGTGAATAGGAAGTTGGTAGCCCGAGATAAAGAGGTCCAAACTATTCATTATATTGAATTGAGACCTTTGGTCCAAGACACCAAATGCACCTTCCTACTACTAACCTTAGAGAGAGAGAGAGAGAGAGAGAGAGAGAGAGAGAGAGATCTTAGTTTAGTAGGAAGTTTTGAGGATTTTCGAAGTGAGTTGAACTGTAGGTAAATGAGGGTATTTATACTAGGTGTAGGGGAGCTGGGGATGAGTCCCTAAGTAATGTGGGACTCAATAAAATTAGGTTTTCTAAAGAAAAAAAAAATTGTAGGATCAAATTCAAATTGAGTGGGCGGCAAGTCAAAGCAAAAAAGAAAGGAGATCTAGGGATTTTGGTCCAAGTGTCGATTGGCACTTGATCCAGATCCTCTTTGGATCCTTTCCTTTTCGGTTTCAATTGCTTCCATTCCAGTTGTTATTTTATTTTATTCATTTTTGATAAACAAGGTTATCCAAACCTCTTTGAGTATCTTACTTTTCCCTTCCAGTTGTGATTTGATTTCCTCCGAATTTTGACTTCCATTTTTGATTTCCTTGGTTCTCAAGGTCAACAAATTAATTCCAAAAAAAATTAATTATTTAATTACTTGTCTAATTAATCAATTTTTGCCTATTCTGTCGAGAATTAATAAATGCTTTGACTTTGGATTAAATTGGGTGCATGCAACCTTACCATAAACTCTATCCTTAGCCAATAGGAATATGATACATCATTTAATTTAGACTAGACTACAGAGCATTGAAATTAAGAGATTATGATTTAATTCATGCAAATGCACCTTACCTTTAAAACTTATTCCGTTGATATCTTTTTAATCCGATGGTCCGATTAATGCTCATAAATTGTCATTTTGATCGTTATATCTTCAAAATTTATTTTACGAAAAGTAGTTGGAGATCAAATGGCAAAAATTACAGTCTTGCCTTGAAGACATGAGAAGGTATATGCAAAGTAATACAAATGAGGTTAAGTATGTGTTGCAAAATAGGGTGTTGACAATTATGCCCTAGTTTCTTTTAGATTTAAGCATGTTTTATTTCAAGTTCTTCACATGTTCTTGAATGCTAGCATGTTAGATCTAGGTTGTTTGTAGTCTTTGCTTGTTTTAGGGTTTTAATTCAAGGGTTCAGTTAATAGGTGCCCTTTGGGCATTTGTTAATAGACCATTTTAAGAAAATTTTGATACCAATTTTGGTGATGCATGAAAATCAGTAGGTTGGAATGCTTCAGGCTATGGTATTGGCTATAAGTCCTGAAAAAGAAAGAAAGAACTGTCAAGGGTGACCGGTGTGACCCGGCTAAGGATCCTTTGACGGTTAAGTCAGTTTTCTCTCTAGAACACAAGAATGGGAAATTGTGAATGGTAGAACTTACCTCGAGTGAAAGAGACTTGCTCCCTTTATAGAGAGTTTAAAGTAAGTCTATTTGTACGGATCCATCACCATCATGGGTGATGTGAGTAGTTAATAGAGAAAATGAGTAAATGGAGTACGTGGAGCGGATTACGGGAAAATCCCTCCACATTTTAAGAGTAGCACATCATGGTCAAATCATATAGAACTTTATGAGGAGTTCTTGTAGGATTCACCAAGTGTTTTTTGGTCATCCATGACCTTGTGCTATGGACGACTTCCTTGGAATTAGATGGTCTTATTATAGAGGGACGTTCATTGTTCCTATGCTTGATGCCATTGTTGGGCTCCTCCTTTTAAGGTCTTCTAGATGTGATCAGGTTATGGACGTGGTTTCTCTGTGGACGACCACTATGGACGAACACTCTTAACTTGAGTTCCCCACAAGTTTTATAGAAAATATAAAAAGCTGTCAAAAAATTAATTATTTTTTTCTTTTTTCGTAAAAAGGTTCTTTTAGATTTAAGCATGTTTTATTTCAAATTCTTCACATGTTCTTGAATGCTAGCATGTTAGATCTTGGTTGTTCTTAGTCTTTGCTTGTTTTAGGGTTTTAATTCATGGGTTTGGTTAATAAGTGTTATGATTAGTGCCCTTAAATCCTATTGTATGATGCTATGTATGACATTATGTATGACTTAATGTTGTAATTAAAAAGTTGTTTTATTATTATCTAAAATGATGGTAACATGAATATTTGGACATTATCACATAGCCCATGAGATGTATAGTATGTGATTTATGTGAAAAGTTACAGAAGACTATAACAAGTTTTTTGTAAACTCAAAATTTTAGTTCGTAGTCAGTGATGGAATTGGGCATTTCATCTGCGAAGACTATAACATATCAACTAAGATGATTTGTCTTGATCATGGAAGTAGAGACTTCTAATTAATGTGTTGATATATCTTAAGAGTTAAGACATATTGAATTGGACCGCTGTAAAATTTATTATCCTCCTAACGACTGTTAAATGAATATAAATCTCACAACTTATATTTTCATGAACTCTTAATCTTGAGAGAATAATTGATCTAATTATGAAGTGTAGGTTGCTTTGATGTATCAGGAGTGAGATCTAAAGTAACGATCAAAACCTCAGTATGTTGGACAATCACATTTAATGTTGATGGAACATATATTTTCAAGATGGAATTCATTGTCTCTTAACAGAGATACAAAATATTTCATTGAAACAAGTTTAATGGGCTTGTTATTCGGAATATTAGGCCTAACCACTTTAATAAATAGTTACTAAAGTATATATTTATGAAATTAGATTTTATAAATATATGATGAATAACTTAAAGGATTAAGATGTAGTAATCTACATAGTGGCAGTCTACTTTAATGACTTTGTATTAATATGAATATTTTATGAAGGGGTTGCATATACAATAAAGTCTTGGGATATAATTTATTAATAAGGCCTACAGAGAAATTATATTTATATAGTGATATTAAATATAATTAATGGTAACTTTAGACTTGTCAAGAGTTAACAGAAAAGCCCAAAGCCTTGGAGCTAGTGTTTTATTTGTTCTCTTTTGGTCCCATTCCAAGCCACATAATAACGCCTAATTGGAAAGGTTCAAAAGGTTAGCCCAATTAGATAATCAGTTATAAGGAGAGAAACATACATAATTTTATAACGATATGAAATAGTTTGTATGCGAGTCTTGGATACCCTCTTATTCTCTTTTAAACAAACACAAAAAACTGATTGAGAGACCACACTTCTTGGGTGTTAGTGGAATTGTAGTGAAAATTAAAAGTGTTCCCAAGTACTTCTAATATTTGTTTTGAAATTCACTACACCAAGGTACATTCTTTTGTTCATGTATTCTGAAATTTACATAGTACATGTTATCAATTGTGAATGAAGTAGGTTCGTTAATTTTCCGTTGCATATATTTTATATGCGATACAAAGATGTATTTTCTATCAATAAGTGCCCTTTGGTCATTTGTTAATAGACCATTATAGGAAAGTTTTGATATTATTTTTATAGAAATTATAAAAAGCTATCAAAAAATCAATTATTTTTTTTTTCTTTTTTCGTAAAAAGTTTTTAAAAATATTTTCTAAACTAATGCCCTTAGGGCATCCATTAATTTTTCACCCTATTTCTTTTTCCTATTCATGTTTGTATGCTAGGGGTTTTCCCACGCTCTTGAATGCATATTTCAATCTATAATAACATGTTATTAGATGATATAAATTGTTTGAATGATATAATATGATCATTAGCCACCAAAATCTAGAAAACCGATTTAACTAAGCAAGATGGGTGCCTAGCACGTTCACGTTTTATAACTTAGCCTTTGAACTTAGATCAAGGGTCAATAGATTATGTTTTTTCTTGTAATTTTCAATTTCTAAATTATAACTAAGAATCAAAGCCATGTAATTGTATTAAATTGTATCTAGGACCAAAGCAATGTAATTTTTTAGTTATTTTTCAAAAGATTCATAATTTCAATTTAAACTCATCAATAAAAGATGTAACTTTTAACTTTGAATTTTTCTGATTTTTTCAACTAAATAAATGACAACTCTATGTAAAACCCTTAATTTAAAGAAAGATAAAATTAGTAGAACTTTCATTCATAATAGGCACCAATATGACTCCACTCATTCACGTAAGTTGTGCCAAACCATTTAAAAGGTTGGTCTGGGTACGGTTTCTCACATTGTGATTGCAATAAATTACATCAAATATTTTATTATCGAATGCCTTAAGACGCCAGTTAATCAAACAACAATAAAATACACTCTTTTCTTTTTTCTTTCTTTTTCTCTCCCCTATCATTTTACCCCCTTTTTTTTTTTTTTTTTTTTTTTTTTTCCTCTTCTCTGTTTCTCTCCCACTTTGTTTTGCCAAAAAAAGTGCTTGTAGGATGAAATTCAGAAATAACTATTTATAAGGGGTCAAAAGAAGAATAATCGAAATACTAATTAATAGACGATTATACCCCTAAAATTAGTGTTGCCCTAGACACTTGGAGAAAGATGAAATGAACGGCTGAGATCTGATTGCGACACAATCGAACGGTCCACATCTTTCAGCGAACCCTTTATAATCATCTTAACCTTATTTACCAATCTCATTTCGTTCCACTGACATTCGCGCTCTCCGCAGAGGTTTCTAGGGTTTTTGCTTCCTTAGCATTCGCATCTCTCCATTCAACATGGTAAGAGCCCCCTAATATCTATTTTCCGATCTGACTCGTTTCGGAGTTTTTAAGGTTTTTAACGGTTTCCTTTCCTTGTAACTTGGGTTTGGTCAGGTTCTTCAAAACGACATCGATTTGCTCAACCCTCCTGCTGAGCTTGAGAAGAGGAAGCACAAGCTCAAGCGTCTTGTGCAATCTCCCAACTCTTTTTTCATGGTAATTATCTTTATTTTTTTGTCTTTTTTTTTTTTTTTTTTTTTTAATTTTTTGAAAATTTTAAATTTTCATTTTCTGATATTAATAAATGAATCTGTATTAAATTATGGTTTAAATCTGTGCAGGATGTGAAGTGCCAGGGATGCTTTAACATGTAAGTTCTTAATTCTTTGTCTTGAAACTGTGTTTGTTATTTTGATTCATCGGATTACATGGTTAATCATATTATTAGTGTTGTTGATTCATGGTAATTTTAATGTTTGTGTAAAATGAAAAACTGGGTGTTAATATTGAATTAAGTTTTGAGAGAAGTGAATAAATTTACGCAGAACAACGGTGTTCAGTCACTCCCAAACTGTGGTGGTGTGTGGAAATTGCCAGACAGTACTGTGCCAGCCGACTGGTGGGCGTGCTAGGCTAACCGAGGGTTGCTCTTTCAGAAGGAAGGGGGATTGATCTTGATCAAGGTCATTCCTTGTTGCTATTGCTAATTGCTAGAAGAGTACGTTTGAGGAGGAAATGGGGCATGCCCGGTTTTTGATTCGGTGTTGGGTTTTCTTTAAGAATATGTAATTTTGTTAGGAAAGAAGTTTTGAACATCTATTACTATATTAGTATTGTTATCCTTGTCATGTTTGGTGAAATTGATTTGGGTTCTGTTTGACATTTAATTATATCTTCACTTTATTGTTTGACTTCATATTGTGTTGCTTATGTGTTCTTGACAGTCTCAATCTGTGAGATAGGAATGTTTTGCGTAATTTTAAATTTTATGGCTGCTCAATTTTAGTAGCTCTAGGTTAGTAGTTAACAGTATATTTTCTTGTAAATGAAGCCCTGCTGAGTATGGTCTATGACCTTTTATCAATTTAATGCATCTTGTACTAGCAATGAAGTTTCACAAGAACACAGTTGACATCTAAGTAGAGTTGTTGATGAGGTTGGATATGAATTCTGCTTGTAGGAGTTGATATTGACACTTGAATGCTGGGTTTTAGGATGATCAATATCTGAGCATTAATTCTTTTTCGGATTTGACCGGCATGAATTTTTATTTATTTTTTCTTTCGTTAGCATTCTAGCAAAAGATGTTTGGCTGTTGTCTTTCATATTTTCAAGGACTTAGATCAGAAAATTTACGTTTGATCATACTGTTTGGACTCATACACATGCTCATTCCATTTGAAAGTTTTAGAACATTACTAATCTATTTATTAGTACATTTATTTATTACAACTTTGGTGTCTAGACTCTTTTCCCCCTTTTTTTTTTTTGACAAATTACTAATCTAAACAGACTGGGAATTTGTTGGAGCCCTAGTTCCCTAAATACTTTTTGTATTGAAAGTGGTCTACTTGTTAAAAAGATGAGATAGGAGGTGGTAATGTTAATGTGGTGAACCTTAATCTTACCTTAAATTTTGTAGGGTCTTAGAAATGTGAACTCCTTGGATCATGATCTCATTCATTACTTTTTGTTTGGTAATTCAAATGTTTTTTTGATGAACACATTACACAGCAAAAGCTCACAGCCATTCTGATAGTCCTTCAAAGGACATTCTAACAAAGATTTCTAGCTTACATAACAAGACTATTAGACTACCAATACAATACCAAGGCATATATGGTCAAGCTAGAGCAAAGACAAGGATTAGCATAGGCTGCAGGATCTGCCGACATCAACTCCTCCAGATTAACAACACCGTAAGGGTATCATTTAACTCCATTTGCTATCTGTCATGGAAGCAGCACATGAACAATGCTACTTCAGTTTGCATTTCTTACAACCTGGGACTAAACGTTAGGCTACCAAAACTCTTAACCATCTTTGGACATTCATGTGCATAGCAGACTCGTATGTGCCCCAATTACAGCATAATACTAAGATTAAAGATTGAATCACAGTAGGAACCTTTACCTTCAACTCTAGGCTTAATATTCTTTGTAAAAGATTTGACTATCTGCTCCTCTGCTCTAATCTTGTCAGCATGAACGATTGCAGTTCTCTTCAGACAAAGATGGTACACGGTTACCCACCAAGCTAGTTTGATGATGGTTGCTGTCAATGCTTTCCCTTTTATGTGAGAAGATCGCTAATCCAGTAGATCATCCCACTTAGCATAAGGATTTGATATTAGGCAAAGCCTATTGTTTCAATACAATTTCTGGAGAACGCACATGAATGCTTTCCTCTAGAACCTCATTTCATTATCCCTTCTCTTGTGGATAGCTTATTTTTCATAGCCATCCTCCCAATAAAAGCCTGCCTTGTGCAGGTTAAACCAGAAGCTCAGGAATTTTAAACTACCGCTTCACCCTGACTACCCACAATGAAGTTGACTGTGTGAAGAGATTCCAGATGTGCTTTAAAATGCAGCCCCACTCCAGTCGGATACCCTCTTGAGACCAAGCCCACTTTATATTTTTGGCAAGCATGCCTTCTCCCACACAACTCTAGTTTCCTAGACCCTTTCAGGAAAAATGATTAAAACATTATTCAATGGTTTTAATCACTGTCTTAGGCAAAATAAAAATATTGTACCCAAAATTTTGGAACATGCAAGATAGTTTGGACTTTGGAGTAGCTGAAGTCAGCCCGGGAAAGACAACTTCCTAAAAGTCTAGGAACTGATCTTTGCCACCATTTTATCAATCAGAGGCTGACAGTCCTTTAAATTAAGATCCTTCAAAGGAAGATTAACCTTCCTTGAATCGGAGGCCAAAATCTGACTCTCAAACTCGAAGGACACAGCAGCACAATAAACTTGACTCTTTGATGGGATTTATGGCTAGTCCTGATGTTTCCTTAAATTCATCAGGCGCTTCTTTTATTAATCGGATTGAAGGCAAATCAGCAGCAGCTTTATTAATTGTAAACTTCATTTCCTATTCATATTATTGTTTATTGATGACTAGGCTACTGTAAGGAGGTGTAGGATCTACGAAGAACAAGACTCAAGTATGAGGGAAAATTTTTTTTACTATTTGTTGCTTGATCTTGTTTTCTCATTTCAACTTACTGATGTTGAAGCCTGCGTTTTTTCATTGTGCACTGATTTTCAAAATATATGTAGGGTTAATTTCTTTGGCTTAAACCTAGTGAGGCATTCAGCATGTTTGTTTGCAAATTCAGTTTTGCAAATTGTTAGGGTTTTAAAAGTCCTTTTCACCGATTCCGAAGACCTTGCTCTTCTGGCCTGGATCAAGTCTGCATCTCAATGTCAAATGGTTCTTTTCAAATGGTTTTGAAGTTTCTTTACTGTAGTTGAGTTGGATGCTTTCTTAGCTTCTTTGGTCCCTGGTTGCTACGCTGCTCCTTCAAGGCTTGTTTGCAGTGAGACGTTTTAGAGTTTGTGCCACTTAAAACGGATTTAAAAATTGCTCATATTTGTGTGAGATGTTAGTGCATGATGATGGGCTCTATGGTTGTTATAAATAAGGATAGGATAATTTAAACTTGTAAGAGAACTTATGGGCTGAGGATTTCTTTTTGGGGATTAACAATTTAAAAGAACTCTCATGTGGATGAGTTGTTATCTTATGGGATTGTCTCATAAGTGGAGTGTGGCAAGAGGGATCATTGTTTTGAAGGTACTTGTGTGATAAGAACATACAAGTGTTTGATGTTTACAGGTGGAAGATTTTTCTTTTGCTAAAAATTTTGTTCTCATGTCTAGTAACTTGTTTGCTGGGATTTTTGCTTGTCTTAATCCGATTTGAACTGTCCTGGCCTGATCATCTAGGAGTGCGGTTGACGTGTTTGGTACTCTTTTAAGTGTGATGGATGAAATAATTGGATTCATTTGAAGACTTGTGTTTGTGGTCTAGACTTCATTTTGACTGTATTGTCTGGTGATGTTCAAGATTCATTTTAATATATTGCATTACCTTTTCCTTTTTTTAAAAATTTTTAAGCAAAGAATTGGATTAAGGTAATAAGAAATGCTTTGCAGTAGTTTACACTGCCTTATTGGGTGGTTGGAATTTTTTTGTTTCATAACGAGGCATGCATTGCAGGCTGTATCACGCCACTCAAGTGTGAACTGTTATGGGTGGGGAAATTCAAATCCGGTCCACTGTTGCTGCGCTCTTTGTTTTTGAATGTTTTAAGACGTGTTTCGGTTTGCTTTTTTCGGTTAAATTTGGTCTACACTGTCACCGTGGCTGTCCTTTTTGTTTTCGTTAACGTGGGTTTCGGTTTGCATCTTTTGGTGCGGTAATAGTACTGAAATTGTTTGGTTTCGTTTGTGGCTGAGAGCCTGAGAGATGCCCAAATTTTCGATAGACTTGAACGAATTTGTCAACATGCGTTTTGTTTTTATACACCAGAAGACTTATGGGCCCTAGCCCCTAGTGCGATTCAGTGGTTTTTAACTTTTAATGCCTTTCTGCTAATAGTCTAGAAGCATTTTGTATATCGGTGAAAAAGGTGTTTCGGTTTTTGTATTTTTTTTACTTTGGTAAAATATCATTTTTGTCTCTAAATTATTACATAAGTTCATTTTTCAGTATATTTTTCATCTCTAAACTTTACAAAACATTCTAACATTCATTCTTCCATCTATATTGGATAAGTTTATGTCCTACGTGACGGAGTGATGATGACTAAAAAAAAATTTGAGCACGTGGCAAATAATTATTGGGACACATCAAGACCATTTTTTAAAAGCCCAAAAATAGCCCTTATTCTCTCAATTGGAGAAATTATAAGGTCCACATAGTGAACAAATGACATAGTCTACTATTCCATTAAAAGACTCACACCTGTTTAAAATTGCTGAGTTGAAATTTTTTTTTTAAATTAAGTAAGGAGGAGGGGAATAATTAGCTTTTTCATAGTTTGTAATTTTGTTAATATGACAATGTTCTACTCTTATTCTTAATTTCTCTAATTTGGGAGAATTAAAAATGAGGGGTTAGAAGTAGTTAGAACCCTTTTAAATCCCTTCAAATCTCTTCCTCTCCTCTTTTAAAATACATCCAAATAAGGTAATTTAACTTACTCTCCCTTCCTTTACTCTACTCCCAATCCATTCAAGCAAGTTATTAGGATTTTCTAACTAACAGTGCACGAGGGAGTGGGGGTCAATTGAGGGAGTGTGAGGTATTTTTTTGCCTTTCAAAAATGGTTTTCCAAATGTGCTAATAATTATTGGCCACATGTTCATATTTTTTTTTAAATAAAATTGTTTAGTCCAAGTTAGATATCATGTCATCACTCCGTTATGTCATGCAGGACACAAACTAATAGACAGATAAAAGGACGAAAAACAAATTATTTTTTAAAGTTTAGAGACGAGAAACAAACTTCTAAAAGTTTAGGCATAAAAAACGAACTTTTATAATAGTTTTGAGATATAAATGATATTTTATCCTTTTACTTTTTTAGATAATTTTTATAAGTAATTTAAAAGATTGCATTCATCATAAAAGTAATATCTTGCTTCTGAAAATAACACCAAGAATTGCTCTCTGAGACAGCTCAAAGATTTCTTGGCAAATCAATTAAAATTTTTTATGTAATTCTTCCAAATTAGCCATTAGTAAGATTTTACTATAGCTTAATTTAAGTGTATTTGTGTGAAATTTTCTTTTGGAGACTTGAATCTTGGCCCTTATCCCCCACATCCTATATGCACAAATTTGTGAAGTGACCATCATGTCAAGAGTGTGCGATGGTATTAGTAGGATTCTTTTAAAACAATGTTATCGAAGTATCCATTTTTAAACACTAGGTTTCAGGTCCATTGTTGAAACGAAAGTGATACCAATTTAGAGTACTCATTTTATGGTGTCTTAAGTTTTACCATTGCTTCTAAGTTTGGCAAAGGGGTTTCCTTTGTATTAAGGGGAATGATTTAGAATTCTGCCTGGTTTGGGTAAGCCTTTATATTGTGTAGCTACCATTCATTATTGTAGCATTAACCGTGGATCTCACATGAATTCTTGAGCGTTGAACTTTCAATTACAATAGTATGTTTATAGTAATAACTTGGGTAAATTGCACATTATACTCTTAAAGTTTGAGATGTTTGAATTTTATACCCTAAAATTTTAGTATTTGGATTTTACCCCTGCAGTTTGAAGATGTTTAGATTTTACACCCTAACATTTTAGAGTTTAGATTTTGCTCTCAAAATTTGAAGGGTATTTAGATTTTACTCCCTAAGTTTGTGGGTTTTTAGATTTTACATCTTATTCAGAATTTAAGAGTGTAAAATCTAAATATTTTCAAATTTTAAGAAATAAAATTCAAATTTTAAAATTTTAGAGTTTAAAACCTGTATACGCTCAAACTTCATAAGATAATTCCTTAATTAACTTTAAGGTGTAGAATTTAACACCTCTAAAATATAGGGGTGTAATTTACCATTTTTCACCAAAATAAATTTATCAATGACGAGTGAAGTCCCTACCGATTTTCACGTGTTTGGAAAAATATGTGGCTGGACAAAATTTTATTTATTTGCCAGCCAAACTTGGTGCAAGTGTGTTCAATTATTCATCAACTTCAATGATGGGTTCGTTGACCCGTAGTCAAGGTTTTTGGCGTGTACTATACGGGGTCGTCAGATTGAAATTGACAATTTTTCAATTAAACTTCGCCGTGAGTTCGTTGTCAGTGTCACTCATGAAATCTCAGGACTCTAATATTAACCAATTTCATCTTTTGTTTTGTTTTGTTTTTTTGTTTTGGTGTTTCCAATTTTGATGACTTCTGTGCCACAGCTAATTTTTATATCAATTAGTGTATAGTCTATGTATATATACAAATATAATTAAAAATAATTATAATTATAATTATACCGTTTAAATTATATATATAAATATATATATATATATATTAGATTTTTTGTTTTTTTACATTCAATGATTCACTTGGTACAAAATTAAAAATTAAATGAAATATGTGGCGCAAAATTAAGAATCCAGTTAAAATCTAATTGAATTTTCTCTAAATTTTGATTATATATATATATATATATATATATATAGAGAGAGAGAGAGAGAGAGAGAGAGAGAGAGATGGTCGGTTAATTATTGTTTCCTTGTTTGGACGTATGAGTTCAAATTAGAAATTAATACTACACATGTCCTTTGGTGGGTAAGATGAGCTAAAATTTGGATTCTTGTATCTTTTCATCTATCTATATCTAGTATGACTCATATGTGATGTGGATTCAGTAGGAGAAATTTCAATAATTCACTTGGTTCAAAATTAAAAATTAAAAATTAAATGGAACCTCATCAAAAAAATAAAATAAATGGAACGTGTGACACAAAATTAAGAACCTAATTAAAATTTAATTGAATTTTTTCTAAGTTTTAACCATTTATATATATATATATATATATATATATATATATGGTCGGTTAATTATTGTTTCCTTGTTTGGATGTATGAGTTCAAATTGGAAATTAATACTACACATGTCCTCTAGTGTGCCTGATGAGCTAAAATTTGGATTCTTCCATCTCTTCATCTATCCATATCTAGTATGACTCATAAGTAAAGTGTATTCAGTAGGAGAAATTTTTGAAATACAATTTTTGTATTACAATTATTGTTATAATTTCGAAGTGGTCCATTATGAATGTTGAAAAAAAAAAAAATAGAGGGCTCATATCACTTATTTTTTTATCATTCATAGTATGTTATTTTGACAAGTTGTGAGTCTTTTTGAAAATGTTGTGACAGCAGAAAAACTAATCTAGCTGTTTGCCTTTTCATTTTGGGTGGGTGAAGAGTAAAAGATTAGCCAGTGAGTTTGAATTTCAGTAGTATGAATAAAGTTGGATCCATAACAATTTTCTGTCCAAATTTTCTTATAATAGGTTCAGTAGCAACTCATTTTAGTACCTCCACGGCTCCACATTCTAGTTTTTAAAGGCTAACCTTTGGGAAGTACAACACATGGTTAGCCTTCCCATGTGTACTTGCAAGCCATGTGAGTCACGGCGGGTCAGGTCGTGTACTTGCGTTTGTAGCCAATTTCCAAATAATGCCCGTTGGATTATAAGTAGATTAGATACTAGTACTACAGAGTAGAGTCATGGTTTTCAAAAGAGTTTTTCACACGCTTTAACATAATTTACATATTTGTCGGTATGCATTGAATTGTATCCTTATATATGGGACTTTTAGCTTATATCGTAAAAATTAATTTAATCACCACTTAACATATACATTAGTGGTAGAATTAGTTTAACTGATAAAATTTTTGATAGTTGAATAAGAGATTTATAATTTAATTTTTGCTTATACAAAAAATATATTAGTGCGTCTGTCATTTTTTATAAGTTGAAACCCTCTTTTAAAAAAAAAAAATATATATATATATATAATAAAGAATTTTTTTTGATAATGTTGTTCTAATAACGTTGTTTATATTTTTTAAAAATACATATAATTTAAAAAAATATGTAAAAATACCTATAATATTATTTAAAAATTAAAAATTATTGCCCAAAACACCCTACCAAAAAACGCTAATCTGCTTTGATGAGGTGTGTGCAATAGTTGGTTTCTGTCATTTTTTATCCAAAAAATTAACATAATTATCTAGAGTCTTATCTTTGTTTCTTTCGTATGCAAGTCAGATGGAGCCCACGTGTGACGTGGTATTCTGAAATAGTTTAACTCAAATATATCGCTAAAATGACAACAATAATAATAAAATAAATTTTTTTTTAAAAAAAGAAAAGAAAAGAAAAGAATTGGATAAAGCCCTCCAAAGTCACAGTTTTGAATTTACAGAACCGTTGATATCCTCTCTCTTTCTCTTTCTCTTTCTCTTTCTCTTTCTCTGTGCCTCACTGCTGTCTAGTCTGATCTCTTCTTGAGAAACATCAAACATGGTATTTCCATGAAGGAGGTATCTAGAGACATCGTCATTATTGTTTCTGTATGTAAAATTGGTGAAATTTCGTCACAAGCAAGCACCGACAAAAAATTTTAGAGCATCGCCGACTTGACGGTTGCCGTTATTGACTCTTTCTCTTTCTGCTTTGGGAATAAGTTTCTCCAAATTAAAGAAGCATGTTTTGCTCTCCACTACTCCGCTTCTCTTCCACTGGGTTTTAGACTTTCGAATTCAGAGTTTCCCAGGTCAGCTCTGCCCTCTCTCACTTTTATTCAGGTCTCTTTCTCCATGGTTCTTGTCTAAATCTATGTTATTACAGATTATCATGGCGTCTTTGCAAGCCAGAACAGGAAGAGAGAAACAACGCTACGAGGGTCAACTTAGGCTCGTTGCAGGGTAAGTCACCTTATAACTTCCTTTTTTAAGAGTCTTGTAACTCAACTGGCCCTTCCGGGTGTTTGATTCAGGCTTCAAATTTCTCCTCTTTCCACCATTGAATTATCAAAAAGTCACCTTACACTTAAGCTGTACATAATTTACTTGGGATTAGTTTGCTTTTTTATTTTTTTATAAAAAAAAAAAATTAAAATTAAAATTTGAGGGACTGGGAATTGAATTCAGTATTGTTTGTTTCTTCAATTATGATCACATTTTCCTTCTGACACATTTGTCGTGTCTGAAAATCGTTAGTGTAGTAGTTAGTGTCGCATCTTTTGCTTTAGCAGTTTAGCTACACTCAGGTCATGTGGTACTTCTAAAATTAATGTTATATTGTACGCATGTTGCATTTAGATAATTGTCTTTTCCTTGATAAAAGTAGCATGCCATCATTAGCAATAGCGATAGCACTGTGTTTCCGGATGATTAAAAAAATGTCTCTTTCACATCCAATGTCGTTAGTAATAAACGGTGTGGTTGACACAGCTGAACCTAAGCATTGACTTTATGTTATCTATTTGTATTAATTATAATAAAAACGACTTGTAGTTGTAGCTCTTTTCCACTTTAGTAATGTTTAGTTAGGTAATTGTCTACTTGAGAGATGCTTTACTATGCTATCATCTTTAGGAGTATGGTTCTGCTGTAAATGATTTTTTATGTTCGCAATGTTAAACCGTTTACCAGTGTCACTGCTATTTCCTTTCTAATTCCAGCATACAGAAGTCTTTTAAAAAAAATATATTATTATTATTATTTAATAATATACCTTGTACAAGTTAATGAACATAAAATGCATTGAAATAACTTCTGTTAATAGATATACTTCATCCAAAAGCCAGAGAACCTAATTAGATAAAATGAGTGGCTCAGTTCCATAATGAAATAACTTTGGAAATTAATAAACTAGTTTGGGTTCATCATGACATAGTCCCCAGGAAGTGTAATGGATTTGTTAGACCTCAGTTCACATGGCTGATTCTTTGGCTTGATGACTGGCATTCAGAACGGGCTCTAAGTCCTTAATTAATTTGGTAAAAGAATTGTTTATGATGCTGCCAGTTCCCCATTTGCTGAAGTGTCTGGTATAAACTGATCTGGAATGTTTTCATGCAAATCTGGCTGGGAATTGATGTGTGCTAAAAATGTTAGAAGTGAGTTGGTGGAGATTGGTTTGGGATAATGCTATACCTATGCATTCATTTGTCTTCTGGTTGGCTATAAAGTATAGCCTCTTTACTCGAGATAGACTTGTTGCGTGGGGGTGGGGCTACTCTTGAGCTGTGTCATGTCTTCTCTGCAAAAATCAAATTGAGAGCTGGGATCATGTCACAGAATCTGGTCTCAAGTGCCAGTGGCTTGTATGCTGCCTATTAAGATGTTTAATTGGTGCGATATCATTCAATGGGGTGTTAGATGATCAGATAGTCAAGTTCACCACTGTTAATGATGTGAGATGGAGAGTATACATTTTTATGTATAAAGTCAGTTTTGTGAGTTAATAGAGGTGCAGCACGGGAGTTGCACCTGTAGCATATGTTTTTCTATGTATGCGGTCTGCCGCTGCTAGTTCAGTTATGATGAACTATTTTATATTGATCTTGTTTCTTTGATAACAACTTACTCATTCATCCCAAAATAAATGGATTTGGTAGAGAATTTGAACATTTGAGCGTTTGCTAATTTCCGAACCTTTATCCTCCCAATTCACAGCAATTTTCTCGTTTCACCACTTCTGTCCTCCCCTCTCCCCTTACAATTTTATTTTATTTTATTTCCATTGTTAAATTGCCCTTGCTACCGATGCTTTGCCCTTGTGTGGATTGGAATGCTCTAGTTTCTTTGCCATAGACCTTTTGTATATACTCACCTATTTGGTGCAAACCATAGGTGTATTCCTTACAGGCTTGAGCAGAATGTTGAGCTTTGCTATAGCAATTCAGAGAATAAATTGCTAGTTCTTATGATTTCTTCACCAAATCGGAAGGATCTTGTGTTTCCAAAGGTATTAATAATCCTGCTTTGTTTGATAACAATAATCCTGCTTTGATTCTTTTGATGTCCTATTTTTGGACTCAATGTCAATGTCTTTATTTGATTACCAGGGTGGATGGGAGGAGGATGAGAATATGCGTGATGCTGCATGTCGCGAGGCGTTGGAGGAAGCAGGAGTGAAAGGAATACTTAGTGTAGGTTTCTTTTCTGTGCTTGGCACAGCGTTACAGCTATTACTCTTACATTACAATTGCAAGTTTGCAGCTAACAAGAAGGAATTGCTAAGCTTATATTGTATATCTAGGAATTGTTGTTTGTATGCTCAATTAACTAATGGTTTGTGGTCCTTTGATTGATCAAAAGAGCACAGCTCAAAACACATATTTAACAAACTTTAAACTACACTTCACTTGCACAGATATAATTTCTGTTGAACTTTTCCTTTCTATTTTGTTTATATCCTCTGATTTTCTTCTAACATAACATTCCAATTTCTTTTTGCATGACTCATTCTGAGATGTTTTTACTTTTTAGTAAGGAGTACATTCTTTCTTTTCTTTTCTTTTTTTGGTTTGTTGAGGAATTCATGCCAGAAGATGCCTTTTGATGTCTCATATTATCAAAATAAGTTAAGTTCTTTATGTGGACATAGTTATTTCTTGAATTAGTCATCTAATTCAACCCGATTCTGACTTATTTTCAGGAAAACCCACTAGGATTTTGGGTGTTCAGAAGCAAGAGCAGACAGAACAGCTGCAATCTGGAAGGAGGTTGTAAAGGCTTTATGTTTGCATTGAAGGTGACTGAAGAGCTTGACTCTTGGCCAGAGCAGGCTCTCCATGAAAGGAAATGGGTCAGTAATCAATAAAGGTTAATGGAATTACATGATATTCAATTGGATGTGTGAAATTGTACGTTGAAAGACCAATAGCTACCATGGGGATACCAATCTCAAGTTCTATTATAACTATGATAATATCTACAAAATAGAATATCTCCGTGGTTATTGCTTTGTTTTTACGATCTGTCTTTAAAGAAGCAACTTACGAGGAGAACATGGCCATTTTATCAAATTGACGTACATGAGTTTTCTATGCATCAACTAAGAGGCATTCAATCTGCATTTTCACTTTTGTAATGAATTGATTTGGCTAAACTAATTTGTTCTTAAATTAAAAATTCTATATCAACAAATTCTTGAATTCTGTGGTTTACGCAATATGATCCCATGTCAACGAACTCTATGGTTTGCCTAATAGAGATTTTCCCTCAATTGAAGACTTTTGTTGGTGGTACCTTCTACAGCTCACAACAGAGGAAGCATTCAAATTCTGCCGTTATGATTGGATGCGGGATGCTCTTAACATATTTTTGACAACTTTCTCAAAGGAAAAGCCAATTGGGATGAGAGAAGAATCAGTGGAGCTACCTTTAAGGCCACTTTCAGATGCTGGTGATGAGTGTCAAATGGCATCATCTGGCTGCTTTGGTAAGCCTTCTAGTGTTCAACACCTTCAGAATTCTTCTAGCAAATGCATTGTACAGGGTTAACAAGTTGAATACATCTTTATAGTTGAATACAATGGTAATCTTTTTCGGACCGTCTTGCCTTAGGATAGGCTTGTACATTTTTTTTATTGGATTAAATTTGAAGAAATGAAAACTAATTTATTTTTGTTGCAGATGTTTTTGTCCATATCTAGTGTTTGGGGAATCTGCCAGAGTCTCCAATTTCATTTGAAATGACTAATTATTACCCATTCTATATGTGACGTCTAACATTCTCTATTTTTGGGTCATTATGTAGGCTAAGCAATCTAGAATTATTGAGAAATGTTCTGTCCACAACATTTTTCATAACAAATTTTAAGTAGTAGGTTGTTATTAGCTATTATGGATGGACATAAAAGAAATTTAAGTTGTGGATTCAAATTAGAACCAATTACAACATACCACCTATGATTTGTTATGAAAACGTAGTGAAAATATTGTGGATATAACACTTCTCAAAATTATTTGCTATAATCCTCTAAATCTTGTAGCTAGGTCCATTTGTGCAGGTTAATAAAATTTAAAGTCCTTATAAACCTGTCATTGTTCTCTAATGTAAAGGTTTTAGGGTGATCCTATATTGTAGATAATAAAAGATCAAAAGTTGGCTTGAAAAGTGACCTAGACTCTGGAGAGAGGCATGAGGAATATCTGTTAGACGAGGAGCCTTTCCTTAGTCCAAGTATTGCTAGCAGTAGTTGAATTTGACCTCAAAGTTCAGTGACTTGCTTGTTTAATCAATCCAATCATTTCATTTTATAATCAATGCACCTTTACAGTAGAATTGTAGTGTGTTCTGAGTTGCAACAAAAGCCCCTAAACGCCTGAAGAGGCATTCCACTTGGAACATGTTAGTATTTTAGACCCCAGTTGCTAATTTTATGTGGAGTAACTAAGTTGTTAAATCAGTCCAATTATGTCAATTTCCAATTCACAAGCATAAACAATTAATACATATATAGCAAATAATTTTAGAAACAAACACATTATTAGGCTTTTTCGCGTTATTGATTTTTGTTGATTTGCATAGTCTTGACCTATTGAAATGGAGTCAAGGTTGCATAAACTTCACTTTCGAGGTTTGACTGATTGAGTGGTATCAAGACTAGAGCCTAGCCCCTAAACGCAATTACACTTTAATACATAACAATTTGACACGATTTGCCAACACTAACACATATGGATCTAACAAAACATTTCATCTTATTAGATGACAAATGACAAATTGAAATCAGTTCATCTTTCCATTCGCAATTTCTGCAAGCCAAATACAGAAAGAATTGGTGGAACTCGTAGTACATTGGTGTAAATTGAACGTCTAAAACAGTATACTGACAGAGGTTTGGCATAGAGGCAACTGCCAAGGCAGAAGATGTTAGATGGATTACAATAATAAGTTAAAGATAACAACTAATTAAAGAAATAAGTTCTAAAATTGATTCTGGCTGTTATAAGCATGACGAAACTTGAAGTGCTCCTCTCCAAAACTTTGGCATGTGCAGATCTCAAAGTATGAGAAATTTGCCATCGGGATAGTCAAGTTCATCTTTATACTGGATCACAACGCTTTTGCTTCCACCATTTGTCAGTGAGAAGAAAAGCTAGCAAAAACAAAAAACAACCTCAATTTCCGGGCATGATATTCAAAATGCGACAAAACATCCAAACTTACCCATTCCTCGATAATTCAGTCCTTTCAGAAAATTAGTACTATACCACAAACTTCAATAAAAATTCCCAATTAAGTAATAATCTTGGTTGGTCTTTGAAGTTTGTGTGCGTGTGAACTTTCTGACTTTTCCATTTCCATTTAGAAATTGGCACAGCAACGTGAATTTGTGTATTTGATAGCAATCTTTTGCATCACAATATGGCTAATTGGGAAAAGAGGGTCAGACTTGCACCATTATTGATATTATAAAAAAAAAAAAAAAAAAAACTCAACCTTTTGTTCCATGTAATACGGCTCCTTTTGACTTACCCTTCCTTTCCAACGCATCTTTACACTTATATCTGTGTTTTACTTGTACCTTGGAACTGGAGATTCATGGGATTCACAAAGGATCCATGCGCCATTTGATACCTTACACTTAATCTTTTTTTTTTTTTACCTAATCTTTTTATTTTCTAAATTTTTTTATCCGTACCTTGAAAATGGAGATTTATGGGATTGAGATTTTGACACTTGGTTTTGGCTTAGGTAGAAACTAAAAATACGCACGCACGCACGCACGCAAAGTGAATTCGAATCCACCACCCAATGCTTCCCGGAAGTAGAGATGCCATTTTGACCAAAGCTCATGGACCTTAACACTTGCTACTTTTGGCTTTAACACCAAGTCAATTTTATCCTTTTACTACCAAGTCAATTTCGATGCTACCATGCAAATAGCAGAAAGTCGAACAAAAGGGTGCCAAGTTTAAATCTAGGACTACGACCTTAAAGCATTAATATTTGGGTTTTTAAAAAAATACATATTTTACCATCTAAAAATCTACTTTATATTTATTTTACTAACTTATTTTTCAATACATTCAACATTTCATTTCCTATTTTTACATGTTAATTAATAAAATAAGATAAAACTGCTACAGTGAGTCAAAGGATAGAGATAGAGAAAGAGAGCAGAAAAAAAATAATAATAATAAAAGAGAAAGCAACTGCTACATTGAGTTTATACTTATACAACCTTAATGTAGCTTGTGGCTAAAATTTTTTAGCTATAGACACTCGAATGTAGGGAAACAACTTATCAAATAAATGGGTTTGTTTTTTGGTGTTTATATATAGAACCCCCAAATGCTAATGGTCTTACAACATTATTTTTCATAACCTTCTTATGTGGCAGATTTTGACTAATTGTTTATATCACTTTAACATAGATGCACAATTTTTTCTTCTTCCTACACAACTTATCACGTCAAAGTTGTGGCATAAAAGAGTGTAGTCTAGATTTTTTTGAGTTTCATTTCTCCCTTGCTTTCGTGCCAAACAATTCCCGCTAGACTAGTTGACAATTCAACCACTTATCAACATTTTCACGACGTAATTGACACATTTTTTGCTTTTTAAATATAGAAGTTTTTCTGAATCTATTATATGGGATGGTAAGAATATTTATTTTACAAATATTTACATTTTAAGTTAGAGGAGGTAATTCCGTTAAAAATATGAAATAGTACCACTTGACCTAAAAATAATTAGCATATGAGGTTGCAAGATCCAAGACCATTATTGAATAAAAAAAATTATATTTTGAGTGCAAGATATTTATATGATATAAAACACATTAAGCATTTGTTTAAATATATAGTGCTTCATTTCTTAAAAAACCACATGAAGGACAAACTATTTATACAAACTAAAATTATCAACCTCTTGAATATATGTAAACTTAGCCAACTATCTCGCCTTAACTGTCTTAAAAGAGTCATCTTCTTGACATCAGAGGTTCATCTGCTTGTACATTTATGGTTGGAGAAGCAATTCTTAAATCGTTGACTATTGTTACATTTAAAAATTTTAGTCTCCTTGCATGATAAGTGACGATTAGATTCTATTTTTAGAGATAACTAGCATATAACCCTATGCATGTACAAACATATAATTAAAAATAAAAATAATCAAATACCTAGTAGGAAATATATCTTTCTATCTAATAAGCAGCAGGCTTTACACATTTATAGATACTAGTTGATATCCCGCGCGATGCACGATTTATTTTGATAAATTTTGTAAGAAATTATTTATGACTTATTGATTTCATAAATACTATTATTGTTACTAAAACTAAATTCAAGAGGGAAAAATTCCTGTAATTCATGCAACTAAGAAATGTCACCATATCATAGTTCACATTGTCAACTACAAACCTGTTGATTCCTAGGTGTCTTTCTTGTATGATTTATGCTTTATATATCAATTAGCTAAAAAACTGCTAGAATTTCTTGATACAACAACAGAAAAAAAAAAAATGCCATAATCATGCAATAATATCACAATTTAACCTCCAAATTTTAATTGAACTAAAAGCATCCAAAACTCCAAAAATACTACAAATCCTTACCAAGTATATGCATCATATAGAAAACCAAAAATTTAAATTGGCACATAATATGAAAAAAATAAGCATAAACACATTGCAATGCTACTATAAAGTATAAGTGTATACATAAAATCTAAACAAAGTAATTAAGATGAATATAATATTTTGAAAATTAACATACCTCTCAGAAAGAAAACCAAAGATATTGTGAGAAGAATTATGGAAGTTTAATTTTTAAGTTCAAAGGAAATAGAGATTTATATTGGAAAAATATGGAGACAAATAATCATATTACCCAATTTATTGAATCCGACTCTTGCAATTCTGCATTGAAGTTAGTCTTATGCAGAAAATTGAAAACTTTTCTTAATTCCTACATTTCCCATTACTTTCTAGATCCATCTATATCTATCTAGAGCATGTCAAGTTATAAAAGTAGACAAATTATTTGAATTTTATTAATATATTGACATAAATACATCTGCCATTACTTAATAGTTTGACATAAATGCTAAATTTAGATGAGATGGAAGCCTAAATGAAAAAAAATGTCATATAATGCACCACTTGGCAAAATCTCATATTTTCTCACATGAGATCTCTATTTATATATATATATATATATATAGAGAGAGCGAGAGAGAGAGAGAGAGAGAGAGAGAGAGAGAGATGATTGATTGATTAAATGGAAGAATATTACATTTTAATCGAGTCTATTTATATTTTCTATGTTTAGTGGCATGAATTTACATGAAAAAACAATTGACACAAAATTAGAGTGTAATAAGGCCAATTTGCACAAAATTGTTGTGCATTTAAAATTTAAAGTTACTTGACATCAAATTAAAGTGCAGGCTTGGCAAAAAATTTGAGTGCAAATAAAATCTAATTTAGATTCTTGATTGAGCTTCCATTTTAATATATTATATAGAGATTAGCTTGCACTATATTTTCAAAGTCTTTTGGCTATATATTACTTGTACACAAGCAATGGCGGAGCTGGGAGTGCCAGGCTATAACTGAGTTCATTAATTTTATTTTGAAGACAAGTTAAGCTCGAACTCAAAAACAAGCTAAGCTCAAGTTCATTATTTTATTTTGAAGATTACATGTCACACACACACACACACACACACACACATATATATATATATATAGAGAGAGAGAGAGAGAGAGAGAGAGTAAACATCATGACTAAATTTTTATACTCCTGCACAAATCTTTGCTAATAATAATAACTAAATTATAGTTGAAATATATTATTCAAATTAATTAAATCTAAGGATCTTCATATAAAAAATTTAGATTTATCAATAATGTATTGTTAAAAATTATTAAATTACATATAATTTTACTATGAAATTGAATATTTAATTATATTAAATTAAAATAATAATTCAATATTTTATGACCTTGTTTACAAATATACCATCCAAAATCAAGTATATAGAAGTACATTTTATACAAGTATACATATAAATATATAATATTTTACGTACCTAAATTGAGTCTTATACTCATGAGTTTGTTCATAAACACATTATTATGTTTAAACTTGACTCATTTAATCATTGAGCCTAAATTTATTCTTGAGTTTTCCTTGCTTGCTAAATAAATGAACATAGGACAATTTTTTTTTTCTTGATTTGAGCCTAAGCTATTAATACAACTTGATTCATTCACAGCCTTAAGGGTGATAGAGGTGGCAATTGTCCTCAGCCTTGCCCAAGAAATTTTAGCATATATATTTCCCCCTAAATGCCTCATCTTGTAATTTTTTTTTTTTTGTTTTCTTTTCGTGAGTGGACTTCATTTGTACATTTATTGTTGATATAATTTTTCTTAATGTCATAAATAATTAAGTATTATATTTTTTAATGGTTTAAACATCATTAAAGAAAAGAAAGAAAGAAAATATTTCCCATTTTTATCAAAAATTTTTACAATTCAAAATCAATAAAAGAAAAAAAATGAAAGGAGGGAAAAAAAGGAAAAAGGAAAAAAGAAAAAAAGAAACAAGAGCATTAATTAAAAAAAAAAATAAAAGGAAATTATTGTTTCACCTCAAAAGTGATAAAATAGAAATGATAATAGGATTTCACATTATTTATGTCTTCTACTCATGAGTTTGTTCATACACACATTGATGGTGAACTAAAAAAATTGAACCAATTCTAATTCGTCCATAAGAGTTGTCCAGAACAGAAAGGTTATCCTAACATAAAGAGGTCGTCCCTTGTAGGACGGTCGTCTATGGTCAGGTGAGTCGTTCATCAAGAAAGCACCTAGACAGCCCCTAACACTTAGGAAATTTCCAGAAATGGATTTATCTACAAAAGCTTGTAAATTGGACCACGTGCTACTATTTTGAAACATGAGCAAGATCCTTGTTTATCGCTATAATTTCCTACTAAGTACTTAACTTTCAATGGCAGTTGTAGAAGATAAGATTTAACATTCTAACTTCTAAAGCAGTTGTGGAAGTTAGAAGGTTTAGACTTAACTTTCACAAATATTGGGGAAGTTACGAAATAAGTAACCATTCCAAAGCTCACTATATAAAGACTCATCCACATCAAATGGAGGTAAGTTTCCACTATTCTTAAAGTTGGAATTCTTAAGTTCTAGAGAAGAAACTAACTTAAGCATCAGAGGGTTCTTGGCCGGTTCACCTCGGTCGCCTTTGATCTTGTGTCTTTTTCTTTTCAGGCCTCCAAGTAACCACTAGCCCATTGAAGCCCGGATCATTTAGCCTACTGATTTTTTTTGCATCATCAGTTGGCACTGTCTGTGGGAAGGATTAAACTTACATTTTGCAATTTTATCTTTCTTTGACAAAAAGGCTGCATGGTTCGGACAAGATCAACGACCATTAGTCCAAGCCACCAAGAAAGTGTGAACACTTCTAGTCATCCTAACCATGATCGCCAGTCAGCACCTGTCATGCAACTGCCTTCCGTACAATAAGTGCAATCCATGACAGCCGTCATGGCAGAATTAACTTGTCAGAACCAAGAGTTGACCAGGGAGATTACTTTAAAGAGATAACGTCATGAAAGATATGTGGAAGGACAAGCCCAGAGTCAAGAAGTTAGAAAAGGAGAAAACGTTAAGCATAAGAACTAGTCAAGGGGTACTGCTTCATGAAGAGTGCCACACTTGGAGGGGGAGATGGATCAAATGAGGAAGGTTATGGACTAAATAAGGGAGAACATTAGAAGGGCAAATCTCGTAGATGATTTAGTTCATCAAACTGATTCCCTTTTCGTGGCTTCCATCAACAGTCATCCCTTGCTTTCTAAGTTCAAGATGCCTTCCTTGAACTCATATGATGAAACACGCGACTTGTGTGATCATATCGCAACCTTCAAGACTACATTGCATTAGTTCATCAAATTGATTCCCCTTTCCTGGCTTCCATCAACAGTCATCCCTTGCTTTCTAAGTTCAAGATGCCTTCCTTGGACTCATATGATGAAACACGCGACTTGTGTGATCATATCGCAACCTTCAAGATTACATTGCATCTTCAAGGGGTTCCAGACGAGATTATGTGTAGGGTCAGCATGAGTATGGTTCAGTAAGATAACTCTAAATACTGTGGTTTCTTTCGAAGAATTGAGGAAGTTGTTTGTCAACAACTTTATCAGAGGACAAAGGCATAAGCGCTCTTCATCTAGTGCAAGGGGAAAATGAAAACTTACAATCCTTCATTACTCGCTTTAACAAGGAAGCCCTAACGGTAGATGAGATGGACAACAAGTTGTTATTGGCAGCCTTCCACAATGAAGTTAGTTCTTATTTGTTCATTCACAAACTCTATGATCAAAAGCCACAGACCATGGGTGAACTCATCCATTCAACCCAAAGCTTCATGAATGCAAAGGAGGCAATCATTGCTAAGAAAAGGAAGAGATGAATGGAAGCAAATTTCCCACGCCATCCTGAACAGGGTCCTCATCCAAAAAATGCCTGGGCAGGAGAAAAGAAAGATCGAGACAATAGGAAGGCAAGTTTGTCTTCAGCAAGGAGCCAGCACTATACACCTTTGAACACTCAACTTAAATAAGTGCTTATGCAAATCAAGGATGACCCATCCTTGAAGTGGCCAGAAAAAGTGAAGGGAGATCCCAATAAGCGCAACAGGAACAAGTATTGCCGCTTCCACAGAGATCACGAGCATGACACGGACTAGTGTTTTGATTTGAAGCAGCAGATTAAAAATCTCATCAGACAAGGAAAATTGAGAAACTTTCTCGGACGAGATCACAAGGATGAGAAGTTGAAGGGAAAAGTAGAAGAGTCGTCACGACCCCCACTTAGAGAATAAGAGTTATTATATGAGGAACCTCAGTAGGGCAATCTTCCAAGTCAAGGAAGACGTACCTAAAGGTAGTGCAAAACGTTCAACTCTCTGGACTACCCTTAAGGACGAGAGGGGCAGATGAGAAAGCCATCACATTCACGGACGAGGACGCTGAAAAGGTTCACTACCCACATGACGAAGCAATCGTCATCACTTTTCTCATTGCTGATTATACGACTAAAAGAGCGTTGGTAGACAATGGGAGTTTGGTAGACATCTTATACTACCCTTCCTTCCAACAAATGAGGCTTGGACGAGACCAACTTCGTCCAGTAATCGCCCTTGGTAGGATTTGGGGGGATGAAAGTGCAATCCGTGGGTACCTTACATTACCTGTGGTGGTAGGAGCTTATCCACAACAGATAACCAAAGAAGTAAATTTCGTCGCTGTGGACTGTTCGTCTTCATACAACACCATCATTGGAAGACCGACTTTGAATAGTTGGAGGGTAGTAACATCTACTTACCATTTATCTGTCAAGTTCCCAACAAATTATGGAGTAGGTCAAGTGCAAGGAGATCGGTTAGCCACCAGAGAATGCTATCTAGCCATGTTGGCTATGGACGAGCATGTGCAGACGATAAATATAGACGAGAGAAGGGTTATCGCGGAACCCACGGAAGTGCTGGAAGACGTTCCTTTGGACGAAAATAACCCTGAAAAGTTTACAAGGATTGGAGCAAGCATGGAAAAGAAGACAAAGCAAGACCTTATCTAGTTCTTAAAGAAGAGTATTGATGTGTTCGCATGGAGTCATGAGGACGTGCCAGATATTGACCCAAGTGTTGTTACCCATCGTTTAAACGTGTATCCTTCTTTTAAGCCCATACGTCAAAAGAAAAGAGTGTTTGCTCCTGAACGAGATAATGCCACTAAAGAAAAAGTCCAAAAGTTGACCATGATAGAATTTATCCGGGAAGTTTACTACTCGAACTGGTTGGCTAATGTGGTGATAGTCAAGAAAGCTAATGGAAAATGAAGGATGTGCATGGACTTCACCGATTTGAACAAGGCTTGCCCTAAGGATAGCTATCCATTGCCACGCATTAACCAGCTAGTGGACTCAACTGCGGGTCATAAATTGCTAAGTTTCATGGACGCCTTTTTAGGTTACAATCAAATAAGGATGGACAACGCGGATTAAAAGAAGACATCCTTCATTACCAATTAAGGCCTGTTTTGCTATAAGGTGGTGATGCCCTTCGGTTTGAAAAATGCGGGGGCAACTTATCAAAGGCTGGTTAACCATATGTTTCGTCCACAGATTGGACGAAATGTGGAAGTTTATGTAGATGATATGTTGGTAAAGAGCTTGGACGGGGAAAAGCATTTGGACGGCCTTCAAGGAACCTTCGATATGCTTAGACGATATAACATGAAGTTGAATCCGAGCAAGTGTGCTTTTGGAGTTTCGTCAGGAAAATTTCTTGGTTTCATGGTTTCACATTGGGGAATTGGAGCAAATCTTGAAAAAATTCAAGCGATACCGAATATGGAGCCACCAAGGAATATCAAAGAAGTCCAGTTTCTGACTAGACGAGTTGCCGCGCTTAACAAATTCATCTTTAAAGCTACAGAAAAGTGTTTACCATTTTTTAAGGTTCTTAAAAAGGCATTTGAATGGACGGCGAGTGTTAAAAGGTCTTTCAAGATCTCAAGACCTACCTCACAATAGCTCCTCTGCTAAGTCAGTTTATACCAGGTGAAGAATTATACTTGTATCTAGCAGTGTCTCCATATGCAGTGAGTTCAACATTAAATGTAGAAGAAGGGAAGATACAAAAGCTGGTTTATTATACAAGCCGAGCGCTAAGAGGAGCGGAAGGATGATATCCCATGATGGAAAAGTTAGCCTTTGCTTTGGTCACAGCTTCTAGAAAGTTATGACATTATTTTCAGGCTCAAGTCATTAACGTCCTGTTAGATCATCCACTCAAGAAGGTGTTGAACACGTTGGAAGTCATGCGACTAATCCAATGGGCCATAGAACTTAGTGAGTTTGACGTCAAGTACCAACCAGGAAGCACAATAAAAGCTCAAGTATTGGCAAATTTCATTGCAGAGTTCACTCCCAACCAAGGCGAGTTAGATGAGGTTGATGGAGCTCAGAAGTGGGTCATCTATGTGGATGGTTCGTCCACATTATATACAGGAGGAATTGGAGTTGTGCTAAAATCCCCTAAAGAGGACAAGTTGAAATATGCATCTTGTCTACAATATCAAACAACCAAAAATGAAGCTGAATATGAACCTCTCCTTAAAGGGTTAGAATTGGCTAAGTTCTTAGGGGCAGAGTTAATAGTCGTCCAAGGAGATTCTCAATTGATCATAAATCAAGCGAATTGAATATGTAAAGCTAAGGCAGACCATATGAAAAAGTATCTTGATAAGGTGAAGTGGCTTGTCAAAAAATTTAAAGAAGCTGATTTTGTTCAAGTTCCAAGGGAGGAAAACATCAAAGCAGATGTTTTAGTGAAAGCAGCTTCAACAGAGGGGGCTATGGTCAAGTATGACAAAGTCCAGTACATGCCAAGCATAAATCCTATAGAGGTACAACAAATTAAAGGAGAAGAAAATTGGATGACTCCAATAGTAGTTTACCTCAAAGATGGAAAGCTTTTGGAGGACAAGGACGAGGCTAGAAAGTTGAGGATCAAAGCTGCAAGGTATGTCCTCACAGACGAGGTATTATATAAAAGAGGCTTCTCTCAGCCCTACTTAAGGTGCTTAGCTTTGGACGAATCAAACTATGTGTTGAGGGAAGTTCATGAAGGAGCATGTGGAAACCACTCAGGAGCAAGAGCATTAGTCCATAAAGTCATCAGTGCAAGTTACTACTAGCTGACTATTTAAGCAGATGATAAGGCTTATGTCAAGGTGTGTGACCATTGTCAACGCTTCAGCAACGTCCTTAGACAACTGTCGGAGTATCTCACCCGATGATAGCCCCATGGCCCTTTGCACAATGGCGATTGGATATCTTAGGTCCGTTTCCACTTAGAACCATGCAGATGAAGTTTTTGGTAGTAGGAATTGATTACTTTACTAAGTGGGTAGAAATCGAACCCATAGCAAAGATCACACAGCAGAATGTCAAAAACTTCGTTTGGAAGAGTATTATATGCAGATTTGGGGTACCTAGGGTACTAGTGTCAAACAATGGATAAAAATTTGACAACACACCTTGCAGAGACTTTTGTGAGCAATTTGGAATCAGGAATCATTATTCCTCATCCTCCCACCCACAAGCGAATGGATAAGTAGAAGTTGCAAACCGATCCTTGTTGAAAACATCATGACTCGGCTTGAAGGGGCAAAGAGAGTATGGCCAGATGGGCTATTAAGAGTTTTATAGGCTTATAGGACGACTGTGAGACCCCCATAGGGGAAACTCCTTTCAAACTAGCCTATGGGAGCGAAGCAGTTATACTTGCAGAAATGTACATAGCAAACCACAGAGTGATGAAGTATCAAGATGAGGATAACTACAAACAACTTCGTCTCAATCTTGATCTAATAGACAAGGTATGGATGAACACAGAGTAAAGGATAGCGAAGTATAAAAGCCTCATGGCTAGACAGTATGATGCAATGGTGAAACCCAGACGCTTCAACATTGGGGATAACGCTTCAACATTGGGGATCTCGTCCTAAAAAGGATCTCTTTCGCAACCAGAAATCCAGCCCATGGGAAACTGTGACCTAATTGGGAAGGACCCTATAGGGTTATTAATTGCAAGAGACAAGGATCATATTATTTAGAAGCATTGGTCGGGAGAAAGCTAGAGCACCTCTGGAATGTTAAACATTTAAGAAGATATTATTAGTAGGATATCAGCTTGGACAAGCACCATCTTGGACGAGATCATCCTAGACATTGTGGTCGCCCTAGACAAGTTGAAGTTGTGTGTTGCTTTCTATTGCTTGCATTTACTTGTGTTTGTTATTAGTATTATATGTTGTGCTTTAATTATCTAAAGGCATCAGCTTCTAGGCATGTGCCAGAACTTGCGGATGATGTTTTGAAAATATGGTTTGGATTTCCAGTGTATGTAAGGTTATGTGAATTTCCAATTCTCATGTTGTTGAAGTTCTCATCAAAACTAATCCACAGGAAAGGCTAAAAGCCCAAGACGAATAAAATCTGTGGACGCAGGGATGTAACGTCTATATGCTTTCATTGAAACAAGGATAAAGCAAAGATATAAGCTTAAGGCATATTCGTCTGACCAATGGATGAGGTAAACCTTTAAGCGTCTTCGTCCAACCAATGGACGAGAAGGTGTGCACGAAAGAATATTCAAAATCGATGGATATACATAACCAGCCAAAACAATCCAATCTTTGGACGAGTAAAAGTTGGAAATGTCTTGCCTAAAGACGTTTAAAGCTGGTAAAACCAACACCATTCATAAGGCGAGTTATACTTGCAAAATTTAAAGAATGATGAAAATGTTGAACGAGGAAATTATCTTAACATGGACGAGCTAAATGTCTTCATGAGTGGACCGGCCACACTTAAAACCTATATAATATGGATGATGTGAATAAAGAAAATTCATCCATACAGTAACATGTTCAATAGTAAATAAAAAGTGATGGAAATAAACATTCATTCATAAAAGTTTAGAAAAGGGTAGACGACCACCATCCAAAAACCCTTATAAAGTAAAGCCTAAAAGGCAATTGTTTGGAAGCTTGCCCCAAAGATTATGGACGAGTAAAATGTACTTAGATAAATTCAAATGGTCCAAAACAACGGACCTCAAAAAAAAAAAAAAAAAGGGAAATTAAGATAGTAAAATTTCACATTTTTATTGTGGGGGGTTATCTCCAGTTTTAGGCACATCCTGGGCAGGCTGGGTGGAAGTATCGTCCTCAATGTTAACATCTTCAGAACTCATCTGAAGGAGAGAGCTTGCAGTACCAAGGTTGAGCTTAATGGAGCTAAAATCAACTTCAGGGAAGCATTCTACAATGTCTATATGGAAATCTTCAAAGCTAGTAGCATAGTTCGTGTCCAAAAGGTCAGTAAACTGTTTGGAAGCTCTTGACTCCACAAAAATGTCCTTTTTGGCATTCTCAAGAAGGGTGCTCAACTCATCGTTCCTTTTCTGAAAATGGTCAAGACGAGTATCCTTTTCGACACTGTCAGCCTTAAGCTCTTTGACGAGGATTTTAAGTTCTTTGACCTCGTCTGTAGCCTTGGTTGCCACTTCGGCCCAACCCCTGTAGTCGTCTTTAACCTCCTGGATCCTCGTCTTAAGTTGGATCCTCGTCTTATCCATCTCTGTGGCCTGCCTGGATGTTACGATGAACTTTGACATTGCCTAAAGTTATTAAAAAAAAAAAATCTTGTTAGACGAGAAAAATGTAAAATGACAAGACGAGACAAAAGTGAAATTACATACCTTGAAGAGATCATGAACAACAGAATGTTCAAATTCTTTCAAGGACATGTCATAGCAGGCAGCCATATCTTTATTAGTCACAGCCTTTTGAAATCGTTCCCAAGCCAAATCCTCATTTTCAACAAGATTCATAGAAACTCTTTGAGAAGACTAAGACGAAGTAGGTGCAGTGGTCATGGACGGGGTGACTTTAATAGGTGCAGATGAGTCTACATCATGAATTTGGATGGACGGCTGTTGAGAGGTAGGAGGAATAGTAAGGCTAGGCTTGACGACCCCAGGTTTGGACGACCTATGCTTCGCTCTTTGCGACGACTTGGAAGATTTTCCAAACCAACCATCTTAGACAAATTTTTTCTCTTATTCCTAACACAAGGATGAGGCTGAGACTCCATCTCTAGTAAGGTTTCCTCATTCACTACCCCCTTTCCCTTATTTTCTTTCATGGTTGCCATCCCTGAAAAGAAAAATGTTAGAATTTAGCTAAAGGGTAATACTCAAATAACACTTAAATGAAATCTCATGTAAAAACTCACGTCTATGAATAGTGAGCTCATGAGCTAGAGCTTCAGGAGATGGTTTAGGACCAAGTCCCCAAGTTGCAAGATGATGAAGGGTGACTAAAGAATGGAAACTCCTGTCTGCAAATAGATGAGCTTTTTGGACGCGTTTAACGAAGAATTTGTTCAAAGACGGTCATCTAATAGCTATAAAATAAAAATAAAAATAAAAGAGAGAGAAAAAGAGGGGTTGATTAAAAAAAAAGGATAAAAAATATTGAATAAAAAAAAAATACATTCAGGATGAAGATTCCCTAACTCTTCGGTATAGGGGGTGAATGGATCCTTGCCAACCTCAACAGGGTGTCCAGTCCAAAAAACAAAGACAAAGAGAAACTCCGTCTTCCAGTTTCTATCAGATGTTAAAAGTGATTTTATTAATTTACAATCTTTGCCCCTAGCTGTGAACTGATAAAAGCCAAGAGACTGGTTAATCTCTGAGGGTTTGTAACAATAGAGGAACTCGTTCACAGTGAGAGGACGATCCCCTTCAAACACTTCCCTCCATAAAACTTGTATAGAGACGACTAGCCTCCATGCATTGGGATTAAATTGACATACTCTTAAACCTAACCTAGTAAGTAACTCCCTAACGAAGGCATTAAGGGGTAACCTAAGTCCCCGTAGAAGGTAAGCTTCATAAACACCTATTCCAAGACAAGGGTCACATCACAACTCCCCACAAACACCTAACCTAGGTTAAGGTCATTTGGAATTTGATACCAACTCTTAAGGGAAGTAAGTCTTTTTTCATTCGTTTCGGAATGGACGCCTACAAGACAACGGTATTCTGTCTCTACCTTGTCTAAAGGAATGGAGGAGGAAACACTCATCGAGGTGCCAGTTTGTGACCCAGAAGTTGCCATCATCCTAAGCTATTCCTGAAGAACCTCTAAAGGAACCCTAGGAACACCAAATGTGTATTACTTTTTTGTGGTATTTCCTCCACTACTACTGTTACCGCTACTAATACCACTACTAGAACCACTATAACTAATAGTGTCATGGTATTCGTCTATCTCTTTATCAACACTATTATTAGACGAAGAAAAGACAATCTCAGACATCTTGAAGAAACTTGAAGGAAAACCTATAGACGAGGATGAATAGAATACCTAGCTCTAGACTAAGAAGGACTAAAGACGTGGAAAGACTTCCAGACGAGGCGCTAGAGGACGAATGTCAAAGGAGAAAATTTAGGAAATGTGAAGGGTAAGAGAGAAATTTTACTATTTATAGGCAGTGAAATTTGGCATCTAAAACGACGCGACCAACTAGAGAATGCCACGTGGTATTTTCCTTGAAAAGTTAAATCGACGCGATAAGTCACCAATGAGATCTTGACATGTGGCACAACCTAGGACAATAAAATTTGACCATGGAAATGGTGACACGTGGCACGACATCTAACCACTAATGTAAAGCCACTCATCCAAAAAACAACATAATATTCTACAGTACTTTGGATGACCCTTAGACAAGAGGGCAATTGATGGTGAACTAAAAAATTGAACCAACTCCAATTCGTCCATAAGAGTCATCCAGATTAGAATGGTTATCCTAACATAAAAAGGTCATCCCTTATAGGACGGTCGTCCATGGTTATGTGGGTCGTCCAACAGGAAAGCACCTAGACGACCCCAACACTTAGGAAATTTTCAGAAATGGATTTATTTACAAAAGCTTTTAAATCGGACCACATGCTACTATTTTGAAACATGAGCAAGATCCTTGTTCATCGCTATAACTTCCTACTAAGTACTTAACTTCCAATGGCAGTTGTAGAAGATAAGATTTAACATTTTAACTTCTATAGCAGTTGTGGAAGTTAAATCTGAACCTTCTAACTTACAGAAATATTGGGGAAGTTACGAAATAAGTAACCACACCAAAGCTTACTATATAAGGACTCAACCATATCAAATGGAGGTAAGTTTCCGCTATTCCTAAAGTTGGAATTCTTAAGTTCTAGAGAAGAAACTAACTTAAGTATTGGAGGGTTCTTGGCCGGTTCATCTCGGCCACTTTTGATCTTGTGTCTTTTTCTTTTCAGTCCTTCCAAGTAACCAGTAGCTCATTGAAGCCCAGATCATTTAGCCTACTGATTTTTTTTTTTTTTTGTATCATTACACATTATTATGTTTAAACTTGACTCGTTTAATTGTTGAGCCTAAATTTGTTCTTGTGTTTTCCTTGTTTGTTAAATAAAATGAACATAGGCCAATTTTTTTTTTAATTTTTTAATGATTTGAGCCTAAGTTATTAATAAAAATTGATTCATTTATAGCCTTAAGGGTGATAGAGGTGGCAATTGTCCTTAGCCTTGCCCAAGAAATTTTAGCATATATATATTTCCCCCAAAATACCTCATCTTGTAATTTGATTTTTTTTTTTTTGGTTTCTTTTTGTGAGTGGATTTCATTTGTACATTTATTGTTGATATAATTTTTTTGAATGTCATAACTAATTAAGTATTATATTTTTTAATTATTTAAACATCATTAAAGAAAAAAAGAAAGAAAGAAAATATTTCCCATTTTTATCAAATTTTTTTACGGTTCAAAATCAATAAAAGAAAAAAAGGACAGGAGGGAAAAAAAAAAGGAAAAAAAGAAAAAGAAAAGAAACAAGAGCATTAATTAAAAAAATAAAAGGAAATTATTGTTTCACCTCAAAAGTGATAAAAAAGAATTGATAATAGGATTCCACAATATTTATGTAATTGCTCTTCATAAAATGTGTAAAGCAATTTTATAGGAATACTTACATAAAAAACTATATATGTTGAAAAACATTTGGGTTAACTTTAGTTTTAGGTGTATAGATGTTCAAATATAATTTTAAAGTTTATACAATTTGAGACTTTTATGAGTAATAACCGAAATAACATAAATTTTTGTAGGTTGTAATTTAGTTTTATGTAGCTACAAAAACTCCTTTCATTTAAATGAGTTTGGCTTACCTCTAGTACTTTTTTTAATTAGACGTGTCCTTTTATTTTAAATATATAATGACAAATAGTAGTGAGTTTTAATCTCCACATTTTATTTAGTTAGCAAATGATGCGACAGTTTCTCATTAAAACAAAAAGAGATTCTAGTTAAAAAAAAAAGTACTGGATGTAAGCCAAACCCTATCTAAATTGTAAATAGAATTTTGATTTAAAAAAAAAAAATGAAAACTACTTATTCATGGATAAAATATTTCTAACAAGTAAAAATCTATGCTAAAATTTTTTTTAAAAGGAGAAATAAAGAAACAAGAGAATTAATTAATAATAATAAAACAAAAAGAAATTACTGTTACCGCTCAAAAGTGATTAAAAAAAAAAAATGATAATAGAATCCCACATTCTTTAGTTATGAAGATATCCTGTAAAGGAATTAGTTATGAAGATAATAACATAACACACTATATATTTTGAAAGTGTTTTAGGTTAAACTTTAATTTTAGGTGTATAAATTTTCATATATAATTTTAAAGTTTTTACAAGTTAAGCATTATTTGATGAATTTATAATAAAACAAATAACATAAATTTACCTAAGTTGTACTTTGGTTTTATCTTGCTATCAATCCTTTCATCTAAATCGTAAATGAATTATGTTTTTTTTTTTTTTTTAAAGAGGAAAACGGCTTATTCATGGATAAAAAATTCCTAAAAAATATATACAATTTAATAAATATGCTATACGTTTTATTTTTTTATTATATTTTTGCACTATAACATTATATTTTAGTACATTAAAATAATATTTAGTATTCACATAATTGGGTTTTTATTTTTTAATTTGGTCTCGTCTATTATCTATCAATATCTATATATAATATAAAGTGAAATCATTTGAATGTTTGTTAACGTTTTCTATTATTGTCACATCAACTTTTGTTAGCCCACATTTTTCCACATAATTGTTTTAAAAAATATATTTATTTTTAATTGGGTTTAAATTCCCTACAAACTCTCATACATTTACACTTTCCATTAGAATCTTACCATATCAATTTTTTAAATGGTAGAGGAGATACTTCCACATACAAATACAATCATAATAAATATCTATTAATAACTACCATAATGATCAAATTTCATATTTAAAGGGGAAAAAAAGAAAAGAAAAGAAAAAGATCGCGATTCATTGAACTTTTGTGTGTATTGCACAGGCTATTAACTAGTAGTATATAAAAAATGAACGCATTTGATTTTGAGAATTAATTCAAAAAGAACCTAGTATAAACCTCTCTTTTAGACCCTCCAATAACACTTAACCACATCATCACTCCTCTCGTACTGAAAACTTTAATCTTCGTACGAACATCCTTATTATTATTATTATTATTATTATTATTATTATTATTATTATTATTATTATTATTATTTCATATTTACGGTAAAAAGAAAAAAAAGAAAAGTAATGTGAGAACCTAATTGAGAGAGATAGAGAGAGGGGGTGGGGGTGACTTAACCTTATTTTGAAGAGAAAACCCAAGCAAAGGCTATGTCGAACGAGTAGGGATAGCCAATGGATGACATTGATGAAGGACAATAGATTAGTCTAGTGGTTGTCCTCAGCAATCCAACACGACCGCCACTTGAATTCTCTCTTTGAACTCAATTCGGATTGCTGATCCAATTAGTTCTTGAAAATTCTCTCTCTCACTCTCTCTCTCTCTCTTTTTGTGCATGTGTGTGTTGTGCACGTGGGTAGATGTGCATGCATGTGTGTTTGAGAATCAGGTTTTTATTTACTATTTGTAAATTTTAAGATAAATATTTGTATGTGGGTAGAGTCTTTTGATGCATGAAGAGTGATGATGTGACTGTGTTATTAAAGAGTGAACAAAGCAAGGTTTATGTTGGGTCTTTATTGAATTTATTCTCATTAATTAATATTTATTAGGGTAAATTCCACAAATCTACCTTAAGATTTGTGATAATACCAACTAAGTTTAAAATATTTTATAACCCACCAATTTGGTCCTCAAAAGACAACTTTGTCCCTAACTTTTATTCTCTCTTCTCTCTCTCTCTCTCTCTCTCTCTCTCTCTCTCTCTCCTTTCCCCTTCTCTTAAACTCTCTTCTTTGAGTTGTCTCTCTCAGAACTCCCTCTCTCTCTTAAACCCAAATCAGAAAATACCCATTTCAAAAATCCATCTTCTTTGTCTTCTTCCTGCTAGCCTTAGGAGAATTCGCCACCTTTTCGAGAGCGCTGCTTCTAAGGATATCGACAAATTCCTTTCGTCTCTGGTGAACGACGACGGAATTTTGGTGGAGATTCCTAAGTTGGTGGAGAGTACTTGGATCTTATGGAGTAGAAAGTTTCCGGCGAAGGAAGAACCAAGTGGTGCTAGGTTCCTGATGAGGACTCAGCTTTTCTCGAGTCTCTGGATTGGGCTTCCAGGCTGACGAAATTGCTATGGGAATTGAAACCGAAGGAAGAAAAATCGAAGTCTCGTTGTTCTCTGATCAATCACATCAGAAGGATTCAACAATGAGTGATATCATATTTGGAAGAGGAATTTTGAATTCTACTCAAGTAATCCAAAACTGCCGAGTTTGAATCAACCTAATCGAAGGCTTTCCCTGGATACTCCGACAACGTTGTTTCCAGTCTAAGCAAAATAGCGAAGAAAATGATCTTAGGTGGCTACGAATTCAAGTTTTGTTGATGCAAATGACCCAGCTCGTGGGTTTCGCCTGTTACAGACAGAGTTTTGAGAGAGAGAACTCAGATAAAAGAGTTTAATAAGAGAAGGAGAGAGAGAGAGAGAGAGAGAGAGAGAGAGAGAGAGAGAGAAGAGAATAAAAGTTAAAGACAAAGTTGTCTTTTGAGAACTAAATTGGTGGGTTATAAAATGTTTTGGACCTAGTTGGTATTTTCACAAATCTCAGGATAGGTTTGTAAAATTTACCCTATTTATTATTTTTAATTTACTAATGTTTCCATATAAACTTTTGAAAGCTTATGTTTTTTCACATGATCATTTAGGTATTTTTTATTAAATTTTTTTTTTTAGAACTACAAAGAGCGGTAATCCAATGATGATAATTAAGGAATGAAACAAGAAAAATATTTAAGTAAAAGTGAAGATTTAAGATTTTTTAATTTTGTTTCTCAAAAAAAAAAAAAAAAAAGAAAAAAAGAAAAAGAAAAAGAAAAAGCAAGGGGATACTTTTATGAAAGAGTAAGGGTATTTTTTAAGGTAGTCAACTCTAGACATTATGATTTATGAGATCATATTAAGAAAAGAAAGAGCTCTCAAAAGATTTTCATTGGTTAATATGCTTGTGTAACAATTCTCCCCAAAGTTTATTGATGAGTCCAAATTCTAACGGCTCCATCAGTCATAATGGAAGAACTTAAGATAGGTTACGCATTTATGACAAGCATTATACCAAAGAGTAATGGACGAAGCAACGGGAAAGAAGATGTTACACAAATCAAAGCATCAATTTGTAACATATTAACTGTTACAAATGAGAATGAATGCAGAAATGTGTTTCTCATCAAAGACAAGATGGCTATAAAGCCAGAGAAAAATAGTACCGAAAGGTACACACAATTCTGACCCAAAAACTATTCCTAAGTTGAATTCTCTTGCAATATACTTCAAATGAATTCCTTTCTAACTTAATCATTGGAAGGTTTTTGGCAAACACCACATTGGTGTATTTCTTTTTCTTCACTTCAAATCTTCTAGACAAGTTTGTCCCTGGACTAATCATTGCCATTGTCCATCCTCACAGACGAAGAACTCAACTATTAATTTTCTGCATCATTAGTTTGGCGTTGTCTATGGGGAACGCTGATCATTCAAGCCATTTCCCAAATTGACAAAAGAGATCTTCGTAATGCAAGATGGACCCAGAGCAAGCTGCAAAACAAATTCAAGCTCTCACAGTTAATGTAGCAAAGTTGACTTGCCTAGGGATGGCAAAAATGGCTCGACCTATGGGTACCCGACCCGATCCAACCCTAATGGGTCAGGTAAAACCCGACCCGCGAAGCAAATTGGGCAGGTTTGGGTATTAAAAACCAACCCGTAATAGGTTCGGGTATCATGCATACCTGACTCGAACCTGACCTGTATATATATATATATATATATATTTATTAAAAAAAATTAAAAACCCTAACTATAAATACTAACTATCCTAATCCTAATCCTCATTTTTCATTTTACATTACTCACTCTTAGTCACCTCCCTCTCCCTCTCCCTCTCCCTCACTCTCACTATTACTTGTTACTTGCTGCCGCTGCCCTTCTCTATCTCGCCGTCGTTGGTCTTTGCTCCACCTCAATGGTCCACCCTCATATTGTTCCTCATTGCACCGCTCCCTCCCTCACCACGCCACGACTCCTCCACCTCGCCATAGAAACTGATCCTTCCTCTCTGCCTCCCTCACTATGCCGCCACTCCTCCACCTCGCCACAGACATCGATCCTTCCTCCCTGCCTCCCTTACCTCACATTGATTGGAAAAATGAGGGATTTTTGGTGGGTTTTCTAGGTGTGTTGTGGTTTTGTTTTTGGAGTTTTGGAGGGGTTGAAACAGTGATAGCTTTCGGGTAGTAAAGGGTAGATCAATCGTTGTTTTGTGTTGGTGTAAAAGGAAAAATGAAGGATTTTTATGTAATTGGGTTATGGATTTAGGATTTCTATATTTGGGTTTGTAATTTTTATGTATTATTTCATTGTCAAATTTTTTTTTAAAGATTATGTATTTTGGATTTCTGTATTTGGGTTTGTGATTTTATGTATTATTTCATTGTCATATGTACTTTGAAGGTTATGTATTTAGGATTTTTGTATTTGGTTTTGTGATTTTGAAAGGGAAAATGAGAAATTTGAAATAAAATTATTGTAGATTTGTGTGATTTGGTTGTCAAATGCTATTGTTTTTTTTTTTTTTTTAATAAATTGGGCCATGGTTCAGGCTCTCTAGGGACTTTGGATTGGGCCACAAAGTGGCAAATTTGGGTAGGGCTCGTGGGGCCCATGGGACCCAACGGGGCAGGTTTGGGTTTTTTTTTTTAACCTGTTTATTAAACGGGGCGGGTTCGGGTTTCAAGGCCGAGCATGCAGGGCAGGTTTGGGCATATAGAAACCCGGCCCCGAACTCGACTTGTTACCATTCCTAGACTTGCCAGAATAAAGAACTGCGAAGAGTAGTTAAGTCCCAAAACGAGGAACAGTAGCAGACTACCAAAAATCAGAATGAAGAAGAAGAACCTCGAAGAATTGAAGGATACAATAATGAAATAGGAGTTAAATAGTCAGATTAACAGGAGAATAGGAGCTTTAGAAGGATATCCATCTAGGATGGAAGGTGAACTCCGTGGCATGAGGAGAGAGATGGACGAACTAAGGATTGCCATGAAAGAAAAAGCCATTGAGAACTTAGACGTAATGATCCAAAGAACAGATTCACCGTTCACCACTAGGGTGTTGAATTTTCCTCTTTCACCAAAGTTTCGGCTCCCTCAGCTCAAGTCATATGATGGTTCAAAAGATCCTTTGGACCATGTCGAGTCCTTTAGAACTTTAATGCACTTGAAAATGACTTCGGATGAAGTAATGTGTAGAGCCTTTCCAACTACACCAAAGGGGGCAGCCAAAGTTTGGTTTAGCGAAATACCTCCAGGTACCATTGCAAACTTTGAACAACTTAGCAGGAGTTTTGTTCATCGTTTCATCGGAGTACAAGGACACAAGAAGCCAACTAGGCATCTTCTCAACATTTAGTAAAAGTACAGAAGAATTTGAGGCAATATGTCACATGCTTCAATAAGGAGCTACTATAGGCGGATGAAGCAGAAAACCAAGTTATCCTAATGACTTTCCAAGCGGGTTTGTTACCTGGAGACCTTTTCTTTTCAATTGCCAAAACCCACCGAAGTTGGTAGCAGAGTTGCTTCATAAAGCCCAAAAGTGTATGAACGCAGAAGACACATTAATTGCAAAAGAAATAACCAGTAAAAGGAAGTGGGGCGAAAGAACAAATCATCACTTTGAGAAGAAGGAAACACAAAGCCCAAAGCAGACTTCGGATGGAAAGAGAAACCTCCCAAATCAAAGGTCAAGATTTACTAAATTTAGCCATTTGATAATGCCTATTGAACATGTGTTAATGCAGATAAAAGATGAACCATCTTTGCAATGGCCCCAACACATCTTGACTCTCGTAGAAGGCTGAGATAAAAGCAAGTATTGTAGGTTTCATCAAGATCACAGACGTCGTACCGACGAATGCAAACACTTGAAAAAGCAAATAGAGACCTTGATTCATCAAGGAAAGCTGCAGAAATTCGTGCGAAAGACGAATCCATATAGACGACAGTAGAGAGACGGAAAAAACCGAGAGCAAGAGACAAACAATACCAAGTTTCCCATAGGTGAAATAAGTAGGATAGTAGACGAGTTAGCAGCATGTGGACTCTCGAAATCTCCCAAAAAGTCATTCCTAAGGAAAATTGGGGCCAACATGGGGAGGTCCTTATGAAGTTATGCTCATCCATGGGGCATAAAGCACTTAGAAAAGTACTACTAGTAAGAAACTTTGAAGAATTTTCATTTTCACTTTAAGTGAATTTCTGTTTCTATTATTTCCCATTTTAGCTAGGATTTCTATCATTTGAAAATATAACATGAAGAACAACATTATTTAGAAGATACCACCATCATTATATTTTCTTTTAGCCATGTGACCAAAATTAAACATATATTGTTATCAAAGGTCACTATTGACCAAAAAGGATATTAATACATAACGAAATCGTCATTAATACATGACCAAAAAAATTTATTAATACATAATGAATCCATCGTTAATACATGACTTAAAAAAGTTGTTAAAACATAAAGAAATTGTCATTAATACAAGAGCAAAAGAAAGTTATTAATACATAACGAATTCGTCATTAATACATGACCTAAAAATTTATTAATACATAATGAAATCATCATTAATACATGACCAAAAGAAGTTATTAATACATAACGAATCCGTCCTTAATACATGACCCAAAATAGTTATTAATACATAAAAAATAAATACTTATTAATACATAACAATTAAATACATAATTAAAAAAAGTTATTAATACATAATGAATCCGTCATTAATACATCACCAAAAAAATTTATTAATACATAACGAATCTGTCATTAATACATGACCCAAAAAAGTTATTAATATATAATGAAATCGTCATTAATACACGAACAAAAAAAAGTTATTTTAATACGTAACAAATTTCGTCATTAATACATGATCAAAAAAGTTATTAATACATAACGAATTCATCATTAATACATGACCAAAAATAATTATTAATACATAACGAATCTGTTATTAATCCATGGCCCCAAAAAGTTATTAACACATAACGAAATCGTCATTAATACATGACCCAAAAAAAGTTATTAATACACAATGAATCTATCATTAATACATGACTAAAAAATGTTATTAATTCATTATAAAATTGTCATTAATACATGACAAAAAAAGTTATTAATACATAAAGAATTCGTCATTAATACGTGACCTAAAAAGTTATTAATACATAATGAAATCGTCATTAATGCATGACCAAAAGAAGTTATTAATACATAATGAATCCGTCATTAATATATGACCCAAAAAAGTTATTAACACAAATTGAAACTGTCATTAATACATGATCAAAAGAAGTTATTAATACGAAACAAATCCATCATTAATACATGACTAAAAAAAGTTATTAATATATAACGAATTCGTCATTAATACATGACCTAAAAAGTAATTAATACATAACGAAATTGTCATTAATACATGACCAAAAAATTTATTAATACATAACGAAATCCGTTATTGATACATGACTTATAAAGTTATCCAAAAGCATAACATAATCATCATTCAAACATGACCACAAAAATGGCTAAAAGTTAACACGTCAAGGACGAGGCAATTAAGAAGTATAGCTTTAAAATATTCGAACATGAGAAAGTAAACATGCTCAAAAAAAGTGAGCCTAAGAGATTGTTTCTTAGAGACTAAAAGCGGGAAATATAAACTTGCTTAAAACAAACGAGCCCAAGAAATTTTTTTTTCTTTCCAGAAACTGAAAATAAAAGAAGCATTTCAAGTAGGATTAGAAGAAGATGGATCCACTAGAGCCTCAACAGTGACAACAACATCATGTTCCACCCTATCATCTACATTACTAGCTGCAGAACCAGTTGAAGGACGATCTGCCCGAATCTCCTTCTCAACTGGCTCCATGTTAAGAATAGAAAAGTCCAGGTCTGAATGATGCTTGGCCATATACTTGCAGAAAAGTTCAAAACCATCCACGTAGTAATCGCATAGCTAGTCCGAATACTCGTCAGACTTCTTGAACTTCTCCCCCACTTGAGGACCGGCTTTCTGAATTTTGAGCAGGGCATCGTCGATCTGCTTATCCTTCAATTTGGAGAAGGCCTTCTTGATGTTCATGTCTCTCTCCAAAGTCTTCAGACTATCCTGAGCTTTCTCCACCTAATCAGAAAGGGACGTAACCTTTGCCTTTAGCACTTAATTCTCAAAGGAAAGTGAGTCTGCCTTGGACTGAGCCACCATGAACTTCTCCTTATAGTCCAAATATTTCCCTGAGATATACAGAGAGTCACCCAACGCTTGGAGCACAAAAAGATAAAAGAAATCAAAGGAGAAACCTTCATACAAATATATGTCGAAGGTAAAAAGCACACCTGCATAATATTCTGAACGTGGGACAACATCAATTCATTTGAAGGTTTGGTCATCAGAGGTTTCAAATCCTCAACAGAAATGGCATCGTAGGCCTTCACCATAACATAGTTGGCATCGTCCCAAAAGGTTCCAACTATTGCTCTATCTCGCCCTTTGCTTCGGGCTACCTTATCAATAAGGGTAATCATCTCCAATGACGATGCGAAAGAAGCAGGATGTCAGAGAGCAAGCAGAACAGTAGAAGAAGTGACCACATGATTGTCCCCTTTGGACGGTTCGTTGTCTCTACGATGTTTTCTCAATAAAAGACCTTCTTTCAAACCCACCTTCGCCTTCGTCTCCTAGACCTCAGCCAATTTCCCCTTGCTGAATCTAGTCATCATTACTTAAAAAAAAAAAAGGATGATAAAAAAGGGAGGGTGCCCAAAGGCAACGTGACATTTGCAAAATCAATATGCTTACTTTTTTTGATAGTCTCAACGTTCTTTTGGATGAAATTAGAAGTTTCAGGTCCAAGGAAGTGAAGAAAAAGAGACTGCAGAGAAATGAATTCGTCAAAATCAGAGACGCTCTCAATGTATCTCCTAACTTTCTCTAGAAGATGATGATATCGTTTTTTCAAGAGAGGACAAACATACCCTACATACATGTAAAGAATTTTTACAGAGTCAAGAAATAACAAGCACATATGGATGCATATATATATATATATATATATAAATGAAGGACGCACCAGACACAGGAGTGCCCCACCTACGAAGCAATACAGGAGCATACTCTGGATTTTCACTCGGAGTGGTTTCCCAATCATCACCAAACACGAAGAAGTTAGTTTTCCACTCATGAAAAGAAAGATCAAAAATTAACCTTGAATTTTTGTCCCAAGGTTTAAATCCCCAATAAATAGGAAGCTTGGACTGTCCTAAACGATAAAAATCTAAGAATTTTTCTACCCTAGGGATATCCCTTTCATTGGCAGACATCCACATCACCATACTACATACAACCGTTCTCCATGAGGTGGGGACAAGCTGAGCAAGAGCGAGTTTTAGATGAAGGAATAACTTTGTAATAAAGGGATGAATAGGAAAACATAGACCATTGACAAAGGCAGCCTCATAGAAGCAAACTTCATCAGGAAACTAAGAGCAGGCTTTGTCACTAGCATTAGGAGTCCTAATTTTAAGAGAAGTAGAAAGTTGGAATCTGTTCCTAATTCTTGATTCATCTTTCTTTTTTTGAGAGTGTAGAGCACCCTTAAAGCTTTAATAGGGTGAGAAGAGACCTCAGAAGCATCGTCTTGTTTAGAGAAAGATAAACCCGTTCAATCTCACTAGATCAAACTTCCCCCTCACCTAACATCCTCAACAAGAGTTAGGTAAAACTCATTGACTGAGGAATCACTGGAAAAAGAAAAACTAGAATATTTCTAAAGGGACAATCTTGCCCCATAAAAAAGTTTACTTGGGGACCTCCCCTACCATTAGAGACAAGAAAACCACACAAACAAGCAAAAAAGAAGGAAATAGAAGGGCAATCTAGTCTAACTAAAGAATAGTCCACCAAAAAAACAAAGAGAAAGAAGAAGTTTTGAAGAAAAGACTGACCAGAATCTCTAGAAGCAGAGAGGAAGAGGAAAACTCCAAAAAATAGAGACAAGGAGAAAATGAAGCAAAAAGAGGGAAGAGGGAAACCGAAAAGAAAAAAATTTGATGGAAAAGCATGTGTGGGAAACCCGAGAGGCGGCTCCTTGGTACGACGAGGCAATTTTAGCCCAACACGTGTCACGGGGGTAGACAAAACATCATCTCATAATAAATGCAAGTGCCCAAAAAATGAAGAGATGGGATTTCCTTTATACCAATCTTGTCACATAAACGAAGATAGGAATAAGGAGGCAACTGATGTGTCCAAATTCTAACAGCTTCGTCAGTCATAATGGACAAACCTAAGATACATTACACATTTATGGCGAGCATTTATTCCAAAGAGTAATGGACGGAGTAACGGGAAAGAAGACGTTACAAAAATCAAAGCATCAGTTTGTAACGTGAAAGTTCAAATAGCGTGTAAAACACTATGAACGTTTAGACCCCCAAATTACAAGTCACCAATTCAAGCTTTAAATCAAACGATAAATGCGTGGAAAATGAACTAAAGCTTAAAGCAAAATTTGATAAAAAATCTAAGTCAAATAAAATCACATCCATAACAGAAATTAAATGACAAAGATAAAGGGAAGAGAGATGCAAACACAAGGATAAGAGGAAACCGAAGCCCTCGGCGTAAAACCTCTCTACCGCCCTCCAAGCGGTCAAATAATCCACTAAAGAATACAGTTGGGATACAAGAACAGCAATAGACCCTCCAAGCCTAATCTATCCAGTGTACCTAAGCCCTCCAAGCTTCTTGCTTCAACAAGGTTACGCCGAACCTTTGTCTTCTTTAGCTTACCGGATTCCGCTATTAGTCCATAGCATCTACCAATATGAAATTGGTTCCTTCCTAACTGCTTCCCAAAGCACCAAACAACCTTCTCACAGAAATGGGTAAGGTGAGAAAATATTTTGGATAATGAACCTCTCTAGGATTCAACAATGGAGAGGGTGAGAGTTAAGAAATTTGGAGAGTCACAAGGTAAAGATTGTGGATGAGTCAATCTTGTTTTTCTCTAAGGTTTCTCTCTCAAAATTCTCTTTGGAAGTTCTCTACATTTTGTGGGTATAAGGGGTATTTATACTGGGGTGAGAAAGAAATGCGCAGAGTCAGTTTTTCAAAACAGAGCCGGCTGGTGGCTTGGCCTCGCGGCTTGACTGAGTCACGAGTTCAAGCCGCGAACTAACTGAATTGCCAGACTGAAATTTTTGTCCTGTAGTGCAACAGTTGGTACGATGGTTCAGCTTCTGACGGCTTGCCAGTCGCGAGCTACCTGTGAGATCCAGTTGCGAGTTCTTCTCTGCACGCTTTACTCGTGTACAACATCTGGCAGCTTGCCAGTTGTGAGACACCAGCGAGATCCAGTCACGAGTCCCTGTTCTGTTACACAGACTTGAGCATTTCTTCACATTCTCTCACATACTACCCTTACATGATTCCCACCTAAATACAGGGTTTTTAAGTGCTGAAATACAAGCAAATTGGCACGGAATAAAGCCAACAAAATGGTTGATAAATTTCAACCTTACATAACGTATTAACCGTTGCAAATAAGAATGAATGCAGAGATCCGTTGCTCATTAAAGACAAGATGGCTATAAAGCTAGAGAAAAACAGCACCAAAAGGTACACACAATTTTCACCTCAAAAACTACTCCTAATTTGAATTCTCTTGTAATATAATTCAACTGAATTCCTTTCTAACTTAATTATCGGAGGGTTTTTGGCAAGCACCACATCGATGTATTTCTGTTTTAGATCTTCTAGACAAGTTTGTCCCTAGACAAACCTATTGCCATTGTCCATCCACACACAACTGTTGATTTTCTGCATCATCAGTTATTATTCTTACCCCTTAGTACGTAGCCCTTTCTATATACCCATCAATTGAAAATACTAATCAATTAAAATATATTTCTATAATTTAGAATATATATATATATATATATATATATTTTGTAAGATGAAAGATTTTGAATTTTGTTGACTTTTTCTAATATTTTCATATGATTAAATTATGTTTCATTTGTTGGGAAATTGCCTCAAATTCCTATTGTGAATAGGAAAGCTAATTGGCTTTTCTTTTTGAAGAAGGAAAAATTAATTTAGTTATTTTTTGTGTTTCTTTGGTGTGGAAGAAATGGCTATTTTTTAGAGTGAAAGGAATACCTATTACTTGTTGAAGAATTGATGTATTCATTGTCCACCAAAGAAGACGAAGAATAGGAATTGAGTCTTATAAATAGACAATACTACAAAGGATTTGATCACTTTGGTCCAAGGGTCATATGGAGGAGGAGAAAAATTATAGGATTGGGTGTGAAACAAAGAAGAAAAAAAAGGTTTTTCACTTGAGAGGCAGCGCAAGGAGAGAGAGATAACAATATTTGGGTTTTGTTGACAACGTTTTTTTGAAAATTGCATGAATCAAGGAGAATTTAAGAGGCTCTTTTTTGATATTGCAAAGTGAAAAAAATAAGAAGACACCACAATGAGTGTAGTGAGCCATAGTGAGCGTCTATGAGAGCAAAAAATAAAAAAAAATAAGGAGACACTACAAAAAATTTGAGTTTAGGTGGCTTTTTTTTGCAACATTACAAATGCCGCCTAACCTTAGATTTTTTGTAGTAGGATTTTTTCTTTAGTAGTGAGATAGAGATGATAGGCCAAGAATGTATTGATCTCTTGTAATGAATTAACCAATTAATTAGCCAAGTTATTTAATTAATTCAATTAGCATGCAATATTCGTAGCAACACAAACAAATCACCAACTAATGTAAAATGCAACGGAAAATAAAGTAGACATGGTGATTTGTTTAGGAATGGGGAAACCTCCAAGGCAAAAACCCCATCGAGTGATTTTAAGATCACTACTCCCGAGAATTCACTATTATAACAACAAGCGATTACGAGTAAAGGAATCTCAGTACCTTATACTAACCTACAATTGAACCCTTATCCCAATACACAATTGGACTTGTTCTGTAGTGACAATCTCTCATTTTCAATGCACAGCTCCCAGTACGTGACTAACCAATCTGATGCGCGAATCCTAGTACGCGGCTTACTCACCAACTTGAGAAAGATGTTGGCTACAAAGTTCTTCAGTTTATCAACATGATGAAGATCATGAAGCTCCTTGGTCACAAAACCCAACGGCGTACAAACGTAGGAGCTTCTTCAAGAGAAAGATGAACTAGAGCAAATTCTGTTTCTAGTCATAATTTGCATGAACAAAACTTTGCTTCACACTCGTGCCACCTTTGATGGCCCTTAAAATAATCCTTATATATGTTTAGGGTTGTGAGAAAAGAAAACCTAAACATGTACACACGAATTGGAATGCAATCAAAACTAAAAATCTGACTTTCATAAATCTCGATAGATAGCTTATCTATCGAGCAGTTGTCGAACTTTGGGCTAAAGCTGCCTTTTAAACCTCGATAGATTCTATCTGTCGAGCTAGCTGTCGAGCTTTAAAATCCTACACTTCTTCACTTAATTCTTGGACAAATTTGTATGGCTTTAACACTTGAACTTGAAATTTTGTACCTTGAAGTATTAAACACATCCTTGATCTACCAAATTACAAGTAAAGCGCATCTTGTCAAAGGATTAGCCAATTCTATATTGACTTATGCTCCTAACATGATTCACATATGTCCTAACAAGAGACAAGAAAAATAAATTTGTGGGTTTCTCTAGGGTGAAGTTTTTTGGGTGCCACAACTTTGGGAAGTTGTTGTATTCAAATTGAGTGAAGTTTTCAGGTGACGTCATATTATTCCTAAAGAGATGATGTTATTGTATTTAACGTGGATCTCAAGTTAGGCATAAACTTGAGAAAAAAAAAAATATTGTAATTGATTTTATAATTATGGATTTGTTCAAAGTTTGAAATGTGATTTTTCCTTTCAAGGAGAAAGAATTTCCCCTGTAAATATCTGTATATTTGTGTGTGATTGATATTTTATCTTAATAATTTGATGATAATATTTTTTGAAGATTGATTAAAATTGTTAGTTGATTTTCTTAATTTACACAAAACTAGATTGAGACCTAACATGATCTTCTCTATTTGCCTTTACATGAGAATTAGTTTCTTTCTTCCATGAGGTTTGATCTTCCCTATAAAAATAAAAATAAAAACTTTTAGTTACGAATAGTGCTGCACATAATTTAAACTAATTTGAACTCATCGTCTTTTGAATAAAGTAACTCGACACATAGAACAATGTTGATTCAATTAGGTTTGATGTTCTCTAAACAAATTCCAATTGAATTAGGTTAGTTCCTTTTAATAATTCTCTAATTTGACATTTTATTTATTAATACTTATTATCTAAATATATATATTATATATCAATATTTTTTTTTATCAAATGCATTAGTGACTAGGGTATATATATCTTTTAACAATTAAAATAGAGTTCATGAGACTCAAAAAATAAGAGAAGTATGTCAATAGTTGAGTTAACTTGCCATGAAATAATGGTGATATTTTCATGAAGTATTGATGATACTTTTTTTGATGAATAGGAAAAAAGAAATGTGAAACTTGACACTACATGATTCTTGTGATATTTGACAATAGCTGCATAGCATACTCTGCTTGACATTTAACATCTGCCTAGTCTAAAATGTTGAACTAGTTTTGGTCGGTCATTAGTGAGTATAATAATATTGTATAAATAAAACCTCAGTCAAAGCCTAGGCACCATGAAATTTACTAAAAAGAATAAAAATCAGTCCATTGCCTCAATTTTTTATGATAATCAATTGGCAGGAAATACTTTCTATTGCGAATTTCTCTGGCCCCACCTATTAAAGTACTGAACTGGCTTAGGAATCACAAAGGGGCAGGTTTTCTACCATCCTTTTCACTTTAATAGCTAACTAAACTAGTTAGAATATATGGCCTTGTTGCGAGTCTTGTGCCTATGCGAGCGACATGTAATTTTCACTCTCAAACACTTTGTTTGGCTGGGTGGAAAAAAAGAACTAAAGAGAATTAAAAAGAAGAAGAGTGGAGAGAAAACAAAGCATCTTGTAAAGGAGTGATTCTTAATAAACTAAGGTATATGAATGTCAAATCATTTATAGAGACATTTTCTCTCCCATAAAAGAATAGAATAGATGGAATGAATAGATTATTAGCTAAAGAAATGGAATGAAAAAGAAACGTGATGCTGTTTTCTCTCGTGTATTTGGGAGTTTATAGAAGAAGGTATAGGAAGAGAGAGAGAGAGAGAGAGAGAGAGAGAGAGGAAACCTGAAATTGTGGTAAACTCTATATTTCACATTTGGTTCATTAATTGAATGAATGTTCCTCATACTTTTGTGAGGAATACTTAGGAGAGTGAGGTTGAGTAGTTTCAACTTTTGTCTATAAGTTTGGGAGTTCTTTTATATATATATATATATATATTGAAATTTACTCGGTAAATTTTTACTTAAATTGAAAATGATGGGAAGCCCAACAAGAAAATTTGGTTTTTCAAGCATGAATATTGTCAAAACTAAACTTTGTAACAAAATAGAATATGACATTCTCATGGACTTTTTAATTTCGTATATTAAAAGGGAAATTACTATAAAAATTAGTATAAAATCAATTATAGATGATTTTTAGGATTTAAATGAACACCGAGTTTCATTTTGATGGATGATTGAGTTGAAATGTATTAAGAAGCAATTTTTTTTACTCGTCAAGGAACAATTATTTTGAATCACTTTTTTGTTTATAATGTGTTAATACGAAATAAATTCTAATTTGGATTTTCATTTATTAATTTATTTTTTGAATCTTGGTAAATTTATTATTCTTGGATGGTAAATTTTTTTTGGCCCATGTTTTGACTCTGAAAGATGTAATTTTGGCTTTGTCCATACATTCCAAGTTATCTTCTTTTACTTGATTTTTTGCTAAGGACCTTGTAGCTAAATTGACACATCCTTATGCACAAAGTGCTTAGAGGTTTAGGGAAAAAAGAGTTCGAGCTGCAGAGTTAGCAGCATATTGTAATTATTTCTATATAAAGAATGATATATTCTTTTACATGAAAAAAAAAGAAAAAAGAAAAAAGAAAAAAACCAAACAACAACGATGAAAACAATAATATCAACAAAAAAAAAAAAGTCCCAAAACTATGTGGTCAACTATGGTCCTATGGATATTCATCAGACTAATTGAGGTTAGTCACATATGTTCTAATGTAGTATGTTGTTAATAGGGAACTTGTATAAGATCCATTTATGAAAAGTGACTAAATTTTACAGGAATTATCAACATACTACAATCTCCTTCAATTATATGTGTTAGGGCTATATTTTATATGTATCGGCTTATCTTTTGACCAAACGCACTGTACATATAATTGAGTAGATCTAAGTTAGGTTTAATTTATCACAAAGTATGTAAAGTTTACATCCTAAGTTGTATCATTAAAGATATAAAGATTGATCCAAGAAAAGAGTGAAGAAAAGAAGTTTCAGTATTTCTCGACACTAGTCTCGACACTAACATCTATCGAGATTCAATGGAAAAGCTCGACATAAGCTCGATCTATCAAGATCTACGATTTCAGAATTCTCAGATCTGAATTTCGGCCTATGATGACTTAGATTTCTTGGGTTTCGTCCTCTTCAACCCTGGATCATATAAACGGCTTATTTTAAAGTCATCAAAGGTACAGAGACTCAATTAGAGAACTCATACACTCTGTAAGAAACTACCGTATTTTGTATGCCTTAGGTTTTGTAACAAAGTGCTTCTAGATCTTCAACGTGTTTTGAAGTGAAAAACTTTGCAGCCAACAACAATCATTCAATTGCTAGAAGTTAGTTACGTACTGGGATTCGTATATGCGAAGAAGTCTTCTATAAGATCAAGTCCAATTGAGGATTGATGTAAAGGTTCAATTGTAGGTTGATATTTTTGGATAGTCTAGGGTAATGATAAGATTCTTTATACTTATAACTGCTTGTTCTTGATTAGTGAATTATTAGGAGTGGTGACCTATAATTCACCAAGTGGGGTTTTTATCTTGCGAGAGGTTTTTCCATTCGTCAACAAATCACTGTATCATTTAATTTCCGTTGCATAGTAGTTTATTTGGTGATTTGTTAGTGTCTTCACGATTTGCATGTAATTTGACCCAATTTATCAGCTTGGGTAATTGAATTAATTAACCAGGATCAATCTATAACCCAACAATATGAACTTAGTTAGGACCAATTGTAAGAAAAAAAAAAGTATTTAAAAAAAAAAACGAAACTAGACTATTATATGAGTAGTATTAAAAAAAAAAAAAGCTCAAGCTCTTGCTGGGTCATTCCGAGGAGGCAATTTCTCTCGTATTAATGCGGTGGCACATGCTTTAGTTAGGATGACTAAGAATACTTCATATTATTTGGTCTGGCTGTTCCACCAGAGCTTTAACATGTCATTCTTATTGATTCGTCCTTCATTGTTGATTCGTCTTCAGTTAATAAATTAAGTTTTTGATGAGTCCTCTAAAAAATAACTTCAAAAAAAAAAAAAAAAAAAAAAAAAAAAAAAAACAAACAAAACAAAACAAAAGACCACCGATGCATTGTGCAGAACTGGTACCCATCTCTCACTACCTTGGTATCCTAGCACTGCATAAGGTTAGAAACACCACACACCACAGTACTCAGGATAAAGGTCACTAAATGCCTCTATAAGAAGGCAGCTTAAATGCCACACTAGCTACTTTAGTATCTGTTTAACAGCAACTTTTTGTATAGTATTTATCAAATGATATAATGTTTGATACTTTATGTTTTTTATTTTAGAAGAGAAGATGATAATTTACGATAAATGTGTGAGAAAAAAATTAAAATCTAACTTATTTAAAAAAAAAAATTAGAAGTGAAATTGTTGGCAAGAAAGCTGAGACAAAAAGTAAAAAACTTTTGCGCCTAACACACTCTTAATCGTGGGAGAAATATTAGGAAGATGTGTTTAGGCAGAAAACTGAATTGGACAATGTGTATGTGGGAAGATAGTGACAATAATAAAACTTTGATAAAGAGGCAATGTGTCAATCCCGTTCAACTTTACATCAACTTGCGTGCTCGTCCTACTAAAAATATTAATTGTTTCTCCTCTAAAGTTGTATCAGATTTTTGACCTATACCGACCTCGGAGGGGACCAACTTTTGCTACGTAGGTGACGAAGCCTTAGAGCCAAAAATCTCTTTGCAATTGTATCTCCGGTTTAAAAAAAAATGTTGGAGTAATCTGCAAGGACTAGACAAAGATATGCATTTGGACTATCGAGGGTGAGTTTAGTGATAAAGATCTACTCCCATGTGCAAAGAAATAACCAGAATTTAATATTTGGGGGGTCTAATGTACAAATTAATTTTTTATTTGAAATTTTAGAATGAAAATTATACTAAAATTCAAGACTAAATTAATATAAGAAAAGACAAGGCTAGTATAGTAATATCAAAAATATATAAAAGAAATAAAAGATTCAAAATAATTGTTTCTCAATAAATTTAAAATATAACTGTGGAGGAGGAACGAATCCAAACCCGGGAGTTTGTCCGCTTTGGGGCAAAAGGACTCGCACGGCTTTGTTATTTGCAAGCAACGTAAGCAGTTTTTGAGACTTGCTCTCACATCGAAGAAAGATGCGCCCCACTCATCCTTAAGCTAAAGGCTTATAAGGCATGAGTGGAGCGCATCTTTTTTCGATGTGGGAGCAAGTCTCAAAAACTACTCACGTCGCTTATAAAGAACAAAGTCGTGCGGGTCCTTCGGCTCCAAAACAGACAAACTGCTTGCAGGCTTGGATTCGTTCCTCCCCCACAATAACAATTTCTTTTTTAATGTACAAAATTAAATAGTACTTTAGATCATATTTCTTTTTATTACAAACCAAATTTTGCTATAATATTTATGACTAAAAATTCTTGTTCTATAACTATAGTAAAAACTAGGAGAATAAATACAAGTATAACCATTCTATAAATGTTGATCTTCTATATCAAAGCAATCATAGCTATAATTTAGGGGGAGGGGGGGGGGGGGGGGGGAATGACGATAAGTAAGAAATATCATCTTTATCAAAATTTTGAAGGAAAAAACTAACATGACATATATTGAGAAAAAAGAAAGAAACACATATTCAAATACCTAAGAGTATGGAACTACTTTACAATAGAAATAAAAGAGTAACATCGCATGAAGATCCTTAATCTCTTAATTATTAGTTGATTAGGAAAGTATTCTTTGTTTTCGAAAAGATGATCTGCATAAAAAACCAAAAAGATAGAAAATACATTTAAAAAATGTTGTATGCTAAAAAGTCTTTTATTTTTTGCCCCAGAAAATTACCACACATCATGGCCAATTTGTCAATCATCATTATCGTCATCATTATAATTATCATTGTTATTATTATTTCCTTCTTTTGGTGAATTGAATTGTTGGGGACCAAATGTAATTTTTAAAGGTCAAAATTTAAATATTTACAAAAATATATTTTTTTAAAAACATTCTAATTTTCAGAATGTTAAGGTAGATGGGTCATGACTCATTTTTTTCAAGTAGGTCCCCGCCTCTACCCATGTGATTTGGTTAGGGTCTATGTCTTGAGTTCAAATCCTTAATGACACAAAATTAGTTCTCTAAATACCAACAAGTTATGTTGATGTGAAATCTTCCATAGACTAGTCATCCCTGCATTTTTTAAAAGAGAAATGTTAATAAATATCCTTTTTTTTTTTTTTTTTGATACAAGATAGAATTCTACTCTAGCTTAATCTAAGTGTATATGTGTATGAAGCTTCCTCCTAGACTTGAACTCCGGCCCTTGCCCCCCACACTCCACAAGCACTTATACTTGTGGAATGACCATCGCACCAAGGGTGTGTGGTGGTAATAAATATCTTAAGTGCACACGTTAATGAACCATTTTAGGAAATGTTTTATAGGAAAAAAAAATTGCTTTGACAGCTTTTTCTATTTTTCATAAAAGTTGTGTTAAAACTTTCTTAAAATAGTTTGTTAACAATTACTTTAAGGACATCAGTTAACATGGGAAATTATTGTGTACTCCCGGAATACTATAAATGCGTACTCTCTCCTCTCACATGAATTGTGGGTCTTACTAATTAAATTCATGGTGGGACCCACCATTTATATGAGAGGGGAGAGTGCGCATTTATGGTACTTCAGGAGTACCTAATAATTTTCCAGTTAACATAACAATTTTTTTAATTCACAAAAAAGAAAAAAAAATGTGCATTTGAATGTTGGAATATACCTCCATAGTCATTAGAACAAATTTGACACCATGTGTTGCTCAAGTCATTACATCTTAGGTTGTGTTTGTTTTGGCTTCAAATGATTTTCAAAAATGCTTTTACACCTACGTGTCTATTTGGTAAGCACAGAAAATTGAGTTAAATGGAAATCAATTTCCGCGTTGACTGTAAAATAGCCCTCCCCAACCGGAAATCAATTTCAGTTTCTATTTTACCTTCAAATGGTTTCCACCCTAGAAAAATAGAAGAGAGAGAGTGAGAAACATCAAGAAGAGATCGCACCAGAAGCTGAAGCGTCGATCGCACCAGAAGCTGAAGCGTCGATCGCACCGCTGCCCCCAACCCCAGAGCACCGGTCTCGTCGCACCCCACCACCGGCGAGATCGTGCCGCCTGAAGCACCGCTGAGATCGCGACCTAAAGCTCACTGCCATTCTTGTTCTCGACCTAAAGCTCAGCGGCACCATCGAGATCACAACCCAAAGCTCACTGCCGTTCTCGTTCTCGACCCAAAGCTCATTGGCACCGCTGAGATCGCGAACCAAAGCTCACCGCAGTTCTCGTTCTCGACCCAAAGCTCAGCGGCACTGTCGAGATCGCGACCTAAAGCTCACCGCTGTTCTCGTTCTCGACCCAAAGCTCATCAGCGCCGCTGAGATCGTGAACCAAAGCTCACCGTTGTTCTCGTTCTCGACCCAAAGCTCATCGGCGCCGCCGTTCTCGTTCTCCCTCCGTTCTCTTTCCCTCAATCTGTCATTCTTTCTCCCTCCGATCTCACTCTCTTTTCTTCCTCCCTCTTGCTCAATGTTTTAAAAAATTTTGATTTTTGGTTTAAGGGTATATTTTGAAATTTTTTGTAATAAAATTTGTTTGGATGTTGAGAAAATGGCTGAGAAAATGTGAAAAAATTTGTAGGAAAATAGCATTTTTAGAATGTTACCAAACACCGAAAATCGTTTTTCGAACTATTTTCCATTACACAACCAAACACCCGGATTTTATTTTCCTTACGGGAATTTACTTTTCCCTACATTCATTTTACGCTCAGAATTCGATTTACATTGAACCAAACGCACCCTTAATTATACAAGTTTTTCATTATATCAATAAGCCAATAAATTTGGGTTTAAAAAATATATATATTTATCATCAATAATAAGGACCATAAACCGAGAGGATTGTCGTACAACATTTCTTAAATAAATTAGTCTATGTACCGAAAGGCCATCTATTGGGGTCCATGGCTTAATGTAAAATTGTTCTTCTTCTAGTTTTTCTTTTCAGTAGGTAGGTCTTCCTAGTGATTGTTTTTCTTAAGAAAAGCACGCTTTGTGTCCCTCTCACATGCATCCCAAAATGCCTTTCCCTTATTTGGAGGTCTAATTGTGTTAATACTAAACTGCAACAAAGTATGCTCCAAACTCCGTGAAATAATATAAGAGAAAAAAAAAAAAAAAAAAAAGCGATTTGCATGGAGTTAAAAAAGCAACATTTGGTGTTGAAAAGGTGAGAGAGATGGTGGAACATATCATTATATTTAGCTCAAATTGGATGCACATGGTTGAGACAATTATATTCCTGTGTTCCACGTCAAAGACTCCATATGCATTGCATAGGGTAACATGACCTTTTATGCATTTTTTTTACACACTAATTTGACCTCTTAGCTTACTTATTATTGAAATCTCAAACGTAATCGATCCTATAAGAAACATAAAGTTTTGTAAAAAATTAAAAAATTTAAAGAAGAATTAAAAAAATATTTTACTCTTTTAACAAAAAGCATTATAGGTATAAAACCATACGAATAAAGAAAACATGTTACGTGCAACATAAAAAGAAACGACTAAGCTTATTATACAATAAAACTTTGAAAAAAGTTATCTCACATGTTTTATAGCGCGTGTAAGAAGACTAGTGTAAAGAGAAATGCTGAAAAAGAGTTAAAAGTTTTGAAATTTTGTAGATGTAGTTTTTTATTAGGCAAAAAGCTTGTATAATATTGTCTTTGAAAGATCAAGGTTTGGTTAAAATTATGCTGAAATCATTGTAATGAGATGATGGGTACTGACATTTGAATGATCAGGGGAATGATAATTGGATTTGTGGGCATGTATTTAGCAATCATATGGTGCAGATTAATCTATTACAAACCTTTTTGGGTTTGGATAAAGTTCTTCTAACGCGTGCATGCTCATTATTTACACTGGTGATTTGATTAGTACAATCCATGATTAGTACCTGATTCAAGTGACTCTCTTTCTCTTCACATGTGAGAAGAACTTTTTATTGAATTCATCATATAATTGTATGTATTAATCAAATTAAAATATAAATTTACAAAGAAAGTTAGTCAAGGAGAACATGCCAGTCATGACTATCGAGTCTCTCATCATTCCAATTATTACACAGTTCATGAATGGAAAATTTGAACGCCCATGTATTTAATGAAGAGAATGGGGCGCTTTCTTTTCTTAATTCCTAGGGAATTGAATTTGAAGCCAAGGTTATCCTTCTTTTGTTAAGAGCACGAAACAGACAAAAAAATTCAACCCATTAAGATCCAAACAAATTCAATTCCTAGGGAATTGAATTTGAAGCCAAGGTTATCCTTCTGTTTGGCAGTGGGAAATAAATTTTCTTCATTTGCATAAAAATTATGGAAAATATTCTAAAATAATTGAATGAAAATACCGCATTAAGATATGAGCCTACATGTTTTATTTCTCAACATCGACCAGAAAGCACAAACCCAATGTCCTAATTCAAAATATTGTATGATTATAGGAATTATATCATCTAAGTTTTTCATTATAATGAAGGATAGCTTAATTATGAAGGAAACCAACCATGTGTGCCCGATGCTTTAGCAAAAAGAGGCTGTAATAAAAATGTTGATTTTGTTTTACATGATGTATTGCATTGATGTAGCTCTTTTGTTAGATCTTGATAACTCTGACATACTGTTAACTTATAGTTTATAAGATCTTAATTTAATTGACTTAACTTATTTACCCCCGTCTCCTTGGTTAGGAGTCATGGGTTTCTGCACACAGTTAAAAAAAATATATAGAAAAGTGAATTTATTAAGTTTTTGAAAATCACTTGGAAGTTTGTCAGCTTAACCAATAAGATTAGATTCACGTAGATTTCAGTGGAGACCAAATGTGTTATACTAAGTGGCCAGGTCAATCCAATAAGGTGATTTCCAATGAATTAGTGTTATTAAATAACAATATTGTAGAATAGTGTATTACTAAAAGAAAACCGCCATACTATTAATGTGTTAGGAGGGAGTTAAATCATATAGAGGGTCCAAAAATCTAATAAAATTGTAACGTATTGTAGAGAGGTGGTGCTGCGTTTTATTCTTCTATTAATTCTCATAAACTAGAATAGTTTTAAAGAGTAAAAATGGGGGAAAAACTGTCGAAATTAACTTCAGTCTAAACAGAGATTAGAGGAATGCTTAGTAGGGAAATTAGTATGAACTAATGATATCACCCATAAAGAATCATGGCCACACTCTCACAGATCATTACTAGAAAAAAAATGGGATTGAGAGATTGTACACACTCAATAGCCATTGTTGGCTCATCATTTGGATAGAGTAGGATTTCAATGCCTTTTGAGAACTTGTGAAGGGCAAGTCCGGTAAAAAGCACGTGAATATATTAGACAATGCCCTTATTTAAACCACCCTACATTGCAACTACCAGAAAACAAGACCTACAATCATTCTCCTCTAAAATTTCTTCACCAAGTCTATAGACAAAAACAAGAAAAATTCTCTCTCTCTCTCTCTCTCTTTGTTTTTTTTTTTTGTATTGGTTTTTTTTAGAAGTTCAAGTGATAAACACTGAAATATTCAGGCCAATTTCTGCCTATATCTAAATTCTAGACCTATCTTTTATTCTCAAACATCATGGACTTTAACAATAACTCATCACCAGCCAACTCACCCTCTTCATCAAAGCCCAAAAGAAAGGCACAGCCACAACAAACACCACTACAAAACCAACAAGGAGAAGCATTAAGGTTTTTGGGAGTAAGAAGAAGGCCATGGGGTAGATATGCAGCAGAGATAAGAGACCCTTCAACAAAAGAGAGACATTGGCTCGGCACATTTGACACTGCAGAAGAAGCAGCTTTAGCTTATGACCGAGCCGCTCGGTCCATGCGAGGTTCAAAAGCTCGTACCAACTTTGTTTACTCTGACATGCCTAGAGGCTCCTCTGTCACCTCTATTATCTCTCCTGACGAAACACACCATGAAATCTCACCTCTCTTCACTCCTGCCCTTCAACACCACCAACAAAATGACACAACCAACAACACAAACACCCCCACCACAGAGCACTTCTTCACACAGGACCCTTTCAATGCTGCATGTCCATTTTCTGGGTGGGCTCAAGGGAATACAACAACTTTGGGTTCTTATCAGCCCATTACTGGTATTATGGACACTGACACTGGGCTTTCACAATCACAGACTTACTCTGATAGCACTCAGCTACCACCCTTGCCTCCTGATGCGTCATCATCTTTTTATGGGTCTGGACTATTGGGCTCTGATATGGGACAAGGAGTTTGGACTGACGCGAACTTTTTTGGGTTTTCTGAGGATACTACAAATGGGCTTGACTCTGCACTTACTGGGCCGTACTTGGGTTTTGATTCGAATGAATTTGTGCAGCATAGCCCACTCTTTGGGAGGATGCCACCTGTCCCAGACCCTAGTACCACTGGATTTGATTTGGGTTCATCATCTGCTTTCTATTAAAGTATTGGGTAAATTTTAGTTACAGTTCCTTTAGTGTTTTACCTTAACTCTCCTTAATTAAATTCAACTATGTTGCATTGGAAGAACAAGAAAATGTATTGACCAATAAGGCAAACGTTTGTGCTATATTGGCCAATAAATCTTATAGTTGAATTTAATTGAAGATTTTAAGGTTTAACACATAAAGAATGTATCTAAGTTTTGCCATTTTTTAAGTATTAAGCCTTCTCAATTTCAACATATGTGTGTGCTTTTTTCTTTTCATTTTGTGATTTTGAGGCGATATAGGTACTGGTTACATGGATAGTGTTGGGCTTGGAATACAAAAGCCTGCTGCTTTTTTGTTCCTTCTTCTCTTTTGTCCGTTTGTTTTCTTTTAGGGGTCAAGTAATAGATGTTTAAAAGCGTATTGTAATGGTTTCGCTTAGCCTATTGCGATAATTGACACTTTTATAATCTACAAATGCGTAATGGTCGTATAATTAAATTCTCCAAGACCTTGACTCCAAGACAAACCACCCCAAATTCACACTATTAAAGGTGCGTTTGTGTAGGGCTGCGGCTGCATTTGTGTAGATTGCATTTTTTTTGGCTGGTCCATGGCAGTGTTCATGAACCAGCTAAGTGATAAAAACATGTGAATAGTAATTTGCAGCAATAAAAAATATTTTACTACAGTATTTTCAACAATAAATTTTTAGTTTTCAGCAAAATAAACTGTATCCAAACGCACTACTCTCTCTCTCTCGTGTCAATGGCATTGCCAAGAATTAATGAAACTTTTTTAATGCTTGTTAATTACGGGTTCTCTTTTGAATGAATGTTTTCACATGACCTTTTTGAAGCACACAAGACACTAATCCAAGGTTTTGAAAGATTGTGATTAGCTTTCAACATTTTAATCGAAGCCTAAAAAGTAGCCGCTTGTGGTGTGAAACACATTGGTCTAGGCACTCACGACTAACGACTTTCTATTCATGTCAATTTAACGTTCTTGTTAGTAAGGAGCACGGTGCTCGATCTAGAGCAAGGAATAATTTTTCAAGTGGGGTCTGTCAATTAAAGTTTCTAAATATAATATATCGAAATTGTTAACAAATCTTACTGAACTTGCCACAATGGGGAGGGGAAAAAATTGATTGGCTCCGCACTTTTGGGTTATTATTATAAGCCCTGATAATATTTTGGCCAAACAGAAAAAAAAAAAAAATATATATATATATATATATATATAGAAATCTACTGGGGGATCACAATTTGACTCCCTACAACTACTGAATGTGTCTTTCTCATCACTAATTAATTTTGAGGTGAAATGGTACAGTTTATGGTCCGACAAAATCAAAATTACAATACTATATACAAATTGCCAAGAGTATTGTGGTTCAACTTGTTAGGACTTTGTGCCTTAAAATCCAATTTGTATGATATATTATGATTAATTGAAACGTTTAATTAAATGAAACTATTTGTAGATAAACTAATTGGACATTATATTATAGTCCTTGAGATACATTGTTTGTGATTATTTATGTGATTTAGTTATAAAAGATATAAATCACAAAGTTCCTTATAAACTCAAAACCCTAGTTCCTTGAGGTGTTAGTGTGTCTTAAGAGTGTATAACTCATAAAACTAAACTGCTGTGAGATTTATTATTCTATTAACAACTGTCACCAAAATGATAAATCTTACAACTTGTATTTTCATAGACTCTCAATCCTGAAAGGATTATACACCTAATCATGAAATTTAGGTTACTTTGATATATTAAGAGTGTGATCTTGAATCTAACGATCAAAACATCATTATGTTGGACAAATGCACTTAGTGTTAAGGGAAAACATATTCTCAAGACAAAATCTATAATTTCTTTCTAGATACACGAAATAACCAGTTGAATTAAGTTTAATGGGAATTGGTATTTCAATGTGCTAGGCCCAACTTCTTTGTAAAAAGTTACTAAAGTTTATATTTAATGAAATTGAATTTCATATAATATAAGAATAACTAAAAATATTAAACCAGAGACTTAAGGAATAAAATAATAATTTACAAAGTGTTAGTTAATTTATGACTTTGTTTCACTATGGGTATTTCATGGAGAGGTCAATTAATTAATATATTCTAGAGATATAATTCATTAATAAAGCCTAGAGTGTAATTAAATTTTTATAGTGGTGCTAAATATAATTAATGGTAATTTGAAGCCTGTCAAGAGTTGACAAGAGGCCCAAACCTTATTACAACTAGAGCTTTATTACATCATTTGACCTAATCTTAAGCCACAAACTAAAAGCCCAAGAAACTAATTAATCTATAAGTTATTTTGTCAGGATGAAAAAAGGAAATCATTATTTCTCTATAGAGAATATATAGAGAAAATTTGATTGTTTGCAAAAACCAAAGAAAGATAACTGTTCTTCTTCAAGATTTTTCACAAGCCCACTCTCTAAAACTATTGTGGAATTGAGATCAAAATCTAAAGGGTTTCTCTAAATCTAATCTTAAGTTTGTTTTGATTTTCACTACAGCAATGTATGCATATCAAACCAACTATCTAAGATTCATAGTTCATGTATTATCTTGTATTATAAAAGTAAATCCATAGTCTTTCACTATTTTGGTTGTGTGTGTGATGCAAATTTATGTATTCCAACACAGCTAGCACTTTCTAGTTTTTCAATGAATGTCTAGAGTTTAAATTCCCCTCTAAAACTATTGAATTATATATATATATATATATATATATATATATATATAATAGAAGTACCATATACAAATATTTTTATTTTTTTTATAATTAGATAGTGGGGGAGGGAATTCATTACTTTTAAACAAAAATTATAATATGATATTTTTGGAGGGAATTTGAACCTTAAATATCTTTATTAGAATACTAGGTGCTTAACCTTGGAGCAGAAAGTAGTGACAGCATCTGGGAAACCTTGCACCCCATGCTAACCATGAGTCGTGGCTTGGTAACCATGGGCGACACTAGGTTGTGAGCAGTAGTAGGTGGTGGTGCCCTTATATTAGTGCATGACTTACACTAGTTTATGGCTTGTGGGCTTGATGATGGCATTGATGAGAAGTTGTGTGGCTTGGCTTGACATGTTACAGACCATGACATGTGCTAGGTGCTCTTAATGCTATGCTTTGGGTTATGGCAACCTTGCATGGGTGTGGCCATGAGCAGGTTGTGGTGTATGAGCATTGTTGCTTGTGTGCACGGCAGAACTTGGCTTCCAAGAGTGTGGGCATGTGAAAGCTCTATGCGAAATAATGTGGCTTGGGTTTTGTGATGCTTGCCAACCATGGGTCAAAGGCATATGGGTAGTTATTAAGTTGTGAGCTGTGTGGATTTTTGGAAGGCGACATTGGCATGGGCTAAGCCCTTTATATGTTGGGATGGGCATCAGGTGTGAGCTCTCCTAGGATGTGGCACAACACCTATGAGGGGCTAAAGCATGTGCCAAGACTGTGCAATGTGGGCAAGCAGTTACCATGATATGGGATTTGTGGATTGTGTTGGCAGCACTATAGGAAGGTTAAGACAACAATAGTTGTGATTCTCTTAAGGCATGACCATAGAGGAGGTCACATGTTCAAGTGGTTACCCATTGACTGTTATTTCCAGCAACACACATCTTTCCTTAAGGTTGCTAGGAGTGTTAGAAACAAGTTAGGCAGAAATATGAAAGGGTACAGTGTATGCAATTTGTGAATTCTCCAAGTTTTTGTAGGGGTGTGTTGTAGCCTTTATGTAGGCAATTTTAGCTAAGGTATCCCTAGTGTGAATTGTTTAAAGGGGCCTTGGATTTCCTTTGTACTTTGTGAGAAATTAATAAAGGTTAGTAGATTACTCTTGTAAACTTGGTGTGACTGTGTATTTCATTCACTCAAACACTATTCCATTTGTGATCCATTGGTGTTGGTTGAGACTAAGCGGGCAACTTAATGCCATTATAGAGAAAAATATTTGGGAGTAAAATTTGTCGTGTCACAGTTGGTATCAGAGTGGAGTTACAACGATGGATATCAATCCTTCGTGAAAAATAAGAGAGAATGGCACAGTTGGAAGGAATTTTTGGGGCTCCTACATAGGAGGCCCTTGGTTCAATCTGTTATAGGTTGGACAACGTGGTTAAAGTTGCTTTGACAAATGAGAAATGCTTTGGCAAAACATGTGAATGTTGCACTACATCGCATTGAAGAATTGGGACTACAGCATTGCATACTCAATCTAATGCTATGAAAGAAGCAATAAGCCAATTTGAAACTATGATTACTGATAGTGTCCTGAAAATTACCACTCCATGCTCGTCCGTAGGGGTCGTCCAAAGAAGAGGGAAAATGACTTGACCCAGGAATCTCGTCTATGTCAGGGTCGTCCATCCAGGAAGGCCCTTGGACGGCCCACGCTGACTCTAAACATCATCAGTGCACAGTCCCTGGACGAGGCTTATACACTTGTCTCAAGACATGCAGCGCCAAAGACTGCCACGAAACCGCTTCCAATGACCGTTGCGGAACGTACGGCCTAATAAAATAACCTCCCCAGCAGTTATAGAGGTTATTTCCGAACCTTCCGACATCCTCCAATTTAGGAGAAGTTATTAAATGAATAACTGCCCATGGCGTACACTATATAAGAACAAGGATCGCCAAACAAAAGAGGTACGAGACATTTTTCCAAGTATTTGGTAATTCCAAAAGTTAAGGAAGAAACTGACTTTATCATCGGAAGGTTTCTGGCCGGTCCACCCCGGTCACCTCTGACTGTTTATTCATCTCTTCAAGTCTTCACCCAGATTACCATCGTCGCCGTTGACATCGGAAGCATCCAGTCTACTGATTTTGTCGTGCATCATCAGTTGGCGCCGTCTATGGAAAGTTTCGTAAGTTCGTACCGACTACTTTCCTCCAACAAAAGGCTGTATGGTTTGGACAAGATCAAGGGCTACCAGCCCAGGCCACCAAGAAAGTAGGGAGGTTCACATACAATCCATGGCAGCCTCCATGGCAGAGTTAACCCGTCAGAACCAGGAGTTGACTAGGGAGGTTCACTTGCGGAGGCAGCGTCAAGAGAGGTTCGAGGAAGGACATGCCCAGAGTCAAGAGATTAGAGAAAACGCCGACCCCGAAGGCCAATCGAGGGGTACCGTTTCGCGAAGAGTGCCGCACTTGGAGAGGGAAATGGACCAAATGCGTAAAGCCATGGACGAAATGAGGGAGAACATGAGGAGGACGAATCCTGTGGAAGACTTGGTTCACCGAACGGACTCCCCTTTCTCAGCCTCCATTAACAGCCATCCCCTACCTGCCAAGTTCAAGATGCCTTCCTTAGACTCATATGACGAAACACGTGATCCATGCGATCACATTGCAACCTTCAAAACCACAATGCATCTCTAGGGAGTGCCAGATGAGATCATGTGTAGGGCTTTCCCCACCACGCTCAAAGGACCGGCACGAGTATGGTTCAGCAAAATACCTCCAAATTCTGTAAGTTCGTTTGAAGAGTTGAGTAAACTGTTTGTCAACAATTTTGTTGGAGGACAAAGGCATAAGCGTTCCTCATCCAGTTTGTAAACAATTGAGCAAGGGGAAAATGAGAGCTTGCGCTCCTTCATTACTCGTTTCAACAGAGAAGCCCTCACTGTGGACGAGATGGATGACAAACTACTACTGGCAGCCTTCCACAACGGGGTCAATTCCGACTTGTTCATCCATAAGCTCTATGAGCAAGAGCCTCAGACCATGGCTGAGCTCGTCCATTCGGCCCAAATTTCATGAATGCAGAAGATGCGATCATAGCTAAGAAGAGGAAGAGAGCCGAAAGAAGGGAAGGAGACAACACCTGTCACCAGGAGCAAGCTCCCCTTCCAAAGAAGGCCCGCGTTGGGGAGAAAAGGGATCAAGATAATAGAAGGCCAGTTTCATCTTCAGGAAGAAGTCAGCACTGCACGCCTCTGAATGTCCCACTTGACCAAGTGCTTATGCAGATCAAGGACGATCCGTCCCTGAAATGGCTAGAAAAGATGAAGGGGGATCCCAACAAGCGCAACAGGAATAAATATTTCTGTTTTCACAGAGACCACGAGCATGACACGGACGAATGTTTTGATTTGAAGCAGCAGATAGAAAACCTCATCAGGCAGGGAAAACTGAGGAACTTCCTTAGACGAGATCAGAAGGATGAGAAGTTGAAAGGGAAGCTGGAAGAGGCGCCCAGACCTCCGCTAGGAGAAATAAGGGTGATCATAGGAGGAAGCTCAACAGGATAAACTTCCAGGTCTCGAAAGACATACCTAAAGGTAGTACAGAACGTTCAACTCTCAGGACGACCTGTCAAGACGAGGGAAGCTGAGGAACAGCCTATCACCTTCACGGACGAGGACGTTGCGAGGCTTTATCACCCCCATGACGATGCTATCGTTATTACCCTGCTCATCGCAGGTTATACGACCAGGAGGGTGCTAGTTGACAATGGCAGTTCGGCGGACATCTTGTATTACCCCGCCTTCCAACAAATGAAGCTTGGACGAGACTTGCTGCGCCCGGTGAACTCACCCTTAGTAGGGTTTGGAGGAATGAAGGTACAACTAATGGGGATAGTTACACTGTCTGTGGTAGTTGGGGGACATCCACAACAGATAACCAAAGAAGTAAATTTCCTTGTAGTGGACTGTTCGTCGTCATATAATGCCATCATTGGGAGACCTACCCTGAACAGTTGGAAGGCCGTAACGTCCACTTACCACTTATCAGTCAAGTTCCCTACAGAACATGGGGTGGGGCAGGTTCAAGGAGACCAGCTAGCAGCAAGAGAATGCTACCTAGCCATGCTAGCCATGGACGAGGGAACACAGACGATGAGCATAGAGGAAAGAATAGTTGAAGAGCCTACCGAAGTACTTGAAGACATTCTTTTGGACGAGGGAGATCCCAAAAAGTTCACAAGAATAGGAACAAACATGAGAGATGAAACAAAGCAAGACCTTGTTCGCTTCTTACAGAGGAGTGTTGACGTGTTTGCGTGGAGCCATGAAGACATGCCGGGAATTGATCCGAGTGTCATCACACATCGGTTAAATGTATGCCCGTCTTACAAGCCCGTCCAACAGAAAAAAAGGGTTTTTGCTCTAGAACGAGATAAGGCTATTAAAGAAGAAGTCCTGAAGTTGACGGCTGCGCAGTTTATTCGGGAAGTCTATTACCCAGAATGGCTGGCCAACGTAGTGATGGTTAGGAAGGCAAACGGCAAGTAGAGAATGTGTGTAGACTTCACTGATCTGAACAAAGCTTGCCCTAAAGATAGCTACCCCTTGCCACGCATCGATTAGTTGGTGGATTCAACAGCTGGCCATCAGTTGTTAAGCTTCATGGACGCATTCTTGAGCTATAACCAGATAAAGATGAATGAGGCAGACCAGGAAAAGACGTCCTTTGTAACGAGCCAGGGGTTGTTTTGTTACAAGGTGATGTCCTTCGGTTTAAAGAACGCAGGGGCAACTTACCAAAGGCTGGTTAATTAGATGTTTCAGCCGCAAATAGGACGAAATGTGGAGGTTTATGTAGACGATATGCTAGTGAAGAGTTTGGACGAGGGGAACCACTTGAATGATCTCCAAGAGACCTTCGACATGCTTAGGCGGTATAATATGAAGCTAAATCCCAGCAAGTGCGCATTCGGAGTATCCTCGGGAAAATTTCTTGGATTCATGGTTTCGCATAGAGGAATCAAAGCGAACCCCGACAAGATCCAGGCCATCATTGACATGAAGCTGCCAGGAAACATCAAAGAAGTCCAAGCACTTACCGGACGAGTTGCTGCGCTCAACAGGTTTGTCTCCAAAGCAACTGACAAGTGTTTACCGTTTTTCAGGGTTCTTAAAAAAGCCTTCGAGTGGACGGACGAATGTCAGAGGGCTTTCCAAGACCTCAAAAGCTACCTGACCACAGCTCCGCTGCTAAGTCCGTCCGTACCTGGCGAAGAGCTATACTTGTATCTGGCAGTGTCCCTGCATGCAGTAAGCTCGGCGTTGATTAGAGAAGAAGGAAAGGTACAAAAGCCAGTCTACTATACAAGCCAAGCTCGGAGAGGAGCAGAAGGACGATATCCTATGATGGAAAAACTGGCCTTTGCTCTGATTACGGCCTCGAGGAAGTTGAGACACTATTTTCAAGCACATGTCATTAATGTCTTGACAGACCATCCATTGAATAAGGCAATGAACAGGTTGGAAGCTGCAGGGCGACTAGTCCAATGGGCTATTGAACTTGGGGAATTTGATATCAGGTACCTGCCAAGGAGTGCGATCAAAGCACAGGTATTAGCAGATTTTATTACGGAATTTACTCCAAGCATTGACGCTTTGGACGAGACAAGCAATGCTCGAAGATGGCTTGTTCATGTGGATGGATCCTCCACATCACATATAGGTGGGATAGGAGTCATTTTGAAATCCCCTGAAGGAAATGAATTGGAGTACAACGTCCGCCTGCAATATGCAGCAACCAACAATGAAGTAGAATACGAGGCTCTTCTGAAGGGACTGGAGCTGGCGAAGTCTTTGGGAGCAGAATCATTGCTCGTCCATGGAGATTCCCAGCTGGTCATAGGTCAAGTGAATGGAACGTACGAGGCAAAAGAAGAACGCATGAAGAGATATCTTAATAAAGTACGACGCCTTGTGAAAAAATTTAAGGAGGCTTGCTTCATTCAGATACCTAGGGAAGAAAACATGAAAGCAGATGCGTTGGCGAAAGAAGCCTCGGCAAGCGGACAAGTGGATGAGTTTGACGAAGTACAATACATGCCCAGCATAGATCTGCCAGAAATACAGCAAATTGAAGGTGAAGACAATTGGATGACGCCGATATTGGCCTATCTAAAAGATGGAAGGTTACCGAAGGAGAAGGGCGAGGCCAGGAAACTAAGAATCAGGTCGGCCAGGTACGCCCTCATAAATTATATGTTGTACAAAAAGGGTTTTTCCCAACCTTACCTGAGGTACTTAGCTCCGGACGAAGCAAACTACGTATTGCGGGAAGTTCATGAAGGGTCCTGTGGAAACCACTCGGGGGCAAGAGCACTAGTGCATAAAATCGTCCGTGCAGGGTACTATTGGCCAACCATGCAAGCAGACGCAAAAGCCTATGTCAAAGTATGTGACCAGTGTCAACGATTCAGCAACGTCCCCAAGCAACCCATAGAGTACTTAACTCCTATGATGGCCCCTTAGCCCTTCGCGCAATGGGGACTCGACATTTTGGGTCCTTTTCCATTGGGAACCAGACAGATGAAGTTTTTAGTGGTGGCTATTAACTACTTTACTAAGTGGATAGAAGCAGAACCACTAGCAAAGATCACACAGCAAAATGTTAAAAATTTCGTCTGGAAAAACATTTTATGCCGGTTTGGAGTACCCAGGGTGCTAGTATCAGACAATGGACGGCAGTTTGACAATGCACTATTTAGAGACTTTTGCAAACACTTCGGTATTCAGAATCATTATTCTTCCCCCTCCCACCCACAAGCTAATGGCCAAGCAGAAGTGGTAAACCGATCCTTGTTGAAAATCATCAAGACTCGGCTTGACGGGGCAAAGGGTACATGGCCAGATGAACTACCAGGCGTCCTGTGGGCTTACCGGACAACAACGAGAACCCCCACAGGGGAAACTCCTTTCAAACTGGCTTACGGGAGTGAAGCAGTCATACCTGCGGAGGTGCACATGGCCACCCATAGGGTGATGAAGTATCAGGACGAGGACAACGGGGACCAACTTCGTCTCAACCTTGATCTTTTAGACGAGGTAAGGATGAATGCGGAGCAGAGAACGACAAGGTATAAAAACCTAATGACCAAGCACTATGATGCCATGGTCAAACCCAGGCGCTTCAGCATCGGGGACCTCGTCCTAAAAAAGGTTTCTTTGGCCACCAAGAACCCTGCTCATGGAAAATTGGGACCGAATTGGGAAGGACCCTATAGGGTTATCAACTGTAAAAGGCAAGGATCCTACTATTTGGAAGCCCTGGACGGACGAAAGCTTGAACACCCATGGAATGTTGAACATTTGAGAAGATACTATCAATAAAAAGCAACCATGGACGAGTAGCGCCGCGGGACATGGAAATAATTGTTAGTTTTTCAATGTTTTACTTATGTTTTAAAATGCATATCGCTTGTGTGAAGACGTTTGTAATAAGGCACTAACTCTCAAGCGTGTGCCATTCCTATGGACGAATATTTACATTTTCTTAAAGTATATATGTGATGTATTTTTAAGTATATCTGAGTATGTGTGAAAATGAACTAAAGATGAGGAAAATCCTTGGACGCAAGGATGTATCGTCCATGAGCTTTCCTTAGAACAGGATAAAGCAAAAATGAGGCACGTTCTTCCAATCAGTAGACGAATTGATGCCACAATGTGTTAACCCAACCATGGACGAGGGATAACCCAACCCGACCATGGACGAGGAAATGCACAATCCAGAGTATATCAACTAAAACAGCCAAAGTTTGGACGAGTAAAGGAAAATTTTTTGACAAAAACTGGAAACCCGTCCATAAGCACACTCTCGTCCAACAAAAAAACAGGCGAAGAAACAATGTTGGGGTCAACACTCATAGACGAGTGGATAAAGTTTACCTTTTTTAGCTAAGCGTGAACAAATCCTTATGAGGGATGAGCCAAAACATTATTGGAATACAACACAAGTTCATCCATACGATGAGAATGAAAAATAAACATGCATTCATTGACAATAAAGGGAGGACGACTTGCGCCTAAACAAAACCCTTAAAAAGTGAAAAGTGAACATTGTTTAAAAAGCCGTCCTAAAGCTGTGGACAAGAAAATGTACTTATATTACATCCAAAGATCTTGAACAATAGATCAAATAAAAACAAGAATACAAAGAAAAGCTAAGTCTTCATAGGGGAGGATCAGGACTAGGGTCGTCTTGAGCAGGCTGAGTGGTGGCGTCATCCTCGATATTCACGTCCTCAGAGCTCGTCTGAAGAAGAGAGCTTGAAGTAGCACCACCAAGGTTGAGCTTTATGGAACTGAAGTCAAGGTTGGGGAAGTTCTCCATGGCATCAATCCTAAAATCCTCAAACCCAGCTGCATAGTTCGCGTCCAAAGAGTCAGTATACTCTTTAGACGCCTTGAACTCTGCAACTGCGTCCCCCCTAGCCTTCTCAAGAAGAGCACTCAGCTTGTCATTCCTCTTCTGGAGATGATCAAGACGAGTGTCCTTCTCTATGACATCAGTTTTAAGCTCCTCCAAATGGTCTTGCAACTCCTTCACCTCGTCCTTCACCTTACCAGCCACTTCAGCCCACCTCTTGCTCTCGTCCTTGACCTCCTGAACTCTTCTCTCCAGCAGAATCCTCGTCCTATCCAGTTCAGTTGCTTGTCTAGATGCAGCAATGAACTTGGACAGTGCCTGCACAAAATTTGGTTTAGGCAAAACATAAGTATTGGAAAGACGAGACACACAAAAAAGAAGGACGAGATAAAATTATATTTACCTTAAAAAGGTCGTGAACACCAGAGTGCTCAAAATCTCTCAAGGACATGTTGTAGCAGGCCGCCACGTCCTGATCAATCACTACCCTTTCAAACCTCTCCCAAGCTAGGTCCTCGTCTCCAAGAAGGGTCAGAGGGACTTGGCCAAAGGGTTGGGGTGAGACAGGCATTTGCATTGTGGACGGCACGTGCTTGGACGGAGGATGGTAGGGCTCGTCGTCGATGTCATGGACATGGACGGGAGTCTGTTGGACTGGAGGCGCAGAGCCAGACTGGACGACCCCAGTCTTGGACGGTCCATGCTTGACCCTTTTCTCTTTGCGTCAACTTGGAAGTTTTCCCAAATCGATCCCCTTGGACAAAGCCTTTCTTTTGCCACCAGCTGATGGACGAGGTTGGGATTGAACCCCCTGCCCAGCCACCTCGTCCACCACTTCCTTGCCTTTATTTTGGTTCATTGTAGCCATTCCTACAAAAACGGATGAAGATAATGAATAAAGAAAGTAAGGACGAGGATAAAAAAAAAGCACAAAAATAAACACTTACATCTACGGACAGTACGTTCATGGGCAATGGCTTCAACAGACGGCTCTGGACCTAGACCCTAAGCTGCAAGGCGTCGTAAGCTTACCAGAAAATGGAACGTCCTGTCAGTATAAAGACGAGCCTTTTGAACTCGTTCAATGTAGAACTTGCTCAAGTGAGGTTGTCTAAAACCTGAAAGAGAAAAGAAAATGTTATACGAAAACAAACAAGTCAAACATACATAACATCTTAGGACAGACGACCTCATACCTTCAGGACGAAGGTTGCCTAGTTCTCCTGTGTAGGGACCAAGTGGATCCCTATTAACTTCACTTGGCTTCCCAGCCTAGGGGCCAGAGACGAAGAAAAACTCTGTCTTTCAGTTCCTGTCTGAGGTAACCAAGGACTGGATCAGTCTGCAATCTACCCCTCTAGCTGTGAATTGGTGGAAGCCAGGGGATTGATTGATCTCAGAGGGCTTGTAGCAATAAAGGAACTCGTCCACAGTAAGAGGACGATCCCCCCCAAAGACCTCCCTCCATAAGACTTGCATAGAGACAATTAGTCTCCATGCATTGGGATTGAGTTGGCAGATGGCCAAACTTAACCTAGAAAGCAACTTCCTAGCAAAGGCGTTGAGAGGCAACCTCAAACCCCCCAAGAGGTAAGCCTCATAGATACCAACTCCAAAGTGGGGTTAGCAACACCATTCCCCACGGACGGGTAACCTAGGGTTTAAGTTTTCAGGGATTTGGTACCAAGCTTTCAGAGACTCTAACCTCTTATCATCCGTCCTAGACGGGATATTTAACGCACAACTGTAGACGATCTCCTCGTCGTCCTGAGCTGTAGACGAGGGAGCACTGGTGCCGGCCCTTGACCCGGACTCAGCTCTCATCCTAAACTCCTCTTGGAGAACCTCCAGAGGGACCCCAGGGACCCCAGACGTGTACTCGTCTGAGGTATTCCCATTACTACTACTACTGTTACTGCTACTGTCACTCGACCCACTAAAGCTACTGGGTTCATGGAACTCGTCTATGGTTTTCTCAATACTATTACTAGACGAGGAAAGGACAATTTCAGACATTTTTTGGAAAGTTGAAACCTAAGGACAAGAGTAAGGAGAATACTTGGATCTAGATGACTATGGACGCGGAAAACTTCTAAACGAGGCGCTAAGACGAGGAGTGTCAGGGAAGAAAATTTTCAGAAATGAGGGGGTAGCTCAGGAATTGCACTATTTATAGGTGAAGACTTTAGTACCTGAAACGTCACAACCAATCATAAGCTGACATGTGGCACACTCCTCGAAAAATGAGTCGACGTGAATCTCCACTACTAAGATCGTGACACGTGGCGGGTTTAAACGTGGAATATAAACACAAGCGTCCAAAGAACAACACCATGCTACGTCTTCCTAGACGACCCATGGACCGGGGGCAACTGATAGTGTCCTGAAAATTACCACTCCATGCTCGTCCGTAGGGGTCGTCCAAAGAAGAGGAAAAATGACTTGACCCAGGAATCTCGTCTATGTCAGGGTCGTCCGTCCAGGAAGGCCCTTGGACGGCCCACGCTGACTCTGGACATCATCAGTGCACAGTCCCTAGACGAGGCTTATACACTTGTCTCAAGACATGCAGCGCCAAAGACTGCCACGAAACCGCTTCCAATGACCGTTGCGAAACGTACGGCCTAATAAAATAACCTCCCCAACAGTTATGGAGGTTATTTCCGAACCTTCCGACATCCTCCAATTTAGGAAAAGTTATGAAATGAATAACTACCCATGGCGTACACTATATAAGAACAAGGATCGCCAAACGAAAGAGGTACGAGACATTTTTCCAAGTATTTGGTAATTCCAAAAGTTAAGGAAGAAACTGACTTTATCATCGGAGGGTTTCTGGCCGGTCCACCCTGGTCACCTCTGACTGTTTATTCATCTCTTCAGGTCTTCACCCAAATTACCATCGTCGCCGTTGACATCCGAAGCATCCAGTCTACTGATTTTGTCGTGCATCATCAATTACTTTATTGAAGAGAGCAATCAATGGACTTCATGGTAAAGGGCAAGGTTCCACCAAAGTGAATGTGCCTGATTTGAAGCCTTTCAATAGTACTTGGAGTGCCATATGGAGAAGTACTTCAAGGTTGCTCAAGTTTCGGATCAAGAAAATGTTACTATCACAAGTATGTGCCTCACTAAGCATGCCAAGTTGTGGTGGAGGACCTGATTGCAAGATAATGATGACGCTGGTAGAGGGAAGATTGATTCATTGGAAGCATTAAAGAAAGAGTTGAAGAATCAAATCTTGCCTTGCAATACTGTTTAGGTTGCAAGAGACTCGCTGAAAAGTTGAAGCACATTGGAATTGTGTGTGATTATGTTAAGTTATATTACTTATTTTTTATGCTGAACATGCCAAAAGACAATAAGTTGTTTAACTTTATGTCAAGGTTGTAGCCTTGGGCTTTGATTAAGGTGGAGTTATTCCAAGAGGAAACAAAGACTACTTGATTAAGGTGGAGCTATCTTAAGAGGAAAGAAGATAGTTGAAGACAATTGATGGAATTTGAGTCAAGGTGGAAATTGTTGGGAAATTTCCTCAACTTCCAATTGTGATTTGGAAAGTCAATTAGGTTTCCTAATTGAAGAAGGAAATATTAATTTAGTTTCCTTTGTTTGGAACAAAAGACTATTCTTCAGTGTGAAAGGAAAGTCTATTCCTTATTAAAGAAGTAATGTATTTCTAGTTTAAAAGGGAATAGGAAAAGAGTCTTATAAATAGACAATGCTATAAAGAATTTAATGGCTTTGGCCCAAGGGTCCTCCCTATGGGGAGAGGGAAAATAGAGCGTGAAACCAAGAGAGAAAAAAGAAATTTTCGCTTGGGAGGAATGCAAGGAAAAGATAGTCAAAGAGGAGAGAGCAAAATGTTGCTATCTTCAAGAAGATGGCCAAGGAGGAGAAAGCAGTTGCTGCCTTCGAGAAGATAGCCAAGGAGATCTATGTGGAAAATAGAAAGAAGAAGAGAAGAAAGCTAGAGAGAAGAGAGCAAAATGTTGCTGCATTCTAGATAAATAATTAGTGTGTGTGACAGAAAAATAAGATATTTTTCTTTAGTCGTGAGACACAAAGAAAGTGTCCGTGAGAGCAAAAAAACAAGAGAGATTTTTCTTTAGTCGTGAGACATACACTAGAGATGTTATAATTGAGCTGATAATAGTAAAATTGATTCAGAGTTTGTTCTGTAGTTTTTCTCTTCAAAGAGAAAGGGTTCTTCACGAAAATATTTGTGTTTTTGTGTGTAATTGCTATTTGGATTGATAATATTGGTGGTAATATTATTCGAGGCCTAACAAGTGGTATCAAAACCCATGGTGGTGTGGGACAAAGGTGGCAAGGTTATCAATGTTATTTTCGTAGTTGGACCAAGAACAGGATGTGTGTATTTGGAGCCCTTTCACAAATGGAGCAAGGAGGGGTCTCTTTCACAGTTGGAATGGAGACGGTATATTACGCCAAACAAGCCTATAAAGGCCACCCAAACGATCTTGGAAAAGGTCCAATAAAGGAGTATTATTGCCAATGGTGTTAGACAATGGAGAAGTGCTAGGTTTGCATGGAAGATAAAAGACATGCAGGGTTGACACGCTGCAGGCCCATGGATGATACATTAGGGAAGGAAAAAGCTCATTAGGCAAAAGGGAGCAAATAGGACTTGTTTATGGCTTATAAAGAGATCTTGAAGCTTATAAAGAGGTAGAGACTCACACGTGAGGGGAAGATTGTTGGTTACATGTTTGAGTTAAGCTCACATGAATAATGATGAGAAGAATGAGTAGTTAATATAACATAATTGAGCACATACTCGTAGGGCTTATGCCTTTTGGGTTAAAGTGTGTCTCTATATGTTATATTAATTATTCAAGCAAACTCTCCAAGGTGATCTCCACAACACAAAGGTAGGGGGTTCGTGATTTGCCTGCTACCATGGCTGTTGAGGATGCTTTGGTAGACTTTAAGTTTGCTAGGTCTATTAGGGATGAGAAAAAAAGAAAGTCCAAAAACAAAGGCAAAGATAAGCAGCAAAAGGAAGACAAGAAAAACAATAAGAAAAAGAAGAGAGATGGGGGTGTAAAGACCTTTACCAAGGGTGAGACTTCACAGCAAGGCAAAGGACAAAAGAATTCTAGCTTTCACATTGGTAATGGGCTTCGTCAAGTAAGGGAGTACCAAAAACATGAGAAGTTGAATGTGATAGCAAGTTCAATTAGAAGCATTAGGCCTAGTGGCTTTCAACAAGCCCATAAGTCCCCATCCTGCAGCCCAGACGTGCAAAAGAGGTCTGATGAAGTCTCTCGGGCAAATCGGGAGGTACGGTCCAATAAGCTGAAGCAGGATGACTCTATCAAGGGTAAGAAGGCCATTGCGCGATCAAGGGCACGCCTAGTTTCGTCCTCTAGTGCTGTAAGGGGGATATTCTTCAACTTTCAACTCAAAATTCTGATAGAGCTCACGTTCTGCAGAATTTGGTCTCCAAGCCGAGTTGTGATGAAGAAGCTAAACAGGAAGAGGAAGGGCTGCCAAGGTTGGTTGCTATTGATTTCCAACTTCCAAGGCGGTCTTAGTCAGTTATGGGCAGTCAACGTGGAGGAGAGGGTGATTGCAGGAAAGTGTGTGATATTAATTCAGGCGATGGGTTGGCACTCCGAGAAGGTACAAGAGGTTTGGAAGGTTTTATGTCCTCGGACAGAAGTGAGGAACCTATTGTGGCTGCATCTAACTGTTGCACCCTTGCCGGAGAAGGATCATCATTGGGTGTGGGGAATGCTGAAGATGATCGTATGGATTTAGAGGGAGGAGGTAATGTTGCTGCCGCCCTCTGACGATTGGCTCCACGGTTTGTTGATTTCCAATGAATATAATTATTTGGAATTGTAGAGGTGCTCTGAAGCCCTCTTTTCAAAGTCATGTCCGAGAGCTGGTTCGAGTTCATGATCCGGCGATTTTAGTTTTGATGGAAACCAAAATTGGGGGTGACAAGGCTAAAGAGATTTCGAGTAGACTCCCGTTTGATGAAGCTGTTTATACTGATACCATTGGTTATGCCGGTGGACTCTGGATGCTTTGGCACTCTGATAGGGTGGAGATCTCTATGCTTGCCAGTACTGAGCAGGAAATCCATGCTACTGTTAAGGTATTGAACTCTAACTTAAGCTGGTTATTTATGGCTGTTTATGCTAGTCCTAGGACTGCTGAGAGACTCATTCTTTGGGACAATTTGAATAAAGTAGTTGATCTTCATAATATGCCTTGGGTAGTAGCGGGTGATTTTAATGAGCCTCTCCTTAATGAGGATAAATTTGGGGGGAGAGCGGTTAGTGTGAATAGGTCTCTTCTATTTAAGGAATGCCTTGATAAATGTGGGATGATAGATATCGGTTTCTCTAGTCCCCATTTCACTTGGACCAACAAAAGAGAAGTGCAAGCCTTTATCCAAGAAAGAATAGATAGATTCTTTGTTAATGCTAGCTGGTGTACTTTGTATCCTGAGGCAAGGGTTGTTCATCTCACAAGATGTCACTCAGACCACTGCCCTGTTATGCTGGATATGTTAACTAGGATACACTCGGGTAGGAAGAGACCTTTTAAGTTTCAGACCTGCTGGCTAACAGATCCCACCTTCCCTAGGATTGTTTCCCATGCATGGAGGCAACCTAATATTCTCATGGAGGCCATAGAAAATTTCACCAAGGAAGCTCTGATCTGGAATAAGGAGCATTTTGGAAATATCTTTGGTAAGAAAAAGAACATCCAAGCCAGGCTGAACGGTATCCAGAAGGCAACCGCGATTAGACCATCTACCTTTCTTCTTGAACTTGAGAAAGATCTCCTAAGGGAGTTGGATACCATTTTAAGGCAAGAAGAAGAGTTGTGGGCTTTAAAATTTCGAGTTAATTGGATGATTCAAGGTGACCGCAATATTGCTTTTTATCATGTTTCCACCTTGGTTAGAAGGAAAAGAAATCAAATATTAGCAATCAAGAATAACATGGGGGATTGGCTGCATGAGGAGGCTGAGGTTAAGGACTTTATTAGGGAAGGGTTTAACAAGATTTATATAACTTCTATGTCCAGTGCCTCTCGGTTAGTCCCTTCATCTTTGCCTTGGCAAGCCAAGCTCTCAGATGAGGAGCGGGAGAGCATTAGTGGGAACGTGACGGAGGAGGAGATCAAAGCAGCCTTATGGTCACTTAAGGCTTACAAAGCGCCAAGGCCAGATGGGTTGCATGCGGGATTCTTCCAAAGATTTTGGTTGGTGGTGGGTGGGTCGATCATTGATGAAGTGAAAAGGGTTTTTGTGGAGAGGTCAGTGCCTCGCTACTTGAACAAAACGCACGTTACGCTCATTCCCAAAGTTCAAGGCCCGGAGACTTTGGGCAATTATAGACCCATAAGTTTATGTAACACCGTCTATAAGATTGTCACCAAGGTCATAGTTGCTAGACTTAGACCGCACTTGGATAAGCTTGTATCTCCGATTCAAGCAGCCTTTGTTCCTGGGAGGAAGGGTTTAGATAATGCAATTATAGCCCAAGAAGTTATTCACTCTATCACCAAGAAAAGGGGGGAAGTTGGGTATATGGCGTTAAAGATCGATTTGGAAAAAGCTTATGATAAGCTTGAATGGAGTTTCATGAAGGATATGCTTATTAGAGCAAACATTCCGGTAGACCTCATTGATATCATTATGAGTTGCGTTTCGACGATCTCCACATCCATTTTGGTGAATGGAGAAGTCTTAGATCCGATATATCCTTCTAGAGGGATTAGACAAGGGGACCCACTATCCCCATATTTGTTCATCTTGTGTATGGATTACCTTGGCCAGCTCATTGAAGAGAAGTGTCATATAAAGCTTTAGCAGCCGATGAAAGTTTCTCAAAGTGGTCCAGCCTTTTCCCATTTATTTTTTGCGGATGACCTTGTGCTTTTTGCTAAAGCGGATCACGTTAATTGCACGGCAATTAGGGATGTTCTGGATGACTTTTGTAGCGTTTCCGGCCAATCTATCAGTGAAGCCAAGTCAAGAGTCTTTTTCTCTCCTAATGTGGATAGAGATACTAGAGAGTCCCTTTGTGATATTCTTGGTTTTGCATCAACCCCGGAGCTTGGTAAGCATTTAGGGATTCCTATCAAGCATGGGAGCACTTCCTCCCAAGACTACAATTTCATTTTGGATAGGGTGAAGAAGAAACTAGCTGGTTGGAAGGCAAATTTGCTTTCGATGGCTAGCCGAGTTGTTCTCATCCAAGCTTCCACCGCGGCCATTCCTTCTTATGTGATGCGATGCTCTCATCTTCCGGTTAAAATTCTTGAGGGGTTAGACCGGGTTAACCGTAACTTCCTTTGGGGTTCTTCGGAGACTGCTAGGAAGATTCATTGGGTTGGATGGAAAAAAGTGACTAGAACTAAAGAGCAAGGTGGTCTCGGTTTGCAAAATGCAAGGGGAAGGAATGTAGCTCTTCTTGCCAAGCTGAACTGGAGATTCAATAATGAAAAAGAAACCCCTTGGGCTAAGGTCCTAAAAGCTAAATATTGTAACAGTAGAAGATTATCTACGTCTAATGCTGATAGGCTCCCTTGTTCCCGTATTTGGAAAGCAATGAAGAAAGGAAGGGAAGTGTTCAATGCAGGTAGTATGTGGATGGTTGGTAGGGATAGCAAGATGAGCTTGTGGTATGGGAATTGGACTAAGAGAGGACCCCTTCGACATCTCATTCAAGGGCCTCTAAACTATGAAGAATCCAAGTGGGAAGTGAAAGACCTTATGACTGATACAGGGTGGAACTTAAACCAGATTTCTTTTGTGCTCCCTTTAGAGTTAAGTCTTATGATCCATGCTACTCCATTTCCTTTAGTAGGTAGAGGAAGGGTTAGCCTAGCATGGCGGAGCAACCCTAGAGGTGTTTTTGATTTAAGGAGTGCGTATAGTCTTGCCAATGGTGCTGCTCAAGATTCATCCTTCTCGGCAATATGGATTTGGAAAGCCAACACTTTGCCTCGAATTAAAACATTTATGTGGCAGTGTGCTCACAATAGCATAGGAGTGAAGGGGTGCCTTAGTAGAAGAGGGTTGGGTGTTGATGATAAATGTCCTATATGTCAAGAGGGAGTCGAAACTGTGCTACATGCTCTTAGGGATTGCTCGTGGGTTAGATCAATATGGAGGCACTTGGGTGTACTACCTTCAAACCATGTTTTTTGGAGAGCAGATCTACAGGAATGGTTGGTTTACAATGGGAATTCTAACTGCAATGACACGGCTGGGAATCTGCCTTGGAAGATGCTTTTCCCTTTTGCCTTATGGAACTTATGGAAGAGTAGGAATGGGAGTGTCTTTAGAGGGAAAAATCCAAATCCAGATTTGGCCAAGGAGGTAGTTAATCAAGTGATGGAGTTTATGTACTGTGTTGTTACTCCTAGAGACCTGACATGTCGCACCATTAAAGGAGTTAGATGGGAGAAACCACAGGTGGGTTGGGTTAAATTAAATACGGACGAGGCCTTTAAAGGTAATCCGGGATTGGCAGGTTGTGGAGGAGTGGTGAGAAATGAAGATGGAAGGTGGATTGCTGGGTTTGCAATGCGTATAGGGGTGACTTCCAGTTTTGTGGCTGAACTATGGGGACTTCGGGAAGGTCTCATTCTATGCAGCAGCTTAAACATCCATTCTCTAGTTATTGAGCTTGATGCTAAAGTTGTGGTGGATGTGTTTCTCAATCGTAACTATCAAAATAATGCTGTCTCGCCTATCTTGGAGGATTGCAGGCAATTGATGCTTCGGTTTCAACAGGTTCAGCTCAGACATTGCTTTCGCCAAGCCAATCGGTGTGCGGATTTGTTAGCGAGGATGAGTTTCGAACAAGCTACTGACTTTATTTCATACAACTGTCCGCTTGTGGACATTAGAAATTTATTAGAAGAGGATGTAGCTGGTCTGTATGTTAACAGAGTCTGCTTTGTATCTGATTCTGCCGTTTAGTCTTTGAATGAAATCACCTTTTAACCAAAAAAAAAAAAAAAAAAGAAGAAGAAGAAGAAGAAGAAGAAGAAGAAGATAGTTGTTGATGTTGACAAAAAACATTTGGATGGTGAAGTTCCTAGTTGTGTGAACTCATCATAGTTACTAAATGCACTTGGTGCAAGAACAACTAAAGACTTGTCATATGCTCACGAGGAGATGAATGCTAAGGGGGCTGAATCCATGTTGGACACGGGTGCCACCCACAACTTTGTTGCTGACAAATGATCCAAGAACTTGGGTTAAAAGTGAGCAAATGCCCTAGTACAATTAAGGCAGTGAATTCCCAAGGACAACCCGTTTCTAGGATTTGCTATGGTGCGAACTTTAAGGTTGGAGAGTAGGTTGTCAAAGTGAACTTCTTGATCATGTAGTTGGATGACTTTGATGTTAGACCTTAGTGATAAGTTATTTATGGCAGCAAAGAAGCATTGCTACCCTAGTGAGACCAAAATTGAAATTGGTCTTCTAGTTTTAATATGATGCATACATAGTGTGACCAAAATAAATAAATATAATGCATACATAATGGGACCAAAATTGAAAGTGGTCTTGTATTTTTTACTTTAGTGGTCCTATTCATTGCTGAGCTAAAAAATTGCAACTTTATTGTTTTGGAATGAATTATTAAAAAAAATTTGTGCCAATAAATTATGAACATTAATTTTGTTGTGCATTATGTGACAAATTTATTATGGTGAATTTCAATTTTGGTCCCACGATGTATTCATTATATTTATTTTTTTATTTTCAATGATAACAATAGCTACACGTTCACACTTCCCAGTTTTCCCTTTTCTTTTTTTCTTTAGCACTTACTGCACTAGAGAGACAGAGAGAGAGAGAGAGAGAGAGAGAGATGCTAGATTTGGGGGCTGGGGTGCAGCTCTGCTGCTGCCATGCTACTCGGCTACTGCGTCTCTGTCTCCTTCTGATAGTGACATTTAGATTAATTTTTTTTAATAACAGTAGGACTGTTTGTTTGGTAAAATTGAGCTAAATTTTCTTTAGCTTTACTATGGGTGATTTTGCTGTTAGGCTAATTTTTTTGGGCTTGCTAATATTTTTTTTCTAAGGTTTAGATTCATAAATTTTTTTTATGGACGTTACTAAAAGAGTCAATGATATTGTTAAGAAGGAGAGGGGCAAGTGTAATTTTACGCGACTAAATAGCTAAAATTAGTCCCTATATATATACTTTTTTTCTTTTCAAAATTTTGGGGACCGGCTAAAGAATGGTTGTCCCTGGCTTTTTGTGCATTTCATTCACTCAAACTATTTAAAGTATTCCATTGTGTTTGCTATCTGTGAGTATTCTATTGTATGTGCTATTCGTGTTTGCCATTACAAGGGAAAAATTTGTGTGTAAAATCTACCATGTGTCACTAAAAAATGTCATTTAAGTTACAAGACTCTAAACATATATAAATTACAAATTACTCAGATCCACTATTATAAGATCTCATTAATATATGTCATATATGTTGTTTCTATGCCCCATTTGCTAAATTAAAGTCTTCTTCATTCTTTCTTTATTATTAATATTTATAAAAAAAAAATTATAAATCTAAAGTACATATGATCTTAGCCAAGGAAGAAATGAAATTACTGACAAATGGACAACTCTGGCGAAATACGTTTCTATTCCACCTATCTTGAAAAAATGCTAAGACCACTTATATTATTTAAAACATAGTATCACATAGAGAGGGGTGGTGATGTGGTGCATGTAATGATAGCAGTAATAGTAGGTTGTTGTTGTTGTCGTTTAACACGAGTTGATTAAACATGGTCTACATTCTAAGGCAAGTTGAAGAGAGAACGCGTCGCATTCATATTGTTAGAACTTTGTTAAATGCTTAATGCATCACAATCATGTTTTCGTTTACGACACCACTTACCCAGGTTATGCAAACACGGCTTCTTCTGAAATGCCGCGGATGACCAAGCTTCTTCTGGACTCTGGTTAGTGGTGACTAGTTTTTAGTTTCTCCTTTTACAGTTTACTTTCTAAGTAACGTGGAATTGGTCTTGATGTCTTTGTGATGAAACTTCCAACTCCAAAAGCATATAAAATCTATAGAGGCAGCCAAACTTAGCAAATTCTACAATATGAACGCCCTCATGATGTTCCTGGCAAGAGGGACTTCCTAAATCCAGTGTATCAAATGGCACTTCCTGATTTTATAAAGAAAAGCTTTAGACTGTGGACTCAAGAACTATGACCCATTAGTTTGGGAGAGTACATTCATCCAAGGGATTAATAAGGCATTATAATCAAAGTTGTCAATTCAGTTACGGTTTATATATTTAAATGGTGCAATTCGTTATTGGTCTATTTCGGTGCAAGTCATTACATAATATTATAGCATATCAAATTATTAATTCAAAATTAAATAATATATACATCCTTAATATTATCATCATATAGAACATAATAGGTCATATACGAGTAAAAGGATAATATATATATATATATATATATCATATGTGACTAAAGTAATGAAAAAAAAAATGATTTGTTTGCGTATCAATTGATGTCATTATATTGGGCGGAATTTAGTAAAATAGACGAAATAGATAAAATAAATGAATTATTCGTATCAGTTAACTAACTGGAATAGAATTTTCTAGCATGAAATTGGTAACATTGGTTCTAATAACTCTCAAACAACATTTTATTATTATTATTATTATTATTATTATTATTATTATTATTATTATTATATTTTTGTTAAAGACCTATTAAAAAAACTATAAAATGAAAAGTGACTGCACATAGTTATGGTTAACAATGTCATTAGTCTTATCTCATGGAGCTGCTGGCAAAAAAAGCCTTGTAACTTAACTAGTGCATTTTTTTTTGAGTTTTCAGCAAAGTTGTCAAGGATTTAAATTCTCTTTGCAAGTATAAAATTATGGAGGGGGGAAATGAAAATCACTTGTGTGCCACGCGCTATGCAAAGCCCCCAAAAGTCTTGAGCACGTGATTCTTCTAACGCGTGAAAAAAACACAGAGACGAAGTGAGGTCAGGGTTAGCATAAGAGACTTTTATAGTTAAATTGTATGCTTGGTTAAAATTTTAGTTGGTGTGTGAAAACTTCAATTGGGTCCCCCTGAACATAATGCAAAAACAAGGACAAGAGAGGACTTTCTCTTTTGAACTTGACCAGCCCCGGTTTCCTCTTCAATTTCTTCCATTCTTTGCCTCCTCTCGTCTTTCTTAAAGTCCTCGCGACAGTCTTCTCAGCCCCATTTTGCAGAACCACTAGCGAAAACCTCACTCTGTCTCCTTTAATTTTCTTAGACAGTCATGACTCATGAATAACAACAGTTAACAACTTCCCAGTGACTTCACCATATCAAGTTCAACTCTGGATTCTGGAAACACAACCCAAGAGGGACTTTTTGGAGTATTTCCAACCAAGAATTTGCCTTCTGAATCATCTATACAGGTCAGTAACTTGAGCTTATACTGTTTTCTTTTTCTTTCACTTAGTTTTTTTTTTTTTCCTTTCTTCTTCCTGGAGGTTTTTTATACTTTTAGTTGTGCTGAGTTGACTCATAAGCCTATTACGTAACAGTCATGCTAAAGTTCGTGCTAGTCTGCTAGACTGCAGGTTTCAACAAACATGGCTTCTAAATTCTAAAATCAAAGCAAATAATAATATTTTAGAGAACATGGTGAAAGCACTGAACAGTGAGTTAGGAAAAAACATATGGTTATTAATTACTTACCCAACAGCCATTAACAAGTAAATCTTCATAAAATTGCTTCAAATGGCACTACACCTCTTCACAGCAATACGCAACCTGCGTGTAGAAATTGGAGTTATGTGAAAAGAAAATTTAGTGTTAATCAAATTCTGTGCTGCAGTTTCAAATTCTAAATGTTTTTTAATTTGACGATTGCAGAACTGGATGCTAATCGAGTTGCTTGGAATCATTGGTGGAATAGACTGACCTAATAGGGAAATCCTGATACCCAAAACAGACCTTAAACTTTCATCAATTTTGGATACCCAGCAGTTTAGGTTCATTAGTGAGTTAGTTTGTAGACCGTCTCAGTCTAAGCCTTTAAGATTGAATCGAGTTAAGACTCCTACCACAACCAAGAAAGTTTGGAGAAAGAAGGAAGACAATATCTGTCTTGCAGCTCATACTGTGCTAAAAGTGCTTGACGCTTGTCTTTGGTACCTAGATAGTGGATGTTCTAGACAATGGACTTCAATGTAGAAATCCAGATGGCATTACTACAAGCACTATGGGATAATGTAACACAACAGGCAATCGAGCTTGTTAGTGAAACAAGGGATGTGATGCTGAACAAGAACAGCTTTCAGGAATTCTCCAATAATATTTTAAAGCTTAAAAGCCTCCTTGGCTCATTGAATGCCAAGAAAGTTGTTGAAGCAAGAGGTTTAGAATCAACAAGAGCTGCATTGGAGAACTTGAATTTCCAGCTGAATAAAGCCTGCAAGATCATTCAAGATTGCAAATCTGGTAGTCTCATCCATCTCTTATTTAAGTCAAACTCATTACTCTTGCAGATGCAGGATATGGCCAAAGATATTGCCAAGACTATTTCCTCGTTTCAGCTAATCAATCTTGATATAACCTTGGACTTAAAGACTATGACTAACCAGATCATTGACAACTTGAGCTCAATGGAGTTTCAGTCAGCATTAGCAACAGAAGCAATTGCTTCTGAGATAGAAAATTCAATATCCCAGAGCAATAAGAATCAGGAGAATGCTGTAAAGCTCCTGGAGAAGATTGCAGAAGCTGTTGGTGCTAGTGTGAATGCGTCCATGGTGCAGAATGAATTGGAACTTCTGAAGCAGGAAAAAGAAGAAATGGAAGCTCAAAAGAAGCAGGCAGAGGCATTACAATTATCGCAGTTGATTCAGTTCTTGTACAGTACAGAAATTGTTACGAGGCCACACGATGATGAAAGAATTGCCACATACCACCAGCAATACCCAATTGATTCATTCATGTGTCCATTATGCTATGAGATGATGGCAGACCCAGTTGCAATCCCCTGTGGCCACAGCTTTGAGAGGAAAGCCATTCAGGAATACTTTGATAGAGGAGAGAGAAAGTGCCCTACCTGCAGACAGGAGCTCCTATCCCTGGATCTTACGCCAAACCTTTCCCTTCGAAATTCTATCGAAGAATGGAAGCAGCGAGATATGGACTTAAAATTCCAAGCTGCAGTGCCTGGAATCAAATCAGATGACTTTTCTAGACAGAACAAGGCCTTAGAGGACATGCAAATTTTGATGGAGAAGCCTTCATACGCAACCAAAGTTGCAGAGGAACGACTCATACCAAAGTTGGTGGAGATACTAAAAGACGAAAGGTTAAATAGTGCTGCGGCACTAAAATGCCTTTACTACATAGCTAAATACTGTGATAATCACAAAGTAAGCAAATGCTGGGTGCAGTAGCTGATCACATTACTATTTCATCTTCCACCTAACTAAATGTGATAATTTTTGTTGCTTGAAACTTGCAGGAAGCCATGGTTGAAGCAGGGGCTGTCCGTCGCATCGTGAAGCAGATTTATAAAGATGGAACAGAACCAGATGCCATTGCAATCTTGTTGGAGCTGTCAGAAAGAGAAACCCTTGCAGAGAAAATAGGAAGTACAAAAGACTGCATTCCTCTTTTGGTTTCTTTACTCTCAAACAACAACCCTGATGTATCACAGAATGCCCACAATGTGTTGCAAAATCTCTCCTCTAATACACATTTTGTCGTTAAGATGGCTGAAGCTGGACACTTCAAACCATTTGTTGCTCGCTTTAACCAAGGTAATATCACACACTCATATGATACACTATCTAATGGCAAACCAAACCATAACCTGTGTCACTTTTTGCAGGACCTCAAGAGACCAGAACATTGATGGCTGCAGCATTGATACAGATGCAACTCAAGGACATCAACGTTCAGGTCTTAAAGGACAAGCAATTCACACATAATTTAGTCCAGATGCTCTCTTCAAGTACCCCAGCATGCAAAGCAACTTGCCTCAGATCTATCAAAAAGCTTGTAGAGTACCCCAAGATGGTAAAGCGACTTCTAAAAGATCCTGTTACAATACCTCATTTGCTCGGTCTCATCTCATTTGTCAGATCTGACCCACGAGAGAAAGAAGAAGCTGCAGAGATTCTTGCTCTACTGGTTGGAGCTAGTCAGCACTTTGAACTTCAGAAATATCAGGGCTTGCAGGAGCTCCAATCAAAGCATAATGTCAATCTCCTTCTGCAGCTTGTAGCCAGTTCTGATCCTCAAACTAAGGTTCAGTTCTTACACCTGCTGGTTGAACTCACCCAGAAATCTGAGACAGCTCGAAACCTAATTCGACAAGATGAAAATGCGGTGGGGCAACTCTTCTCTTTGCTTCACAGTGACCAACCTGTGGTGAAGCGGTGGACAATGAAGCTGATATACTGCATTTCTGAAGGTGATCCTGCAGGGGTTTCGCTACCACCATCTCCCGCAAAAGAGTTAGCAATTACCACCCTGGCAAGCATCCTCACGTCTTCACTAGATATTGAAGAAAGGTCCACTGCTGCTGGAATCATTAGCCAGCTTCCCAATGATGATATTACTATTGATGAGATACTCTGCAAATCGGACACATTAAAAGCCATTCATGAGGTGATTTGCAGCGCCGATGAGGAATATAATGGAAACAGGGCACCTGCTGACCAGGGTACATCTTTACTAGAAAATGCTCTAGCAGCACTTATGAGATACGCCGAACCTAGCAAACCTGAACTTCAGAGGCAAGTGGGCAAACTTGAACTGTACCCTTCACTAGTTCGTGTTCTCTCCAGGGGCAGCTCACTAGCCAAGCAGCGAACAGCTATTGCACTTGCCAAACTATCCCAATCCACCAGCCAGTCAGTCTCTGATACAACCATCATGACAGAGAAAAGCAAGCATTCCATGCCAATGCTCTTTTTGACTAAGCTTCTACCGAACATGTCTTGGTGCTGCTCAACCTCATCAACAAACGGAACCTTATGTTCTGTTCATGGTGCAGCTTGTTCTCATAGAGATACATTCTGCCTCGTCAAGGCTGATGCAGTGAAGCCACTGGTGCGAACTTTGAGTGAGACAGAATCCGGTGTGGCAGAGGCTGCTTTGATGGCACTCGAAACATTGTTAACAGACCATAGCACACTGTCTCATGCAACTGCAGCCATTGTGGACAACCAGGGAGTGGTGGCCATTCTACAAGTCCTCGAGAAGGGGTCCGTACCTGCCAAAACCAAAGCCTTAGACCTCTTCCAGAAGATCCTAAACCATACACAGATCACCCAAACATTATTTCAGCGGTTTGAGGGCATCCTCATACAGCTACTTCATGACGATGATCTCAAAAAAAGAGCAGCTTTGGTGCTTAAGCAAATGAAAATTCTTCCAGAGCAATCTTCTTACTTCTGAATTCATTTCATCCAACAGCGGGAAACTAAAGTAAAAGCATCTGGTCTTCAATAGTTGAACTGGGCTCGTAGAGAGTTGAAAACAGTTCTTACTACACTATGCATTTGGCAGAAGTTGATAATGTAGGAGGTTGAATATGCACAAGGACTTCACCTTGGAAAATTTGAGTATTTAATTTTCTTGGTGAGACAATGCCAAAAGTAAGCAGAAATGATACCCATTCTAAGATCTCATTCATAGAGGTATGTAGGAACGAAACAAGCATAACATAACCAACGGGCATAAATAGCCATTGTTGGCCTTGTGCAGAGGCTGCAGCTCCTTAAACTCAGTTTCTGGGAATGAAGCAATCCGGTTTTTAGTTTATAGCCAAATTCAAACATACAATGGGGGAAAAAGACATTGTTTAGTTTTTGGGCAGTAAGTCGAGAGCTGGGATAGTATAGATAATGGACACTGTATTTGTGGATAAATTCAGTACATAGTCTACAAATTTATGCTGTTTTGTATGAAATGGAAAAATGCAATTTTACATTCTGAATCTGTCACACTCACACATGATCTGCAACTCCATCACATTTCTATGTCACTAATAACACTTTGCATGAAACTTAAAACCATGTATGATCACCACTGTGCATCTTGGTGCAGTGGTTACTCCACAAGTATAAATATTTGTAGGATGTGAAAGGTAAGGACCAGAGTTCAAGTTTCTAGGAGGAGACTCACACATATATGATTAGATTAGAGAAGAAATTTTATCTTGTAAAAAAAAAAAAAAAAAAAAAAAAAACATGTACAATCTCAATGACTTTTATTACAAAACATTATCATCCATATCAGTTAAATAAATAGTAAAAACCCCATTTACGATTTCACCCCCATAATTCCAATAAAGGGAATCACACTGCTAATGTAAGTTAGTACATATGATGTTTATTGGCTTGACACAAGTAGAAAAAGACAAGGCCCCAAATTTCCACCACATTGTTCTCTCCTCTTTTATCACTGGCATTCTAAATTAAGCTTTTATTGTAAAGGCATCACATTCAGAAACAAACCAGTAGTAAAATGTGTAGGGGGAGAGAGATTCAGCCTCGCCTGATGAAGACCCACCACAAAGAAAGTAGGCCATATCGGACGAGAACTTGAAGCCGAAGCTTTTGCAATCGGAGGGCATTTTGAAGAAGGAGACGCCGTCTCTGTTATGGAAGCAGCAGTGAATATCCCTTCTTAAGAAGAATTCGATGTTGGGAAGTAGCTGGATTGGATGATTTGGGTGCTTCCAATTTCCAACGTATTGGTGCAATAGGTAGAAGGAAAGGGATGAAAAAATACCTGTCATCCTTGAATATAAATATATGTATATATTATCATGTATGTATTGGACATCTAATAATATAATATAAAACAATATTATATATTAAATATATAAAATGTATGATAATAAACTTGGGAGTGATATGCATGATACATAATCTAAAATAATAATTCAATTTAATCATCTTATTTAACCAACTCTAGCTAGGTCATCTTATGTTTTCAATGACATTTTCTTCATCATCATCATTTACTATTTCTTTTTCTATTCTCTTAATCTAATTATATTTATTTGCATTTTATCTTCTTAGACTTATAACAATAATAACAAAAATAAAAGATAATTATATTTGCCCACTTGAGATTACTTTCGTTAGCCTTCCGTAACCCACCTTTTCGTTTGCCGTTAGAAAAACACATTTTTAGGCAAAAACAAATATAACAAGAATAAAAAAGTTAGGGTTTTGATTGATTAAGAACTTCTATAAGAACAAAGTGGAGGAATAGCACACAAATCCCACTCTAATCTTGGCTTCTCTCCCCACTATGGCTGGGATTCAAAGTGGGTTTAAAGTTGGAAATAGGGGTGGGTTTGCTACTGTGCTTAGGCTTCATTTGAGCTGCCTCAAATGTAACTCCATGGCCGACCCTCCCTCAGTCATTTCCCTCAATTATCGACGCCACCTCAGCGACGAGCTCCTCCTCCTCAGCGGCGAGCTCCTCCATCGGACCTCCATGGCAGACCCTTCAAGCTCCCACAATAAATCTCACCGAGCCCTCTCTTTTACTCTATACCCGAGCTCAGTCTCTCTAAGCTCTCGACCTGAGCTCTCTCTAAACCCCTATTCTCTCATCTCTAAAACTCTCTCAAACGAACTCCATGGCCGCCCCTCTCAAGCTCACCCCCTCACATCAACGTCGGCACCTCAGGTGGCCTTGCCTCATCAGACCCTCACCGAGCCCTTACCAAACCCGAGCTCCCTCTCTCTAATCTCTGAAACCTTCTTAGGCCGAGCCTCCCTCGGACTTCCAAGGTCACCCATCTCCAATCATCAACCACCACCACTACACGGTGGTTCCTCTACTCTCTGCGCCTCGGCCTAACCTGAGGTTTGGGGGTTTGTTAAAGGTGGGTTTGGGTGAATTTTCCAGAGGGTTTTCTTTGTGTTGGATTGTGAATTAAGTTTTGGTTTGATAAAGGGGTTTGATTGACAGGTTGGTCCAGAGGGTTTGCTGGTTTCTCTCCCTGTCTTACATTCCGATCTAGCACCTAGAAGCCACCACCATGACACCAAACCCATGGCTGATCTACCATGATCCAAATCCACGGTTGGATTTTTCTATACCTCACACTTCAATTGTTGGCTTATCTCTATCTCTCTCTCTCTTTGTTGATAACGTTGCTGGTTGTTTTGAGATGTTGGTCTTCTCGTAAAATCTGGTTCAAAATTTTGAGTTGTTATGAAATTGTTGATATTGTTATAGATTAAAAATAATTTCATTAAGCCATTTGATTGGTGTGTTGTTCCTTCACTTTGTTCTCATCAAAGTTCATGAGCAATGAAAAACCCTAGCTTTTTGATTCTTTTTATATTTGTTTTTGCCTAAAAATGTATTTTTCTAACGGCAAACGAAGAGGTGGGTTACGGAAAGCTAACGGAACTAACCTCAGGTGGGCAAAGTGTAAATGATTAAACCATGGGTAGGCAAAGTGGAAACGGGCCATACCTCAGGTGGGTTTACTGTAATTATCCCATACATTTTTATAGCATAAATAACAAATTTGCAATTGCATGTATGAAAGTAAAGTGTTTAGTGTGTAGTCTAAATTTTGTATAAGAAGGAGAAGAGGGGAGAAAACTCATAGACATATTATTTTATTGGACACAATTACAATTAAGTATTTCGATAATTTTGTGTTAAAAAAATCTAACAGCTTGTTTATATCAAATGAAACCACAAATTTTAACAAAAATACTCATTTTAAACCTACATGTTTATGTATCGTACAATAATTACAATTCAATTATACGATACAATTCATACAATACGAACTTATATATTTTACAATTCATAAGTACCTACAATACACTCTTACTATGCAGAACTTTTTGTATAAGATACGATTTGACAATATGGATGAAAATGATTTAATCAATATTGTTTGTTTTCTATTTTCATTTTTGAAAATTGTGATCCCACCTGGGCAAAGCGGTATAGGCACATATTAAGGAATTTATGAGGATGTGCAAACATGTTTAGACCATTGGTTGCAAAAATTTATTTCTGTTTTAGTATAAATATATATATTTTTTTCTATTTTACACACTCGCTTTTCAAAAAAACTCTTATTAAATTATCTATTTTACACTACATTTTATTAAAATATCAATTTTTATTTTTATTTTAATTGTTTCTCTTTTTTCAAATAAAGCGACTATCATTTATTTTTTTTCCTTTGTCTTTGGGATACGTAAAGAAAGAATAAAAAAATAAACGCAAAATGAATAATGCTATTATATTTTTACACGGTTATTGTAACAATAATATATTTTTACACAACTTTACATGGCTTGATGTGGGTGAATTTTGAGTTTGGTTAGCTAAAATGTGGTACTTTTTCTATAAGAACAAAGTTTAGTTATAAAATTGGTTGTAGCCTTCTTCAATATCTTTTATTTGAGGTAAATTTTGACAAATTTACCGTTAGACTAAATTTTCTTTTTATATTTTCCATGCTTGCAAAATTTCTAGAAAATTAAAGATTAATAAGTATGTCATCAATAATATTCAATTGGCACAAAATTTGACATGCATATTAAAATTGTAAAAAACATGGTTTTTAAAACCGGTCCGAGGCAAAAACTGTTTTTGCCTCCGGTTCCCGGTTCAACCCGATTTTGGCCAGTTTTTGTCCGATTTTGGGGGGTTTTTACCGAACCAAACTGGTGCCCAGTTCCCAATTGAACTGGTCGGACTGTCCAGTCCCATTATTTAAACCACGATAAAGAATATGCAATTCAACTGTTAAATTTTCAAAATATGTAGTGATAGTGTATCAAATCAATCCAACTCCACACTCGTCTGTGGGGGTCGTCCTAGGAAGGAATAGAAGATGACTTAGCCTGAGAATCTTGTCCAAAGCAAGGTCCTCTGTCCTTGGAGACCCTTAGACGGCCAACAAGGATTCCAGGCATAGGTATCGTATGCGACCTCTGGACGAGGTTTATATCCTTAGAATGCAAGTCCAAAATTGAAATGTATTGCCACGAAACCTTCTCCAATGACAGTTATGGAATGTATGATCAAATAATACAACTTCCATAGCAGTTATGGAAGTTAAATCTGAACCTTCCGAATTCCTCTAACATAGGAGAAGTTATCAAGCAAGTAACCGCTCACGTAACCGCTCACATAACCGCTCATAATGTGCACTATAAAAACAATCATTGACAACAAGAAAAGGTACGGAAAAACATTTTCCAAGTAATTTGGAGTTCCATAACCTTAGAGATATACTGACTTTATCATCGGAAGGTTTTTGGCCGGTCCTCCCCGGTCACCTTTGATTGTGTGTTCATTCTCTTCAGGTTTTCTAGAATTTTCTTACCATCGAAGCCCGAAGCATTCAGTCTACTGATTTTATTGTTCATCATCAGTTGGTGCCGTCTGTGGGGAGAAGTTTGTGCTTTGCAATTTATCTTCCTTCGACAAAATGTTGTATGGTTCGGACAAGATCAAAGACTACTAGCCTAGGCCACCAAGAAAGTAGGGATGCCTCTAGCAATCCCAACCATGATTGACAATTAGCGCCTGTCACACAATCGCCTTCCATCCAACATATACAGTCCATGGCAACCGCCATGGCAGAATTAACCCGTCAGAATTAAGAGTTAACCAGAGAGATTAGTTTGCAAAGGCAAGGCCATGAAAGGTTCGAGGAAGGACAAGCCCAGAGTCAAGAAGGTAGAGGGAATGTCGAGCTCAAAAGCCAGTCAAGGGGTACCGCTTCACGAAGGATGCCACATTTGGAAAGGGAAATAGACCAGATGCGAAAGGTTATGGACGAGATAAAGGAGAACATGAGAAGGGCAAATCCCGTAGAGGATTTGGTTCATCGAACAGACTCCCCTTTTACGACTTCTATCAATAGTCATCCCCTACCACTCAAGTTCAAAATGTCTTCCTTGGACTCATACGATGGGACGCGCGATTCGTGTAATCACATCACAACCTTCAAGACTATAATGCATCTTTAGGGAGTTCCGGACGAGATTATGTGTAGGACTTTCCCTACTACACTTAAAGGACCGGCACGGGTGTGGTTTAGCAAAATACCTCCAAACTCTGTAAGTTCTTTTAAAGAATTAAGTAAGTTGTTTGTCAATAATTTCATTGGAGGGCAAAGGCACAAAAGTTCCTCATCTAACCTGTTAACCATAGAACAAGGAGAGAATGAAAGCTTGTGGTCCTTCATCACTCGTTTCAACAGGAAAGTCCTAAAGGTGGACGGATGGACGACAAGCTACTATTGGCAGCCTTCCATAATGGGGTTAACTCTGACTTATTCATCCACAAGCTTTATGAGCAAAAGCCTCAGACTATGGCTAAACTCGTCCATTGTGCTTAGAACTTTATGAATGCAGAGGACGCAATCATAGCTAAGAAAAGGAAGAGAGCTGAGAAAATGGAAGCAAATCACATGCGTCACTCCGAGCAAGGTCCTCGTCCAAAGAAGGGACAAATAGACGATAAGAAGACTGAGACAGCAAGAAAGCAGGCCCTTCAGCACGGAGTCAACAATACACGCCATTGAACGTTCCACTAAAGCAAGTTCTCATGCAGATTAAGGACGATCCTTCTTTGAAGTGGCCGGAGAAAATGAAGGGAGCTCCAACAAGCGAAATAGGAACAAGTATTGTCAATTTCCATAGGGACCATGGGCATGACACAGACATGATTTGAAGTAGCAGATAGAAAATCTCATCAGGTAAGGAAAATTAAGAAATTTCCTTAGACAAGATCATAAAGATGAGAAGTTTAAGGGGAAGCTGGAAGAGACGCCACGACCCCCGCTGAGAGAAATAAAAGTGATCATAGGAGGAACCTTGGTAGGACAATCTTCCAAGTCACGGAAGACGTACCTAAAGGTAGTGCAGAATGTCTAGCTCTTAGGACGATCCCTTAGGACGAGGAAAACTGAAGAACGGGCTATTACTTTCACCGATGAGGATGCTGATAGAATTCACCACCCTCATGACGACGCGATCGTCATCACTTTGCTTATCGCAGATTTTACGACTAGAAAGGTGTTAATGGACAATGGCAGTTCGGCAGACATCTTGTATTACCCTACTTACCAGCAAATGAATCTTGGACGAGATCTACTTCGTCCAGTGAACTCACCTTTGGTGGGATTCGGGGGAATGAAGGTATAACCCGTGGGAATAGTTATGTTGCCTGTGGTGGTGGGGGCATATCCACGACAGATAACAACCAAAGAAGTAAAGTTCCTCGTGGTGGACTGTTCGTCATCGTACAATGCCATCATTGGAAAACCAACTTTGAATAGTTGGAAGGCAGTAACGTTTACCTACCACCTGTCAGTCAAGTTCCTTATAGAGTACAGGGTGGGAGAAATGCAAGGAGATCAGCTAGTAGCAAAAGAATGTTATTTGGCTATGCTATGGACGAGCAAGTTCAGGAAATGAGTATTGAGGAAAAACGAGTCGTTGCAGAGCCCACTAAAATACTAGAAGACATTCCTTTGGACGATAATGATCCCCAGAAGTTTACTAGAATTGGGACAAGCATGAAGAAAGAGACAAAGCAAGAGCTCGTCCACTTCTTAAGGAAGAGTGTTGATGTATTTGCATAGAGTCATGAAGACATGCCGGGGATTGACCCAAACATCAACACTCATCAGTTGAATGTATACCCGTCTTACAAGCCCTTCCGTCAAAAGAAAAGGGTCTTTGCTCCAGAGCGGGACAAGGCTATTAAGGAAAAAGTCCAAAAGTTGACAACAGCGCAGTTTATTCGAGAAGTCTACTACCTAGAGTGGTTAGCAAACTTGATGATGGTCAGGAAGGCAAATGGCGAGTGGAGAATGTGTGTAGACTTCACTGATTTGAATAAAGCTTGCTCCAATGATAGCTACCCATTGCCACGCATCGATCAGTTGGTGGATTCAACAGCGGGTCATCAGTTGTTAAGCTTCATGGATGCCTTTTCAAGGTATACTTAGATAAAGATGGACGAGACAGATCAAGAAAAAACATCCTTCATCACTAGTCAGGATTTGTTTTGTTATAAGGTAATGCCTTTTGGTTTAAAGAACGCAGGGGCAACTTATCAAAGGTTGGTCAATCACATGTTCCAACAACAAATAGGACGAAATGTGGAGGTTTATGTGGATGATATGCTGGTGAAAAGTTTGGATGAGAAAAACCATTTGGACGACCTCCAGGAAACCTTCAACACGCTAAGGCAATATAACATGAAGTTGAATCCTAGCAAGTGCGCCTTTGGAGTTTCGTCGGGAAAATTCCTTGGTTTCATGGTTTCGCATAGAGGAATTGAAGCAAATCCCGATAAAATTCAGGCGATCTTGGATATGACGCCACCGGGGAATATTAAAGAAGTCCAATCCCTCACTAGACGAGTCGCCGCTCTAAACAAGTTTGTTTATAAAGCAACTGATAAGTGTTTGTCATTTTTCAAGGTTTTTAAAAAGGCATTCGAGTGGATAGGCGATGTCAGAAGGCTTTCCAAGATCTCAAGACCTACCTAACCACAGCTCCACTGCTAAGCCCATCCGTGCCTAGTGAAGAATTATATTTGTATTTGGCAATGTCCCCATATGCAGTAAGCTCAGCCTTGATCATGGAAGAAGAAAAGGTATAAAAGCCAGTCTACTACACAAGCTGAGCTTTGAGAGGGGCAGAAAGACGATATCCAATGATGGAAAAATTGGCCTTTACTTTGGTTACAGCTTCAAGGAAGTTGAGGCATTATTTTCAAGCACACGTCATTATTGTCTTGACGGATCATCCATTAAAGAAGGCGATGAATAAGTTGGAGGCTGCAGGACGACTGGTCTAATGGGCTATAGAACTTAGCGAATTTGATGTCAGATACCAACCAAGGAGCGCAATAAAAGCACAAGTGTTGGCAGATTTTATTGCGGAGTTCACTCCAAGCTTGGAAGAGTTAGATGAGCCGCACAAACCTCGGAGATGGGTCATCCATGTGGACAGGTCCTCCACACTACATACAGGGGGGATAGGAGTTATTTTGAAATCCCCAAAAGGAGATGGGTTGAAGTACAAAGTCCGCCTGCAGCATACATCGACCAATAATGAAGTGGAATATGAAGCCCTTCTGAAGGGGTTAGAGTTGGCGAAGTCTTTGGGGGCAGAATCATTATTCATCTATGTAGATTCTCAGCTGGTTATAAGCTAAGTGAATGAAATATACAAGGCAAAAGAAGAATGCATGAAGAAATATCTTAATAAGGTAAGACGCCTTGTAAAAAAATTTAAGGAAACTAGTTTCATTCAGATACCAAGGAAGGAGAACATGAAGGTAGACACTTTAGCAAAAGAAGCTAAAGCATATGTTAAGGCATATGTTTCATTCAAGCTGATGTTAAGGCATATGTTAAGGTCTGTAATCAATGTCAATGTTTCAGTACGTTCCTAGACAGCCATCGGAGTATCTTACCCTAATAATGGCCCCTTGGCCTTTTGCACAATGGGGTTTGGACATATTAGGCACCTTTCCAACTAGAACCAAGAAGATGAAGTTTTTGGTGATGGGGACAAACTATTTCACTAAGTGGGTGGAAGCTGAACCCTTATAAAAAATTACATAAAAAAATGTCAAAAATTTCATTTGGAAAAGCATTGTATGAAGGTTTGGAGTACCAAGAGCACTAGTGTCTGATAATGGACTACAATTCGACAACACACCCTTTAAGGAATTTTGTGAACAACTTGGAATCAAGAATCACTACTCCTTACCCTCCCCACCCACAAGCCAACTAGCAAGCAGAAGTAGCAAACCGATTCTTGTTGAAGATCATCAAGTCTCGGCTTGAAGGGGTAAAGGGAGTATGGCCGGATGAATTACCAGGTGTTTTATGGGCTTACAGAACAACAGCAAAGACCCCCACAGGGGAAACTCCTTTCAAACTAGCTTATGGGAGTGAAGAAGTCATACCTGCGGAAGTGCATAAGGCCAGCCATAGAGTGATGAAGTATCAAGATGAAGAAAACAAGAAACAACTTTGTCTTAACCTCGATCTTATTGACGAGGTAAGAAAGGACGCGAAGAAAAGAATAACAAGGTATGAAAACCTTATGGCTAAGCAATATGATGCCATGGTAAAGCCCAAGCACTTCAACATTGGGGATCTCGTCCTAAAAAGGGTTTCTTTGGCTACAAAAAACCCAGCCCACGAGAAGCTGGGACCAAATTGGGAAGGACCTTACAGGGTTATCAATTGCAAAAAGCAAGGATCCTACTACTTGGAAGCTCTGGATGGACGAAAGCTAAAACACCCTTGAAATATTGAACACTTAAGAAGATACTACCAATAAAGGACGACCATGGACGAGCATTGCCAAAGACGAACGCCATGGACGTTTGAAGTAATTGTTTGTGTTATTCTCATATTTGCTTATTACAACTTTGTTTTAGATGCTTATGGACGAATTTGTGTTTAAGCATTTTTAATTCCCTAAAAGCACTAACTCTTAAGAATGTGCCATGCATATGGACAAATATTGGCAAAGCGTGGATTTCCAAGTATATATATGATGTATTTCCATGTATGATTGTGTAGGAATCATTCATTCTTGTAATTTCGTTTGAAATAATCCACAGAAAACAAACCAAAGACGAATAAAATTCTTGGACGCAAGGATGTACCGTCCATAAGTTTTCCTTAAAATAAGGATAAAGCAAAAATAAGACACATTCGTCCAAACCAAGAGACGAGTTGAAGACAACATGTTAACCCAGCATGGATGAGGGAATGCTCAACCCAGCCATGGACGAGGAAATGCACACATGAATAGTCCATTGGATAAGATATCAACTAAAACAACCCAATCTTGGACGAGTGAAAAAAGTTGAATTTTTTAAGTGGACAAAAAATCAGCAACTTATCCAAAAACAAGCAAAGAATTGTCCAACCAATGGACGAGAAATAATGCTGAATTAAATGAGACCAACACAAAAACACCATTCATGGACGAGTTATGTTGAATTCAAAGAATAAAAAAGGAGCTGAACGTGAACAGGTCCTAATCATGGACGAGCCAAAATTAAGATTACTATCTGGGATGCAAAACAAGTTCGTCCATGCAATTTTTTAGTAAATAAAAGATAAAGCAAACATGCATTTAATAATAAAAAAAGGTGAACAACCTACGTCCAAAAACCCTTATATAAAGTTGAAATTAACAAGGCAAATTGTTTAAAAAGACGTCCTAAAACTATGGACGAGATAAGTGTACTTCAGTTACATCTAATGGTCCAAAACAACAGACCAAATAAAAAAAAAAAAGAGATAAAATTAAATATAAAAAGCTATCTTCACTAGGGAGGATCAATACTGGGGTCATCTTGATTTGGCTGGGTGGTGGCATCGTCCTCAATATTAACATCTGAGCTCGTCTGGAGGAGGGGTGCTTGTAGCAGCACCACTAAGGTTAAGCTTAATAGAACTAAAGTCGAGCTCAGGGAAATTCTTCATAGCGTCCATCCTGAAGTCTTCAAACCCAGTTGCATAGTTTGCGTCTAATAAATCAGTGTACTGTTTGGACGCCTTATACTCTGCTACTGCGTCTCCCTTAGCTTTCTCAAGAAGGGCACTCAACTCGTCATTCCTTTTTTGGAGATGATCAAGACGAGTGTCCTTCTCTATGACATCAGTCTTCAACTCTTCAATATGGTTCTGCAGCTCCTTTGCCTCGTCTTTGGTCTTAGTCGCCACCTCAACCCACCTTTTGCTCTCGTCCTTAACCTCTTGTATCCTCTTCTCCAGCAGGTGTTAGGAAATATACATGTTTGTATCGCATACAAAACATACGCAGCGAAAAATAAATGGATCTACTTCATTCGCAATTGATAACATGTACTATGTAGGTTTCAGAATATAAGAACAAGAGAGTGTACCTTGATGCGGTGAAATTCAAAACCGAATGAAGAAGTACTCGGGAAAACTTTCAATCTTCACTCCAATTCCACTTGATGCCCAAGATGTGTGGTCTCTCAATCAGTTCTATGTTTTCTAGAGAGAATATGAAAGAGTATCTCTCTCCCTTATTTTCATCACTTTTTTACATACAAACCATTTCATTTGTTTCATAAAATTCTGTATGTTTCTCTCCACATAACTGATTATCTAATTGGGCTAGCCTTTTGGGCCTTCCCAATAGGGCTTTAGTGTGTGGCTTGGAGTGGGACCAAAAGGGAACAAATAAGACACTAGCTCCAATGGGCCTTGGGCTTTTCTGTCAACTCTTGACAAGTCCAAAGTTACCATTAATTATATTTAATACCACTATATAAATATAATTGCACTCTAGGCCTCATTAATAAATTATATCCCAAGATTTTATTATACATGCAACCCCTTCATAAAATATTCGTAGTAATATAAAGTCATGAATATAGACTGCCACTTTGTGAATTACTACATCTTAATCCTTGAGTACCCGGTTTAATCCTTTTAAGTTATTCACCATATATTTATAAAATCCAATTTCATAAATATATACTTTAGTCTTACTAAAGTGGTTAGGCCTAACTCTCTGAATAACTGAACCCATTAAACTTATCTCAAGAGAATATTTTATATCTCCGTTAAGAGACTATGAATTCCATCTTGAGAATATATGTTCCATCAACACTAAATGTGGCTGCCCAACATACTGAGGTTTTGACCGTTACTTTAGATCTCACTCCTGATATATCAAAGCAACCTACATTTCATGATCAGGTCTATTATTCTCTCAGGATTAAGAGTTCATGTGAATACAAGTCGTGAGATTTATTATTCAGTTGACAGTCGTTAGGAGAATAATAAATTTCACAGCGGTCCAGTTCAATATGTCTTAACTCTTAAAACATATCAACATATTAACTAGAAGTCACCACTTCCATGATCAAGAAAAATCATCGTAGTTAATATGTTATAGTCTTCGCAGATGAAATGCCCAATTTCATCATCGACTACGAACCAAAATTCTGAGTTTACAAAGAACTTGTGATCTATATCTTCTGTGATTAAATCACATAAATCACATACTATGCATCTCATGGACTATTTGATAATGTCCGAATATTCATGTTACCATTATTTTAGATAAGAATAAAACAACTTTATTAAACACAATATTAAACCATACATGATTTCTCACATAATGTCATACATAATATCACACATAGCATCATACAATAGGATTTAAGGGCACATATCCTAACAGCAGGATCCTCGTTTTGTCCATTTTCGTTGCTTGTCTAGACGCGGCAATGAACTTAGACATTGCCTGCACAAGAATTTCTGTTAAACAAAACGCATGATTATATAATTGATAAGATGAGATAAAAGGAAGAGAGAGAGTATACTTTGAAGAGGTCATGAACACCAGAGTGCTCAAACTCCTTCAAAGACATGTCATAGCATGCTACCACGTCCTAGTCAATCACAACCTTCTCAAACCTCTCCTAAGCCAAGTCTTCATTTTCTATAAGGTTTTGAGGGACTCAACAAGAGGGCTGGGACGAAACAAGCACCTGGGTAGTTGACGGAACATCCATGGACGGAGGATCAAGAGGCTCAGAATCAACATCATGGATATGGACGAAGGGCTACTGGGTAGGAAGGACAATAAGGATGGGCTTAACAACCCCAGGCTTGGACGACCCATGCTTAGCTTTTCTCTTCCTGCATTGACTTGGAAGATTCCCCAAGTCAATCCCCCTAGACAAACTTTTTCTCTTGTCACCTGCTGATTTACGAGGCTGGGATTGAACCCCCTGCATAACTACCTCATTCATCACTTCCTTGCCTTTATTTTCTTTCATTGTGGCCATCCCTAAAAAAAAAAAAGAGTGTGTTAGTTTAAAAAAAGAAAAGAAAAAAGAGTGTGTTAGTCAAAAAAAAAATATATATGAATGAAATGAAAAGAAAACTTACGTCTACGCACAGTGAGCTTGTGGGCAATGGCCTCAGTAGACGGCTCAAGACCTAACCCCTAGGCAGCAAGGCATCTAAGACTGACCAAAAAATGGAAAGTCCTGTCAGTGTATGGTCGTGCCTTTTGAACTTGTTCAAGATAGAACCTACCTAAATAAGGTCGTCTAACACCTACACAAAAAAGAGAAAAAGAAAAAAGAGGAACTGTTAGATAAGAACGATAAAAAATAATAACATGAAAAATATTAAGATAAACAACCTCAAGCATACCTTCAGGACAAAAGTTCCCTAACTTTCCTGTGTAGGGACCAAACGGATCCCTGTCAACCTCAACTAGGTTCCCAGCCCAGAAACCAGAGACGAAGAAGAACTTCGCCTTCCAGTTTCTATCTGAGGTGACTAAGGATTTTATCAATCTATAATCTTTCCCTCTAGCTGTGAGTGAATTGATAGAAGCTAAGGGATTGGTTAATTTCGGAAGGTTTGTAGCAATAAAGGAACTTGTCCACGGTAAGAGGACAGTCCCCATCGAACGCCTCCCTCCACAAAACTTGCATAGAGACAATTAGCCTCCATACATTGGGATTGAATTGACAAATACCTAAGCCTAACCTAGTGAGTAACTCTCTAGCAAAGGCATTAAGAGGCAACCTCAAACCCCCCAAAAGGTTAGCCTCGTAAATGCCAACGCCAAAGTGGGGTTGGCAACACCACTCACCACGCATAATTAACCTAGGGTTTAGGTTATCAGGGATCTGGTACCAAGTCTTAAGGGACTCTAACCTTTTCTCGTCTGTCTTGGAGGCAATCCTTATAGCACAACTATAAACGATCTCAACCTCGTCCTAGACGGTGGACGAGGGAGCACTTGTGCTAGCCCTTGACCCAGACTCAATTCTCGTCCTAAGTTCTTCCTGAAGAACCTCCAAAGGAACTCCAGAGACATCAGACGCATACTCGTTTGTGGTGTTTCCCCCACTACTACTGTTGCTACCACTACTACTGCTATCACTAGAACCACTAAAACTACTAGGTTCATGATACTCATCTATGGCTTTTTCGACGCTATTGCTAGATGAGGAAAGGACAATCTCAGTTATTTTTTGAGAAAACTTAAAACCTGAGGACGAGAGTGAGGAAAGTACCTGGATCTAAACGATGACTATGGACGCAGGAAACTTCTAGACGAGGTGCTAAGACGAGGAATGTCAACAGGAGAAAATTTCAAAAATAAAGAGGATAGCGTAGGAATTCCACTATTTATAGGTGAAAGACTTTAGTACTCGAAACAACACAACCAACCAAAAGTTGACATATGGCATACTCCTCGAAAAGTGAGTCGACGCGAACATTCACCAACAAGATCGTGACACGTGGCGAACTTAGTCTTCGGCATAAATACACACGTCCAAAGAATGGCATTAGGCTATATACTTCCCTGGACGACCCACGTATAAGGGGCAACTGATAGTGTATCAAATCAATCCAACTCCACACTTGTTCGTGGGGGTCGTCCAAGGAAGGAATAGAGGATGACTTAGCCTGAGAATCTTGTCCAAGCAAGGTCCTCTGCCTTTGGAGACCCTTGGACGGCCAACAAGGATTCTAGGCGTGGGTATCGTATGTGACCTCTGGACGAGGTCTATATCCTTAGAATGCAAGTCCAAAATTGAAATGTATTGCCACGAAACCTCCTCCAATGACAATTATGGAATGTATGATCAAATACTACAACTTCCATCGCAGTTATGGAAGTTAACTCCGAACCTTCCGACTTCCTCTAACATAGGAGAAGTTATTAAGTAAGTAACCGCTCACAATGTGCACTATAAAAACAATCATTGAGAACAAGAAAAGGTATGGAAAAAAATTTTCCAAGTAATTTGGAGTTCCATAACCTTAGACATATACTGACTTTATCATCGGAGGGTTTTTGGCCGGTCCTCCCCGGTCACCTTTGATTGCGTGTTCATTCTCTTCAGATTTTCCAGAATTTTCTTACCATCGATGCCTGAAACATTCAGTCTACTGATTTTATCGTGCATCATCATGTAGTAATGTTAATTTGTTTAAAGGAAGTTGTAGCCTTAGGGTCCGTTCGGTTAGAGGAGTGGAAAAGTGAGAGGATGGAAAATTGTGGGAGGATGGAAAAGCAGGAGGATGGAAAATATTTAGTTTTCCCTCTTATGTGTTTGGTTGGAGGGGTGGAAAAGTGAGAGAGTGGAAAACTCTTTTGTTCGGTTGGAGAGAAAAAGGTAAGGATCGAAAATGTAATTTATATAAATTGACTATTATACCCTTGTTTCATAATATGTAAGAAATAGATTTATTTGTACTCATTAAATAATATAAAATTTATCATATCATATATATAAATTTTTATTATTATTTTTATTATTATAATGTAAAAAAAAAAAAATTTCAGGTCGAAGAAAAAAAAAAAGAAAAAAAAAAGAACAACGTTCATCACGTTGAAGAACAATGTTCATCAGGTTGTTCACGTTCATCACATTGAAAAAAAAAAAAAAACCCAAACGTTCAGGAGGTCACGCTGAAGAAAGGAAAGAAAAGAAAAGAAAAAAAAAGAAAAAAAAAAAGAAAAGAACGTTCATCACGTTGAAGAGAAAAAAAGAAAAAGAAAACAAAGGTTCAAGAGGTCACGTTGAAGCAAAAAAAAAAAAAAAAAAAAAACAAACGTTCTTCAGGTCACATTGTAAAAATTAAAAAAAAAACAAAAAAGAACGTTGAAAAAAAAAAAAGTAGGAAGAGGACATTTTTGTAGAAGTGCTACTATAGAACTTTTATCTCCAGATTTTCCTTCTGATTTGGAAGGAAAAAAAATGTGGGCCCGGAGAGAAAACTTTCTCTCAAGTTTTTCATCCTTCCTATTTTCCTTCCCCAAATGAACAGTGGAAAACAGTATTTTCTATCCTATTTTCCTTCCTTTGTTTTCCATCCTCCCTGTTTTCACTCCAAACGAACGGAGCCTTAGGCTACCAATTTTGTAGCTAAACTTTGTCATTTCTATTATATAAGTATTGATACGAATGCCTTAAAAGACATCAAAAAAACTCAATAAATCTCAATGTTGGTCATGGAAATATGCACTAAAAAAATGACATAAAATATCATTTTAAAATAAGTGTAAGTTTGAAGAAACAATTAATGGAATTAATAAAATCCTAAAAACAAATAGAAATAACTGCAAAGTGTGTAATATAAAAAAGGTGAAGATGAATTACAAGTTTAAAACTTGTGTTAACGACGTATCGTTGTAGATAGTGAAGGAGTATCTCGCAAAGAAGAATTAGCTAGCAACATTGGGTCTACCAATCATGTCGAAATTGAATCATTTGTTGGTAATGCTTCTGATTCTCCCATTGCCTTTCTACTCTCTACTCTCTTCATAGATAGCAAAAATAAATAACACATAAATAGAAAGTTGTTGTCTAATAACACATAAACGACACACACCATCGGTTGAAATTCAATCTTAACTATCCCAAAAAAAAAAAAAAAAAAAAAAAAAAAAAAAAAAAAACTGATAAAGTATCTCAAAAAAGAAAAAAAAAAAATGAGAAAGAAACCTAAAGAACATTTAAAGCCTGTTTAGTATTGGCTTTAGCTTTTAGTTTTTATGTATAAATTTTTAAAACCTTACTTTTCTCTGTTTTTTCTCACTTTTTCAAAATTTTTCAAGGTACAAGTATGTTTTAGCATGCTTTTAGCAAGCTGTTCCCAAAACAAACACTTAGAGAAAAGAATCAACAAGGTTAAAAGCATCCTTTGCAATAGACTATGCCAATCTCTATATATATAATAATAAGTAAAACTGAGTGAAAATCTAATTAGATTTCAAATTGGAATTAAATTAGATTATAATTTTATGTCATGTGTCCCATCTGATCTAAGTTTTTAAATTTTTGTGCCAAGTAAGTTAATTCAAAGTAAAAATTGGATTTCAATTAGAGTTTAATTTTATGCCATGTGTCTCATCTAATCTAAATTTTTTAATTTTTATGTCAAATGAGTTAATTTAGCGTAAAAAATGAGGAGTCCAATATAAGTAAACCATAAAAAAATAATTTTTGAATGATTTTATATTCATGAGCCTTTTTTTTTTTTTTTTTGTATAACTAAAAACAATTCAAATATATATATATATATATATATATTTGTAGGGACACAATTTTGAGTTACCAGCCCAACGATGGATAGATTAGCCCAAAAAGGCCCCTAAGCAATGAATTTGTAGAGAGTAGGTTGAGAATGACTGGATTAGGAATGATTCAGCTCTTCAAATGGTTGGGACTAGCTCCTCCACCATCCTCCAATTCTGTTTTACACTTGCAATCTTCTATTCGCTCTACGTCCGAGGCTCCTCTTCTCTTTCGTTCTCTCTTATTTTTTTTTTTACCCCTATCTCCCTTTTTTCCAAAAAGCCCCTTTTTTTCTTCCTTTTTTCTCCCCTTTTATACTTCCTCCCCTCCTTTCTTAGCCATCCACGTGTGGATCGTTTACTTCCTCTTTGGACACTTGTCCCCCAGTTTTTTCCTGAAGTTGCTTCGTAAAAGCAACGGGACACTTTGCTACTGTTCAGATGTCTTCTCCACATAAATGCGGCCAGAAGATTAGCTGTGGGGCATTCAATGCGGGGTTGGCAGCCTTTCTCTTTGATATTTTGGGATATTTTCTGGATGTGTGGCTCTACTACGTTCAACAAAGCCAGTGGAGATTTCTGGGGCACTTTTCTGACCGGCCGGTTTTCAAGGTTTATCTATACCTCGACCGTCCGAGGTGTTAATGTTCTCGGACAGACGGTCGATCTCTCCCAAGTTTTGTTCAGATTCCCCCCCGCTTATCTCGGTCATTATAGATCAGACTAAGTAGTCCTCAGCTGGGCCATGGTCCTCGGCGTGCCATTTTGGTCCAACACGTGGGCCTATGATTCTCGTTATTTGGGCTCCACACCCAGGCCCATCATCCCTGTCGATATTTTTGTCCCCACAATATTAATAGCTAAAGTTAAGAGAAAATTCAATTAAATTCTAAACTGGGGTCTAATTTTGCGCCATGTGTCTCATCTAATTTTTAAATTTGTGTATCAAGTGAACTATTAGATGCAAAAATTAAAGAATCTAAATTCAATTAGATTCTAAGTTGAATTTTAATTAGAGTTCAATTTTGCGTATGTGTTCCATCTAATTTTTATTTATTTATTTTTGTGGCAAGTAAATTATTGAATGCAAAAACAGAAAAGTTTAGATCTAATTAGATTTTAAATTATATATATGTAATTGTGATTATTTTTAAATGTATTCTTGTATATGCACGAAATTACACATTAGTTAAAAGTAACCAATGTCCATAACCTTACATTAGTCTCTGGTTGTCCGCTTTGAGGATACACTGTACGTCAAGGAAAAAAAAAAAAAAAAAAGAGTCCAACAAAAGGCAAATACATCTCAAAATAATCATTTCCTCCAAAAAAAAAAAAAATCGCAGAATAATCATAGATCAAAATTCCGATTTCCGAAAAACAGGAATTCAAAAATACTCCCTGCAAAAAATTACCCAAAACCAATTTAAAACAAATTCAAATCAAAATAAATACGCTAAACAGAAACCACTTCTAACGTAACGCGCTTCTCTTTGTCGATCTCTATTCTTCTTTTGTTTTTATTTATAGTGTAACGTTTTTTCAACAAATCCTTTTGTGTTTAGTTAAAAGATATAACGCTATAAACTTTCATTGTTAAAATGCAAATATATATGGTGTTTACCATAAAACGGTATAACATTATAGCTTTTCGCTTCAAAACGTTATAATTTTTTGCTTTTAAAATGTGAATGTGCCCTTTCTCAAAAAAAAAAAAAAAAATGTGAATGTGCCAAAAGTTTGAGCGGGGATTTATATTTTACGGGGCAAAACATGAGATGCTTAACTTTGTCTAAAGTTTCGGCTTAAGGGTGTGAACATGTTGGGTTTAAACATTGATGTGGGCAACTGGGCAAGAGAAAAGTTGCAGACTTGGGCTTAGGATTTAGATGTCGTAGGCTGGTTTTAAGGGAAATGGTCTTGTTTCGGATTGGGCTTGCTAAAAGGCTGAGGTTTGAGCTTAAAGCGATTGGGCTTGATAGGATATAAATTGGTCTAGTCATCTGGGTTGGACCTGGTCTAACCCAGTCCCATTTATCTCATCACAATCCACTGATTAGAGTATGGAAAATAGAAAAGTGAAAAGATAGAAAATTGTGAGAGAATAGAAAAGCGAGAGGATAGAAAATATTAAATTTTTCTCGTTTGTGTTTGGTTGGAGGGGTAGAAAAGTGGAAAGATGAAAAACTTTTTTGTTTGGTTGAGGAGATAAAAAATGAGAAGATAAAAAATAAAGTTGATATAAATTTACCATTATGTCCTTACTAAATATATATATATATATATATATAAAAACACATTTATCATTAAAAGAAATTTGTGTGGACACTTAAATTAATTTATTTATAACGTAAGAAAATCCTAAAAGAATATTAAAAAAATAAAAATAAAAACAAACAAAAAGAACCTACGTGTACTGTGCAAAATTTTATCCAAAAAAAAAAAAAAAAAACCAAAACCAAACCAACGTTAACTTATTGTGCAAACCAAAAGATATTTTATCCTGGCAAAAAAAAAAAAAAAAAGAAGCTAAAAGTAGAAAAAGACAAAAAGTTGGCCATTGAATGGAAAAGGGCAACGTGGGGAAGTGCTATGTATAAAGATGAGGGTATTTGTGTAATTTATTACCCACATTATCTTTTCTCTTTAGTTTTACTTTCAAATTGGGAGGACAAAATTTTGTAGGCCTAGAGGAAAAGTTTTCTACACCATTTTCTTTCCCTCTTGTTTTCTCTCTTGAACCAAACAAGAGAAAATTTCATTTTCCATCATATTTTCATCTCCTTCTTTTCCATCCTCTATGTTTTTACCCCAACCAAACGGGGCCTAAGCCAATCAGATCCAACGAAATATATAAGGACCAATGAGGTTCAGACACGTCATCAGTTATCATTAATCTATTTCTTCTTCTTGCTCTGTTTATTTTGAGATAATATTTTCTAGAAAATGAGCTATTTTCCAAAAAAAAAAAAAACTATAAAACTATCTTATTTTCCTAGGTTTGGTAGCAACTTTAGAAGAATTGAAAAACAATTTATTAACTTCTATTATTTAGCTTGTTGTGTGATAGAATTGATTTCCAAAAATAGGCTATACTTCTTAAAATAAGTCATACTTTTTTTATTGACCAAAAATAGTGTAGACACTCAATTTTGCACCCATAATTTAATTAAGGAAGATAACTGAAATGACAATCCATGTACCCCAAAAATCATGATTGCATTACATGCATTAATTTATTCATTGCATATCATAAAAATGATAATGAGATTCTAACGGTTGCGACGGTATATCCAATTTCCAAATCATATCGTTGAATCAAAAGATATTGCATAATCAAGTTTGCACGATCAGCATGCATTGTGTCTAAGTAAAGTTGACCATGCATGATTAAATTAAATTAATTTTGATTTGTTAAATAATTAAAATTAATTAAATAATTTGTGATTGGTTGATAGTTTGTGTCAAAAATAGGATTGCTTGCATGAGAATAAAGGGGATAATTGGATAACAATAAAATTGTGGATAATTTGAACTTTATCAAGATTTATTTTAGATTATTTATCTACAAGATAATTGTTGCTGAAAAGACCTGAATTATCCAAAAAAGAAATAAAAATTTAAGAATAGGAATTGAAAACATGTCTAAGTGCAAGACCTGGCTCAAAAAAACCTAAAAAAGGAGTCCAAAATGCACTCGAACATGAAAGTGCGATTAGCATCCAAGAGTACCATTCGGCACTTTTGGAGTGTCGATTGGCACTTTCAAAGTGCTGAATGGCCCAACGCTCTTCGGATGACAATAAGGCACATCATTTTTGACTTTTTTGCAGAAAGACGTGTCTCGATTCGCATTCTACTCATCGTTATTTATTTTTTTAGCATTCTGGCCTCTATAAATAGAGACTGGATCTCATTTTTGACTTTTTTGCAGAAAGACGTGTCTCAATTCGCATTCTACTCATCGTTAGTTATTTTTTTAGCATTCTGGCCTCTATAAATAGAGACTGGATCTCAAAATTCAGCACACTCTTTTATGCTCTCAGAGAGACACTTTCTCATACCTCTAAATTTCTCATATTTCTAATCCTCATTTTGATATTCTCTCAAGCTATGATTTTTAGGTTTTAAAGATAATTGCATAAATTTCTTTGAACCCTAAAATATCCTCTCAAGAAGAAGAGTTCTTCATGCAAGAGGTTATTTCTTATTAACCCTTTTTTCTTATATTGCTCTTGTTGTGATGATGCATGTTTATTTATTTTAGTGTAGTTGTGTCAAATATTCATATCATGAATTGTTAACTTATTTTGTTGAAACATGTTCTTGATTTTTTTTTTTTTTTTATTATTGTTATGATCTCTTGCTTAGTTTCAAAATCTACATGTTATCAATTCTTTAAAAAAAAAAAAAAAAAAAAAAACAAAAACGGATCTACATCTTCCTTAGATGTAGATTTGAATTTTCTTAAATCAAAAACGGATTTGCATCTTCCTTAGGTGTAGATCTGAATTTTCTTCAAGTTAAAAACTAATCTGCATCTTCAATAGATGCGGATCTGCATTTCTTTTCAAATTAAAAATTGATCTACATTTTCATTAGATGTAGATCTGATTTTTTTTAACATAGCAAATTTTGAAATAAAAAAAAGGATCATGAATGGTTGTGTTTGTTTTATTTAGTACACATAGCATAAATTTATTTCATGAATGAAATCCTCATGTCAAGAAATATTTTTTCATATTTTTTTATACATATAAAAACAGACTTGATTTTTTTAAATACACAAATCAGATTTTTTTTTTTATTATCACAAAACAGATTTGATCTTTTATAAATCAAAAACCAATTTTTCTCAATTCTCAAAAAACAAATATGATATATTTTCAAATCAAAAGATTTTGTTTTCTTTAATAAGCACAGATTTGAATTTTTCTCTTAAAAACAAAAACCAATTTTTTTCAAGTTCTCAAAAACAGATCTGATTTTTCTAAATCAAATTCAATTTTTTTACAACACAAATCTGAAATTTTTTTTTTTACAAAGAAGAGGATGTATTCATAAATAAACTTGTGTGATTTATTTATTTATTTATTTTTTTCATGTGTGCAACATATCATTCATGTCATGCATAAAGGATAAATTGATCATAAGAGTTTAGAAGATCAGATTCTATTTGGGCGGAATGGATGCCTAACACATTCCCATTTCGTAATTTAGCCTTCGAATTTAGAGTCTTTGGATAGGTAGACTTAGATTTTATCTTTGTCTTTATTTATTTTGGGTAGATTGTAACTAGAACAAAAAGCCATATATTTTTGGTAGTTTATAACTAGGACCCAAAGCCATGTAATTTTCAATTTATCAAACATGTATTTTTTTTAATCAATGAAATGAAACAATTCAATCATGTATAGTTATATTTAGTTTTATATATATATATATATATATATATATAAAATAAGTAACGACTTCACACCACTTTCTCGAAAAGAAAGGTGTCCTAAAAAGCACTATCATTTTTTTTTTTTTAATTTTGAGAGGCATTTTGACGGGAAATTATACAGTTCTCTAGTAGACCACGTCATCTGTTTACCATTTCACTAAAAAACTCTTATTTGTTTAAAATTGCTGAGTTAGTGTTTTAAAAAAATTTCTAACTTTGTAATTTTAAACAAATGTGAGTCTTTTACTTGTCCAGAACTAAAAATTTCTCGCTTTTGAAGGTCTCTCACAAATAGTTTTTTTTACTCATTTTTTTAGATGTTACCAAACCTGACAAATTATCTTTACACATTCTATCCAAACAAACAAGCGGTTTAATTCTCTCTTAAACTTATCAGCCGTGAATCTGAAATATACAACCCTCTTGCTCTCTCCTCTTATGGCTATGGCTCACCTTGAGCTCGCCGTTCACTACTCTCCACCACCCTTCTCGACGATGGTGATTCCTGAGTTCACCGCCCCCCCTCTCTCTCTCTATCTAGCTATCTCTACCTCACTTTTATTATTATTATTTTTTTTATTTTAGCTATTGGTGAGAATACCTCTCCCTATTGTTGTTTGTTTGTGGGCTTAGGGATTGGTTGATTTAGGGATTGATTGCTCTGTTTCTAGAGATTTTGGTATTTGGGTTTGGGGGTTTTAAGAAAAAGAGGATTTTTGTTTTGGGTTTTGTTCCAAAATGGGTTTGAAGTCTGATGTTTGTATTTGTGCTGTTGTTTGTGGGTGCATGTGAATCTGTGTTCATGTTTTGGTCTGGGATTTTTGGGGGTTTTAGGTTTAACATGCCTGTGTGTGTGTGCGCGCTCTGTATGCGTTAGCTCAAATCCCTGTGTGCTACTATGATATTGATGCATATGATAATACTAGATGGCAATCAATTTGTGCTTGGTCGTGTGTGTGTCTCTCCGTTTGTGATGATTTTTGCTTTCAATTTGGATCCTCTGCTTGGTTCTATTACCATATTTTGTTCCCGGATTAGGTAGTGTCGTCGGATAAGGTTGTTTGGAGCCCTATTTGATTTCCCTTTCTCTTTCTTTATGCTTTGCCACTTGCTGATGTACTACTGCTGCTCTTCTTCTTTACTTCTTGTCACTTATTCATGATTTAGCCAAAAAGAATGCGGGACTTAACTTTAAAAGATGATTCTCCAAAAAAAGAAAAAAAAAAAAAAACTTTAAAAGGATTTGTTTAAATATTGTGCAATTAAGGTTATCGTTTTATTGTAGTGCAGATTTAACAGTAACAATACTGTATTGTATGGTACTCCTTTATTGTTTTTTTGTTTTGTTTTTTGTACTATAATCCGTAAGTATTAAGAGCACAACCAATTATACGAAACGCAATAGATTTTATTAATCATTTAGCTTGGTGTATAATTGACTTACTGAAGTGAATGCAGGGATTATTTTGATGTTAAATTTGGATATGAATTAGGAAGAAAGAGCCATTAGGTGCCTTTCAAAAGAGAAGGATACTTTTTTAAAACTATTTTGTGAAAAAATTTATTCCTATTCGAAGTTTCAAAGTATAAGAAGGCATATATTTTGATGTTTCATTTTAATTTAGGAATAATAGAGGCGGTTGCAATATTTTCATGAGATGTCAAAGAAATGAAAAGTACAAAATAAGACTATTACTTTATTGTTATCTTTGAAGGTTCTATCTACTTGGCTTTTTGACATGAGAAGGAATGATATTATATTCATGAGCAAAGAGGTAGTCAATCTGACTCCGTGCAAAGCATACAAGACCAAGATGGAAACACACAAGGTAGTGGTGAAACACTTTGAAAAATATAGAAGAATAATGTATCAAGCTTTTTTGTGTCCCTTCTTATTTAATAGGAGAACAAAGGGATCGAATTGGCAAAACAAGCATCTTTGTTTGTATGTTACTTATTTGGACTTAGGTTCCATGTAAAGTAGTATTTTGTATGCTAATGTTTGATGTATTTCCCTTGATATTAAAAAAATTTCTAGGGCTTTTAAATGAATTGAAGCCAAAATGTTTAAATTGAAACCTAAATTAATCTTGATGTTGCTTTTTAATTGGATGAGAGCAATAAGGAGTGTTTTTTTTTAATGGTTTAATTTTGGAGAGGCTGAACAGACTATTTTTCCTGGGTTTTTGGGGTTGATTTCAATAGGGGGTTTTAGAGCTATTTTGAGTATGGTTTTCAAACCTAGACCGGACCGGACCGTACGGTTTGACTAGAAAAATCGCGATCCTCTTAGTTTTGCGGTTTTTTTAACTTCAAGAATCGCTCTATGGGAAAAAGTAGGGGCTCGTGCAAACCGTGGTCGAACCGTACAGTTCTGAGAATCATGATTTTGAGAATGGAATGGTGACTATTTGGTGTTGATGAAAATGGGTAAAAGGAGAAAGGCTTAGGTCACAAGCCTTGGGAACAGAGGAAATCTACCAAAGGTATGAGGTTTTTATACAAGATCCTTATGGTTTTAGGGATGGTTACCAATTCTCATCCACAACCATCACTGGCCCTAAACACATAAAAGTCTCGTATAATGAGACTCACTTTCCCCTATTGAGCAACCGTGATTAGCAACTAAAGGGTAGACACAAAAATCCAAAAAATCCTACCCTCCATCCCTACGGCCTTGTTGCTACCCTCATTCAATTCATGTTGAGGTTCTACTTTTGGAGCTTTAGAGAGATTGAAGTTATTGTTTTTCAAATGGAATGGTCACTGTAGGGACAGGAAATTAGGGTTTGTACCTCCCACATAAGATGGTCATTCTTCTGAATAGGAGAGAAAAAAAGAGTTTTTATATGAGGTCCTTAAGGTTTTAGGAGGGTTGTGGATAGGAATGGATGAGGATGAGGATGACTCACCCATTCTTATTCAAAACCCCTTTTAAAACCTTATAGACCATATAAAAACCATAAAAACCTTCACTTTCCCAGTGATTAGTAGTAATCAATAGGAGAGAGAGAAAAAAGAAAAGAAAAAGAGTTTTTATATGAGGTCCCTAAAGTTTTAGGAGGGTTATGGATAGGAACGGTGGCATCACCCATGCTTATCCAAAACCCCTTCTAAAACATGAGGGGCCCATATAAAAGAGAATACATTCTATCCGGAGGTGGCGTAAAGCAGTTGTTTTACGCCACCAGTAATAAAGTGCCACGTTACCCAAAAACTTTAAATTTAATACACCTCATTACACCTGATTATAACCCACATAATATCCCAAATTTGCTCCCAAACTCAATCACGTTCTTCTCTCTGATCCCTTTCATCTCTGTTTCTCTCTCCCACTCATCAAAACCCAACGACGGTCTTCTCCTTGCACCCACACCACCTCCGATCTGCCATCACCCAATGATAATGCTCCAACAACCGGCTGTGCATTTCAGCCACCCACCTCTGTTTATTAGATCAGGTAAAATTTTGATATCCCTTTCTTTAATTGAATTTTCCCCCCTTCCTTGTTATAGATCTTAATAATTGTTGTTGGGTATGGGTCTCTCTCTAACGTCTTTTTTTTTTTTTTTTTTGCTGAAACCCTTTAGGTCTTGTTTTGTTTCAGTTTTGATCCTTTTTATAACTAGGTTTAATGATGGATGGTAAAACTTGATAATTTTTCTTGGGTTTGAAAATTGGAGTTGTTGGGTATGGCTGAATGTGCTGTGATTGAATGGAAAGTGCACATTTGACCATACCCAACAACCCCAATTTTCAAACCCAAGAAAAATTATCAAGCTTTACCATCCATAATAAGACCCAGTTATCAAAAGGATAAAAAATGAAACAAAACAAGACCTAAAGGGTTTCAGCCAAAAAAAAAAAAAAAAAAAAAAAAAAGAGACATTAGAGAGAGGCCCATACCCAACAACAGTTACCAGAGATCTATAACAAGGAAGGGGGAAAAATTCAATTAAAGAAAGGGATATCAAAATTTTACCTGATCCAATAGACAAAGGTGGGTGGCTGAAATGCACAGCCGGTTGTTGGAGCATCATCGTTGGGTGATGGTAGATCGGAGGTGGTGTGGGTGTAGGGAGAAGACTGTCTCTGGGTTTTGATGAGAGGGAGAGAGAAACAGAGATGAGAGGGATCAGAGAGAAGAACGTGATTGAGTTTGGGACCAAATTTGGGATATTATGTGGGTTATAATCAGGTGTAATGAGGTGTATTAAATTTAAAGTTTTTGGGTAACGTGGCGCTTTATTACTGGTGGCGTAAAACAACTGCTTTACGCCACCTCAGGAAAGAATGTATTCTCCATATAAAAACCTCCTTTCCACAACTTTTGTAGAGGGAATAGTCTCTTGTCCATCATCATTCTCACGATGCTGGCAAAAGTGTCAAGCACATTTAAGCGTATAGGCCTCTTGGAGCTTAGATTGGAACTTAGTCTCAAAGAACAAGTGGATGTCTGATTGAAGTAAAGCGCATAATTTTCAAATATAATATCTCATAACTTTTACTAGAAATACTTGTAACATATAATTAAAAAAAATAAGAATAACTTAAAATTTCTATATTTTAGCAATTAGGGAAGTCAATTCGATAATGTTTATAAGTACAAATTTTACCTAATTTATATATTTGAGTTTTTTCCCCTTTTCAAATTTTATGTTTGGTTATACTATTGATCATTATATTTATTTAATTTGAAATTAATTAAACAAAGAACATCATTCTTTAACCAATTGTTAAAAAAAGATCATCATTCTTAACATTTTTTTAAGCCAAAGGACAACCATATATTTCAGTTTGATTGAAAAGTATTGAATGCTATTAATACACACAAAAGTTAATGTACAATAGAATAGGAAATAATAAATTGCTTTCTATCAATACGCCCAAGTCACTGCCCTGATTTGTGTTGTATACGTGATATTGGGAACCTAGCATTTACGGTGACATATATTGTGAATTTTGTAGAATATTTTACGCTACATTAGGCTATCTGTCCAAAATATATACACATAATAAGTTGATAACACAAATTGGGTTATTGTTTTACATAGTAATACACAATAACATGTATACATTGTTGGGAAATCATCATGTTTGCATCGCATACAAAACATACGCAGCGGAAAATAAATGGATCTACTTCATTCGCAATTGATAACATGCACTATGTATGTTTCAGAATATAAGAACAAGAGAGCGTACCTTGATGCGGTGAAATTCAAAACCGAATGAAGAAGTACTCGGGAAGACTTTTAATCTTCACTCCAATTCCACTTGATGCCCAAGATGTGTGGTCTCTCAATCAGTTCTATGTTTCTAGAGAGAATATGAAAGAGTGTCTCTCTTCCTTATTTCATTACCTTACACATACAAACCATTTCATTATATTATGAAATTCTGTATGTTTCTTTCCACATAACTGATTATCTAATTGGGCTAGCCTTTTGGGCCTTCCCAATTGGGCTTTAGTGTGTGGCTTGGAGTGGGACCAAAAGGGAACAAATAAGACACTAGCTCCAATGGGCCTTGGGCTTTTCTGTCAACTCTTGACAAGTCCAAAGTTACCATTAATTATATTTAATACCACTATATAAATATAATTGTACTCTAGGCCTCATTAATAAATTATATCCCAAGACTTTATTATACATGCAACCCCTTCACAAAATATTCGTAGTAATACAAAATCATGAATGTAGACTGCCACTTTATAAATTACTACATCTTAATCCTTGAGTATTCGGTTTAATCCTTTTGAGTTATTCACTATATATTTATAAAATCCAATTTCATAAATATATACTTTAGTCTTACTAAAGTGGTTAGGCCTAACTCTCTGAATAACTGTACCCATTAAACTTATCTCAAGGGAATATTTTATATCTCCGTTAAGAGACTATGAATTCCATCTTGAGAATATATATTCCATCAACACTAAATGTGGCTGCCCAACATACTGAGGTTTTGACCGTTACTTTAGATCTCACTCCTGATATATTAAAGCAACCTACATTTCATGATCAGGTCTATTATTCTCTCAGGATTAAGAGTTCATGTGAATACAAGTCATGAGATTTATTATTCAATTGACAGTCGTTAGGAGAATAATAAATCTCACAGCAGTCCAGTTCAATATGTCTTAACTTTTAAAACATATCAACATATTAACTAGAAGTCACCACTTCCATGATCAAGACAAATCATCGTAGTTAATATTTTATAGTCTTCGCAGATGAAATGCCCAATTTCATCACCGACTACGAACCACAATTCTGAGTTTACAAAGAACTTGTGATCTATATCTTCTGTGACTAAATTACATAAATCACATACTATGCATCTCATGGACTATTTGATAATGTTCGAATATTCATGTTACCATTATTTTAGATAAGAATAAAACAACTTTATTAAACACAATATTAAGTCATACATCATTTCCCACATAATGTCATACATAATATCATACATAGCATCATACAATAGGATTTAAGGGCACATATCCTAACAATCTCCCACTTGCCCTAAAGACTATTGTGCACTAATCTAACTCCCATTCCCTCCAAATGTGACTCAAAGGTTCTTTGAGGCAAGGCTTTGGTAAAGGGATCTGCTAGATTATTTGCACTTTCAATCTTTGCCACCACCACATCTCCACGAGCAACAATGTCTCGAATGATGTGGTACTTCCTTTCAATATGCTTTCCTTTCTTATAATTCCTTGGATCTTTGGATTGTGCAACCGCTCCACTATTGTCACAAAATAATGTAATAGGAACTTGCTCCATTCTCACTACACCAAGATCAGAAAGGAATTTCTTGAGCCAAACAGCTTCCTTTGCCGCCTCACAAGCAGCAACATATTCAGCTTCCATGGTAGAGTCCGCAATATAAGATTGCTTAACACTCCTCCAACTTATGGCTCCACCTCCTAAGGTGAATACACATCCTGACGTGGACTTTCTGAAATCTAGATCTGATTGAAAGTCTGAATCTGTATAACCAATGGGAATCAAATCCTCACAACAGTAAACAAGCATATAATCTCTCGTTCTCCGTAGATACTTGAGAATATGCTTTACAGCTTGCCAATGTTGTGGTCCTGGATTTGATTGATATCGGCTGACCATGCCAACTGAAAAACAGATATCCGGTCTAGTACAAAGCATTGCATATATGAGACTTCCTACTGTAGAAGCATAAGGAACTTGTCTCATCATATCTACTTCCTCTTGAGTCTTAGGCCTTTGGTCATCAGACAGAGGAACTCCATGTCTGAAAGGAAGTAATCCTTTCTTAGAGTTTTGCATGCTAAACCGTTCTAGAACCTTATTTATATATCCAGCTTGTGATAAGCCTAACATCTTATTCTTACGATCTCGCCAAAGCTTGATCCCTAGAATAAAGTTAGCCTCACCCAAGTCCTTCATATCAAATTGGCTTGACAACCAAACCTTTACTGATGACATTACACCTACATCGTTTCCAATGAGTAGAATATCATCAACATAAAGCACTAGGAACATTACTACTTTGTCTTGATGTCTTTTGTACACACATGGTTCATCAAGATTTTGTTCAAAACCAAATGATTTGATTGCTTGATCAAATCTAATGTTCCATGACCTAGATGCTTGCTTAAGCCCATAAATGGACCTATTCAACTTGCATACGATATGCTCTTGGTTCTTTGCTATGAAACCTTCTAGTTGCTTCATATAGATTTCTTCTTCAAGATTGCCATTAAGAAATGCAGTCTTGACATCCATTTGCCAAATCTCATAATCATAATGAGCAGCAATGGATAAGAGAATTCTGATAGATTTAAGCATTGCTACTGGTGAAAAGGTTTCCTCATAATCAATACCTTCTTTTTGAGTATACCCTTTTGCCACTAACCTTGCTTTAAAGGTTTCAACCTTTCCATCTATCCCTCTCTTCCTCTTGTAAACCTATTTGCAACCAACAGGTTTAATGCCGTTAGGCGCCTTTACAAGATCCCAAACTTTATTGGAATACATGGAATCTAATTCTGATTTCATAGCTTGGACCCAATGATGTGCATCTATATCATTCATTGCTTCTTCATAAGTGTAAGGATCAGTTTCGGCCTCCTCTGAGATAGCCTCATAAGTCTCTCCAAGACCTATGAATCTTATAGGTGGCCTAACATTCCTCCCACTACGACAAGGCAACTGTGTATTAGACATCTCATGAGTAGTATCTTGTGGTGTATCCAATACAGCCACATCGTCCCTAGTTTCAACCATTGATTGTTCAATTACAGGTTCATTCATTTCAGCCAAAACAACTCTACTTCTAGGAGTGAAATCATTCATATAGTCATTTTCCAAGAATTTGGCATTTGTACTAACAAACACTTTATTATCTTTATAACTATAGAATAAACCTCCAGCAGTTCCTTTTGGATACCCTACAAAGAATACCACTTCTGTTTTAGACTGTAACTTGTCAGACTTTCCTTTTAACACATGTACTGGACAACCCCAAATATGGAGATGTCTCATACTAGGCTTACGCTCATTCCACAACTCTACAGGTGTTTTAGGAACAGACTTCGAAGGTACTAAATTCAGAAGATACATTGCAGTATTTAAGGCATATCCCCAAAAAGAAGTTGGTAGAGTCGAATAACTCATCATGGACCTAACCATATCTAAAAGAGTCCTATTCCTTCTTTCTGCTACACCATTTTGTTGTGGAGTTCCAGGTGCAGTCAATTGAGATAAAATCCCATTTTCAGTTAAGTAATCCTTAAAATCCCCAAGAAGGTATTCGCCACCACGATCAGATCGAATGGCCTTTATGCGTTTACCCAATTGATTCTCAACTTCAGCCTTAAACTCTTTGAATTTTTCAAAGGCTTCGGACTTTCGTCTCATTAGGTACACATAACCAAATCTAGAGTAATCATCGGTGAAAGTGATGAAGTACTCATAACCTCCTTTTGCTTGGGTTGACATAGGACCACAAACATCCGTATGAACTAATTCTAGCAACTCTTGGGCTCTTCTACCTTTTGCATTAAAAGGTCGTTTAGTCATTTTTCCTTCCAAACAAGATTCACAAACTGGAAATTCATCAAAGTCCAATGGCTCTAAGAGACCATCTTTGATCAGTCTTTGAATTCTGTTTGGATTAATATGACCCAAACGCAAGTGCCAAAGATATGCATCATTAGTAGAAGGAAACTTTCTCTTTAATGATTTTACATGAGAGTTATTATCTAATTCAGAATTGTATAATTCATGCTTATTAGGAGTTAAAATATAAAGACCATCCACAATATTGCCAGAACAGATAAACATTTTATCCTTCTTTATTACAACATTGTCTTTAAGGATAACACAATATCCAGTTTTACCTAAATAAGTTGCAGAAATTAAATTCCTACGAACATTAGGTACAAATAAACAGTCTTCCAATATTAACACCCTAGTTTCAAAGCATAAATTAAACACTCCAATAGCTACAACTGGAATCCTACTCCCATCAGCCAAGGTCAGAAACAACTCTCCTTCTTTAAGTCTTCTGGTCTCCTGGAACCCCTGCAAAGAATTGTAGATATGATTAGTACAACCTGAATCCACACACTAGGAATCCGTGGGATTTTGTACCAAGCATATTTCAAGAAGGAATGAAATTTTCATACCCTTATTGGCAGCCTTGAACTTTGGACAATTCCTCTTCCAATGTCCTTTCTCACCACAGTGGAAACATTTTCCTTTCAGCTTCTTTCCTTTGTCGGCAACCCCTAAGACAATTTGTTTACCCTCCTGCTTAGTGAAGTCCTTCTTCTTCTTCTTCTTACCCTTGCCTTTCGACTTAGGCTGAGAAGTAGAAGCTTCACCCACATAGGCTTGAACATTAGAAGTACCAAGGATGCCTTCCGCCGCTACCAACTCATTCATTAATTCAGACAAAGAATAAATCTTTTTGTTCATGTTATAATTAAGTCTGAATTCCTTGAATGATTCCGGTAGTGACTGGAGTATCATATCCACTTGGGATTCTCCATCAATGTCGGCACCCAAAACTTCTAAAGTATTCAGATTAGAGATCATTGTAAGACAATGCTCTCTCACTGAACTACCTTCAGCCATTTTGGTATTATAAATTTGCCTCATGGTTTCTTACCTTGCAGAACGGCCTTGCTCACCAAACATCTCCTTCAGACTTTGCATAATGTCCGAAGCTAGTTCTACATCCTGCATTTGATGCTGTAGAACATTTGAGATGGACGCTAGGATGTAGCACTTGGCCATTTCATTAGATTTCTGCCAACGATTATATCGTTGTTTTTCCTCAGGAGGAGCTGTAAACACAAAATTTTTCTCAATTGTAGAAAATCAAACAATTGAAAAGAAAATATGGTTTGCAAATATTAACTTGTATTGATAAATAATGAGTACAATCTCTATTTCAATTCTTTTACAAAAGAATACCCTCTGATTCTGTCTTCTTTGAACTTGACTCGAACAAGAAATCTTCTTAACTTTGGTTAGAAGATGAATTGAACAGTCTTCACAACAAATCTCTAGCTTTAAGCTTGTTAGAGATTTATTGTTCTTCGAGTCTTCGAATGTGAAAGCTTTTAGGTTGAAGTTCTTCGGGCTTTAGAGGCTTGATCCGTTGAGCTTCAAAGATTTGGGTTTGTTGAAGTTTATGGAGGCTTTTTAGCTTAATTCCAATAGAACTTCAAGGAACTCAAACAAGAGATCTTCTTAACTTTGGTTGGAAAATGGATTGAACGGTCTTTACAACAAGTCTCTAGCTTTGAGCTTGTTAGAGATTTATTGTTCTTCAAACCCTTTGAATGTTCTTTAAGTTCTTCAAAGATGCTTCAAGTTCTTCAAAGATTCTTGAGACAGAATTTCTCCAGAGCTTGGGCCTCTTGAAAACTTCCTCCAAAAATGAGAGGGGATGTCCTCTATTTATAGTGACTTTAGAGGATAAGCTCAACTTCAAATTGATATACTTGAAAGTATGTAGCAGACTTTTGATTGGCCCAAATTCTTCTTAGAGATAATTATCTCTATTTATCTATTTTGATAAATATCATATTTTGATAAAGATAATAATCAATAAAGATAAATAATTATCTCAAAGATAATTATCTATTAATTTTGAATAGGAAATTTATCTTTATTTTATTTATTTATAAAGATAATTATCCATAAATTTTGAATAGAAAATTTATCTTTATTTTGTGGGCCAAGTGATACGTGGCAAATTTTAATATACCAACGTAATATCCATTTGGATGACACATGTCATCATTTGATTTAGTTAATTTAATGACAAATTAATTTAAATTTTGTCATTAAAGTTTGATGTGGCATTTTATGATTGGCTTGACAAATTTTTGCCTCCTACAAATGCCCCCTCGAGACTTGGACATGTACACAATTTTGGGTGTGAAAAATGGTCAAGTCTCGACAACTTCATGCTTTGATGCTATTATTTTCAAAACCTTTCATATATATTTTTCCAATCTTGAAAATTTGCAAGCAAACTTAATTTAGAACCCATAATTTTCAATATGATAAGAAGTTCCCCGTGTACATTATTCCAAACAGCTCCATGTTTTTTTTTGGATTTGTCTTCTACTCGAGGTAGACATCTTTTCTTAGTCAAATTATAGTGAGAGGGCTTTTAATAGGAATAAAGGAGACAATCTCCACTGCTTGAGACAAATCCAAATTGAATAAGAATTCCATTTGAACTTGAACTTCAGTAGATAATGGTAATAGGAGCACGGGTAATGGGCATTCTTCTAAGGTTCAAATTCAAAGCATATCAAGACTTGAAACTCTAATGGATGCAAGATTCCCCCATGCAAGACTTCATGCAAGAAGCTACGTTTTGTTGTTGTTGTTGTTGTTGTTTTTTTTTTTTTTTTTTTTTTTTTTGAAATAGAAATATTCATCACTTTCATATATATCATTCCCAGATCACATTCATGCCTTGATATAGCGACTTCATCAAGAACGTGACATGGATATTGAATCGGACCTTTTAATTTCCGCTTCAACATGATCATTATATAGGCTAGCTACTGGCTAGGCTGAAATATGGTTGAGAGGTATTTTAAAATACCTCATAGATTATTTGGATATTTGGACTTTCAGTGGGAGCTCCTGGAAGCTCAGGGTTTCTTTTTTCCTCTGCTTCATTTGGCAAACGGAAAAGGAGAACTCATGCAAGAGAGGCCATGTTTCTTTTATTTTATTTTATTTTTTTTCTAGTCCAAGCTGAAAAAGAATTCATGCAAGACTTCACAATGTCCACCATGCAAGAGAGGCCACGTTTCTTTTATTTTTTTATTTATTTTTTATTTTTCTAGTCCCAGCTGAAGAAGAATTCCCTTCCACTTTCAAGAAGGAAGTTTGTTTCCTAGTTGAAATAGTCTTGTGAAGATAACTTCTATGAGGAGAACCGGTTTTCCTACTTGATATCAACAGCCATGATACACAACGTTTTATCCCTTAAAGAATCCTCCCTTTATTTTGACTTCTTTTCCTGGCCAATCTAGTCTTCACTTAGATGAGTTTCAGTTGCAATTAAACTCTCTCTCTAACCAGCACTATAAAAAGGGTAGCCTCAGCTGTACATAATTCACAATTTTTTTTTTAATAGTGCATAAGTCAGGGATCTCAAAAACAATTCTTGAAGAAGGCATAAGAGATTTTTTTTTCGTTCTTCTTTCTCAGTCAGGTAGCACGGTATAATCTCCTCTTCTCATAATTTTATCTTCATAAACTAAACTCACGGTTTTCTTTTTTTATTTTATTTTATTTTATTTTATTATTATTCTATTTTCTTCTCTTTTCTCTGCATGCTAACAAATGTATTGACTCATGTTTGCTGGTGCAAATTTGAGTTCAACCTTTCCGAAGTGATCCACACCACTAGTAATGATTACCAGTATCTAGGTATAAGGAGTAGAGACTTTTTCCTCCATCAGGTATAACAATTCCTTTGATTCAAAGTAAGCATGTGGTCCCGCAATTTCAAAGAAAACTTTCATCAAGTTTATCTTGTCAATTAGAAGAACAATAGTCACCATCATTCGAGTAGATTGCGTCAAATCTATAACATAGATTGCACTAAGTTTTATCAATCCATACGAATATTGGTTGATTATCACCCTTCTGATTTGATTTTTTTTTTAATATGAATCTAATTCATTCTTTGCCTTCCTTTCTTTGTACAGTACGGTCCATCTTAGAACACTTTAGCCTCAAGTTTTGCAAAAGTTCCGTCACTCAAATCTTTGGAGGTACATTCTTGTACAAAGTTTTCTCATTTGTGAATTTCTTTTCCTGCATGTCTATTTTTTTTGTTTTGTATTGTTCCACCTCCGTTTAGGATAGGTAATATGAGGACTTAGTGGCACTACAAGAACTTGCAAGAGTTTATTTTGTTCCTCAAGCCAAGTAGCTACCAAGACAACGATCTCGAAGACAATCTTGAAGACGAAGACAACGAAGTCTAATCTTGGCAATCTTGACAACGAAGTCTATCTTGGATACGAAGACTTCCTTAAAGACAAAGACAACGAAGTCTATCTTGGATACAAAGACTTCCTTGAAGATGAAGACAATCTTGAAGATGAAGACAATCTTGACAACGAAGTCTATCTGGGATACGAAGACTTCCTAGAAGACATAGACAATCTTGAAGATGAAGACAATCTTGACAACGAAGTCTATCTGGGATACGAAGACTTCCTTGAAGACGAAGACAATCTTGAAGATGAAGGCAATCTTGACAACGAAGTCTATCTGGGATACGAAGACTTCCTAGAAGATATAGACAATCTTGAAGATGAAGACAATCTTGACAACGAAGTCTATCTAGGATACGAAGACTTCCTTGAAGACAAAGACAATTTTGAAGATGAAGACAATTTTGACAACGAAGTTTATCTGGGATACGAAGACTTCCTTGAAGATGAAGACAATTTTGACAACGAAGTCTATCTGGGATACGAAGACTTCCTTGAAGACAAAGACAATTTTGAAGATGAAGACAATCTTGACAATCTTGTCAACGAAGTCAATCTTGGGTATGAAGACTTCCTTGAAGGCGAAGACAATTTTGACAACGAAGTCTATCTTGTATACGAAGACTTCCTTGAAGACGAAGGCAACGAAGTCTATCTTGGCAATCTTGGCAACGAAGTCTATCTTGGATATGAAGACTTCCTTGAAGACGAAGACAATCTTGAGGACAAAGCCAATTTAAGGAGGAGAATTCCTCGAAGACGAAGACAATCTTGAAGATGAGGACTTCCTTGAAGATGAAGACAATCTTGAGGATGAAGACTATCTTGAAGACGAAGATTGCCTTGAAGACACCTTGAAGACGAAGATTGCCCTTGAAGATGAAGATTGCCTTGAAGATGAAGATGATCTCTACAAGAACTTGAAGACGAATACTTCCTCGAAGATGAAGGCTTCCTTGAAGATGAAAGAAAATCTTGAAGATGAAAAGGATCTTAAAGATGGAGTTTGTCCATGCAAGGATGTGCATTGGATTCTTGATATAAAATGATGAGTACCAGACTTTAGAGATACAGTGTGACACCATTCAAAGTTTAAATATGCGAGAAGATGACACCAAAACTTCGAGGATTTGAGGTGATCCAACTTAACAGAGAGGCAAAGAGATGCAAAGAGATATAAGGAGATGCCACCAAATTTTTGAAGATGTAAGGAGATACCACCAAGTCTTTTGAAGAAGAGAGGCAGCATTATGTAAACTTTAGAGATGTAAGGTAACACAACTTAGAAGGAAGGCAATGAAATTCGAAAGAGAGGCGATGCAATGCCAACTTTGATAATGCAAGGCGACATGACTTTGAAGGGTTGCAATCCAGACTTCAAAAATGCAAGGAGATACCACCAAGTCTATGAAGATGCTAGGAGATACATACCACCAAGACTTTATACGTGAAAGGTAGAACTATTGAGAGAGAAATCACATTTTAGAGATGCCAAGAGATATTCTCACAATAATGTTTGCTTTCATGATGACTTTTCAAGGCTTAAGAAATTTTTTTTTTTTTTTGACATGTGACTAAAATTAGCGTAGAATACCAAGCTGCTTACATACCCCTTAAGAGGGATCAAGTCACCACGTAGTTCAAAGGGTTTTTTGGTTTGAGACATGACTGAACTTAGTATAAAATACTAAGCTGCCTATGTACCCCTTGAAAGGGATCAAGTCAACACGTAGTTCAAGAGGGTATTTTGTTTTTTTGAGGATGTGACTGAACTCAGTAAATGATACCAAGCTGCCTACGTACCCGAAATGGGATCAAGTCAATACGTAGTTCAAGAGGGTTTTTCAAATGGGAGATTTTTTTTGAGGATGTGACTGAACTCAGTAAATGATACCAAGTTGCCTACGTACCCGAAATGGGATCAAGTCAATACGTAGTTCAAGAGGGTAGAGTTTTTTTTTTTTTTTTTTTTTTTTTTTTTTTTTTTTTTGTGCCCTAACTTTTTCCTAGGCCGCCTTATAAAAAGGTTTTCAACCTAGCAGGCCTTTTTTTTTTTTTTTTTTTTTGTGCCCTAACTTTTGCCTAGGCCGCCTTATAAAAAGGTTTTTCAACCTAGCAGGCTTTTTTTTTTTTTTGAACACTTTCAAGAGTAATGGGAAAACATCATGTACCCTTTAAGTGTTGAGGTAGGTAGTTTAGGCTCTTACCAAGGAGTGCTTCAATCTTTAGGCATAATAACGTTTCAAGAATTTGCCGTTGATAGGGCCAATTCTCAAACCGTCTTCAGCAACCAACTTGTATGCTCCATTTGTATAGGCTTCTTGAACAACATATGGTCCATCCCATTTTGAAACAAACTTGTTCTTAGTGCGATGGGTGACAATGATGGGTCTTCGTACAGCAAGAACTAAATCTCCAACCTGGAAAGATCGAGGACGAATCTTCTTGTTGAAAGTCCTAGAAATGCGAGCTTGATAACACTCAAGGCGTTGTTGTGCCTCCAATCTTTTTTCATCCAAAGCTTCTAATTCTTCAAGTCGTAGACGCACATTATCTTCATTAGAAAGACCTTCTTGAATGGCAATCCTTAATGAAAGAATTTGGCGTTCAAGTGGTAGAACAGCTTCTACCCCATAAACAAGAGAATAGGGCGTGGCTTGGGTAGGTGTTCGATATGTTGTACGATACGCCCATAAAGCTTCCTCAACTCTTTCATGCCAATCTCTTTTCGACTTCCCTACAACTTTCTTGAGCAAATTGCATAGAGTTTTGTTAAAAGCTTCTGCGAGACCATTGGTTGGAGCATTATACATAGAGGAATTATGTTGCTTAAAACCAAAGTCATTGCAAAGTTTGTCCATCAACTTGTTGTAGAATTCCTTCCCATTATCAGTGATGATGTGATGGGGTACACCATACCTAAAGATGATATTCCTTTTGATGAAGTTCACGACAATTTCTTTCTTCACTTCACGAAATACAGCAGCCTCAGCCCATTTGGAAAAATAATCTGTCGCAGCCAAGATATATGAGTGTCCATCAGAGGATTTCGGCGTCAATGGCCCAACCACATCTAATCCCCAAGCATCAAATGGCCATGAAGCCACAGTAGGATGTAGGGGTTCTGGAGGTTGATGAATGAAGTTTGCATGGAATTGACATGCTGAGCATCTTTTCGCATACTCCATACAGTCCTTGACCATAGTAGGCCAGTAATAACCCATCCGCTTAATTTGAAAATGAAGTTTAGGACCTGACTGGTGTGCACCACAAATCCCCGAATGAGTTTCTTCAAGTGCCTTTGCAGCTTCCTCATCATCCAAGCACCGAAGGAGAAGACCATCGAAAGAACGACGATATAAAGTATTCTTGTAATAGACAAAACGTGGAGTTCGTCGCCGAATTTCTGTTCTATGTCGATTGTCATTGGGCAATTTTCCATGTTCTATATAATCAATGATGGGTTGCCGCCAATCTTCTCTTCCTATTTCAAAAACTGAAATTGCATTAACTTCTTCTTCTATCTCATCCTCATCAAAGTTTGGAGGTATTACCCATGTTTGGCATATTGGAATTTTTATCTCGGGATCTGGTAAAGTGAGAGTTGTTGCTAATTTTGCCAAGGCATCAGCTTGTTTATTCTCATTTCTTGGGATATGTGTAATACTAATATGATCAAGCCATTCCAAAAGCATCTTGGCATATTTGCAATAGGAAATCAATTCTGGCTTCTTCACATCAAATTGTAGAAGCACTTGGTTTATGATTAACTTTGAATCACCAAATACTTCCAAACGGGTTGTTTTTGCATCCATTGCCATTTCCAGACCTAGGATTAGTGCTTGATATTCAGCAACGTTGTTTGAACAACATTCTGTAAGAGTAAATGAATACGGGAGTATATCCCCTTCTGGAGTTACAAACACCACTCCGGCACCGGCACCACAACGTTGAGCAGCTCCATCAAAGAACATCTTCCAAGGTTGTGAAATTTCAACGACCATTACTTTTTCATCAGGAAGGTCATCAGACAGCTCCTAATCATCAGGAATAGGATGGTCGGCAAGGAAGTCGGCCAAAGCTTGTCCTTTTATTGCTTTTTGTTGAACATATATTATCTCGAACTCTTGGAGTAAGAGAGCCCATTTTGCTAACCTTCCCAAAAGAACTGGCTTAGTCATGATGTATTTGATGGGATCTGCTCGTGAGATGAGTCGTATTGAATGGGCATGCAGGTAATGTCTTAGCTTTTGAATGGCAAACATCAAAGTTAAACATGTCTTTTCAATTGGTGAATAATTGAATTCAGCACCATTCAGGGTTCTACTCAAGTAATAGAGAGCGTTCTCTTTTCCTTCTTCATTTTCTTGAGCTAGAAGCACTCCTAAAGATCGTTCTTGTGCTGCTATATAAAGAATAAGTGGCCACCCCTGTATGGGTGCTCGTAGAACAGGGGGATTCAACAAGTATGTTTTGATGCTCTCAAAAGCATTTCTACATGCTTCATCCCACTTGAATGGGATATCTTTCTTCATAAGGTGACTGAAGGGTTGACAGCGTCCAGCCAAGTTGGATATGAACCTCCTTATGTAGGCAAGCTTTCCTTGAAGACTTTTGAGTTCATGAATATTTCGAGGTTCTGGCATTTTTTGAATAGCATCAATCTTTGATCTATCAATTTCAATTCCTCGGTGTCGAACTATGAATCCTAGGAATTTGCCGGATGTAACTCCAAATGCACACTTCATGGGATTCATTTTAAGTTGGTACCTACGAAGTCTTTCAAAGACTTGACGAAGGTCTTGCTGATGTTCTATTCTCTTCCTCGACTTCACAACCAGATCATCAACATAGCACTCTACGTTCTTGTGAAGAATGTCATCAAATATTCTTTGCATCGCCCTTTGATAAGTGGCACCTGCATTCTTTAATCTGAAAGGCATAACTTTATAGCAGTATATTCCTTTTGGAGTACGAAAAGCAGTGAGGTCTTCATCTTTTGGAGCCATGCGAATTTGATTGTAACTAGAGAACCCATCCATAAATGAAAGAGCTTCATGGCCTACTGTAGCATCAACCATAATTTCTGTTAAAGGAAGAGGAAATTCATCCTTTGGACATGCCCTGTTAAGGTCACGAAAGTCAACGCAAACACGAATTTGCCCATTCTTCTTTCTTACAGGGACTATGTTTGATATCCATGTGGGATACTTGACTTCACGAATAAAGCCAGCCTCAATAAGTTTGTTGACCTCACCTTCAATCTGGGGAATTAACTCAGGCCGGAACCTACGTTGTGCTTGTTTCATTGGTCGCACCCCATGCTTTACTGATAAATGGTGAACAGCGACCTTTGGATCTAAACCTGGCATTTCTTTGTATGTCCAAGCAAAAACATCCCTATATTCTTTGAGGAGTTCAACATAAGCATCTTCTTCCTCTAGGGATAAATTTGCATTTATAAAAACTAGCCTATGGTTTTCGGTATTGCCAATGTTGACTTCCTTCAATTCATCAATCGTAGCCCGTACACCTTCTTCAAATGTGGGTGGAGCATCTTCAGCATCATCTTCAATAGGGGACTCCTCCTTTGTGATTTCAGTGACTGTTATATGATTTACTGAAGCGGCAATCTCGTCTTCCACCTTTTGTTTTGTGGACACCATTGTACATTTTTTTGCAGTCAAGGCTTCTCCAGTATTTACTTCCCAAATACTTCTACGCTTCATACGAGATGGAATGGAGCTTCGAACCTCGTTTGAATCTTGATCCATAAGGAGTGCGTCGTCAACATCTTTGTGAAGGGAATTTGATATCTTATTTTGCTTTTGTCTTAACTTCTCATCCTTTGAGAGTTGAGAAGAAGTTGCATAACTAAGTCTTGTAAAAGCAGAACTTCGAATGCCATTTTGGGAAGAAGTTGAACGACTGAGTCTTGTAAGAACAAAGTTTCGAGTGCTAAAGTTATCATCTTCTTGTGTCCCCAACCGGTCAAAGACTGAGATATGGGGAGTAGGTTGGCCGATACGATCAAAAACAGATAGCTTCTTTGATGGCTTTGAAGGTTGTTCTTCTTCTTTATCACCTGTTGAAATTATCAAAACGCTAGCTTTCCGAATGGGGATGTGAATGGGGGTTGGTGGAGTGTATCCAACTCCAGCCTTAGAACTTGTTCCCCTAACACTCTTGGTTTTCATTGTCTTTTGTCCTTTTCCAGAGGCTTCAGGGATGAGCTTACCCAAACCATAAGGCTTTTCATGGTTATAACCAGCTTTTTCCATGAGTCTATACGCATTGGGGTCAAAACCCTCTTTGGTTCTTTTGGTGGGCAAAGTCCCATGCTCAACAATTGGTCCTTGGGATGGTCTTGTAAACCCTTTCAACGGTTGACTTAGGGGTCTTGGTTTTGTGATTTTAGTAACTGGCAAGTTTAATCCTTGCAAATTCTTCGATATTGACTCCTCATCTCCTGAAAATGGGGATTGGCCTTCTTTTCTTTTGGCGACTGGAACATAGTGTAACACAGGGGCTACTTTAGTTACTTCTGAAGTATGATGCTTCTTCTCTTCCATAGAAATCTCGGTTTGCCTGGTTTCCTTCTCTTCAATTGGAGAATCAATTTTTGGAGCTTTGGAGCGGGGCTTTTCTTCTTTGCTAGATGGTGAAGCCACAACTTGGGTTTCTTCTATAGTATCATCTTCCAAATAAAATTTTGCATCAGCAAAGTGTGACTCAGCTATAGTAAAGGGCTTATCATCAGCGACAATCTTCTTAACTTGACCATCTTGGAAATATTTGAGGCATTGGTGATACGTAGATGGCACAACACCATACTCATGCAGCCATGGTCTTCCAATAAGCAGTTTGTAAGTGGTCCTGGCATCAATGACATGAAAGAGTGCGCTTGATTCCATTTCACCAATGAGCATATGAAGTCTAATCTTCCCAATAGCTCTTTGTCCACCCTGATTAAAGCCTTGAATCATCAACCTACTAGGAAGTAGTTCATCCAAGGAGATTCCAAGTTCTTTCAATATTTTAAGTGGGAGGATATTGACTGCAGATCCACCATCAATAAGGATACGATTGACTCGTTGTTCTCGAATGCACCCAGTTACAAACAAGGGCCGATTGTGAATCTTGGAGCCCAACAAACGATCATCATCAGTAAAAATGATTGAAGACCAGTATGCCCTATACACAATAGCTCGTTCTGTCTCTTTCTCACTATCTGAGGATTCTTCTTCATCACTTACTTGATAACATGTAAAAGATGAAAAGATATAATTCTCGGGAATTGACACTGTAGAGAAAGGTAATTTCACCTCAATAGGCTCAAATGAACCAAATTGAATGGTGAGAAAAGTAGAAGTGGTTGATAAGGCCACCATGGCAAGATTAGAAGTCACAGCTTCATCATCAAATGTGATCTTTTCTTGGTGGGCTAGCTCCATAATTTTGTCTTTCAACACAAAGCATCGCTCTATAGGGTGGCCTATGAGGCGATGATACTTGCAATACTTAGGGTTATTTGTTTGGTCAGCTTCTTCAGGCCGTTTCATCTCTGGTAACTCAATCAACTTCAATTCAAGTAAATGATCCAACATCTCGGAGACATCAGAATCAGGGAATGGATATTGCTTCTCTTGCATCTCTTGTAATGTCGGTCTTCTTCTTCCCTTATCTTGAGTTCTTCCCTTATCTTGAGCGAAATCAAGCGTTTGTTCTTTCATCTTGGGCTTAACCGGAACTTTGAGAGGAGTAGTAGTTACAATTAAAGACTGTTTGTTTTCCGGTTTGGGAGGAAATTTGCCCCCTTTGCGAGTATCTTGCCCTTCTCTCCCCTTGCGGGGTTCTTGAACAGGGGGACTTTGGCGACCATTGGAAGCAATGCTAAGCTCCATGTCATGAGCACGTGTTGCTAATTCTTCAAATGTTTTAGGCTTTATTCCTTGAAGAATATAGCTTATAGCCCAATTCATTCCTTGAATGCACATCTCAATTGCAGACGCCTCAGATAATTGATCCTTGCAGTTGAGACTAAGATTTCTCCATCGTTGAATGTAATCAATGACAGGCTCTTCTTTCCACTGCTTTGAATTGGTAAGTTCTATCATGCTAACAGTACGTCGAGTACTATAGAAACGGTTTAGGAATTCTCGCTCCATTTGATTCCAGCTATCAATAGAGCCAGGCGTTAGATCAGTATACCAATCAAATGCATTTCCCTTCAAAGAGCGAACAAATTGCTTGACCATGAGATCCCCATAAGTTCCAGCATTGTTACAAGTTTCCACGAAGTGAGCTACATGTTGCCTTGGATTGCCTTTACCCTCAAATTGTTGGAACTTCGGTGGCTGATAGTTTTGAGGCATCCTTAAGAGATCTATCCTTTGAGTGTATGGTTTAGCGTAGGCAATGGATGCCTGACTTCCACCCCCAACTTGGTCTTTGATAGCCTCCTTGATTAACTCCTTGAGCTGGTCAGGAGAGATAGACCCCTCTGTAGAGAAATTGAGATCCTTTGTTGAATTTCCGGGTTTGTCATTATGGGTTTGTTTCGGCCCAGAGCATTCATCTTCACGATTCAGTCCAGATGTATTCCCCATCTTATCTATTAGGAGAGTTATTTGTGCATCTCTCAATGCTTCCCTTTCTTTCATAGACTTCATTAATTCTTCTAAAGTCCGAGCTATAGTCGAGACTTGTTCCTCCAGAGATGTTGTGTTAGTCATCATGACTGGCATGGAAAATGAGCTAACAGAGTGAGGGGATTCACTAAGCTTGGAAGTAGGGATATTTTCTGAAAACCAGAATTCAGAGCCATCAAGTGATTCATCCTCTTCTTCAACAATTGGAGCTTCTTGTGTAGGCTCTGGTGACAAAGCTGGTTGAGACAACACTTCTTTGAGGAGGCTAGCTACATCTTTGCTTGCCCCCTGAGTAGACGAGGCTGTTTGTGACTCCTCGGTTTTAGAAGTGTTGAAAATAGATGAGGTTTGGGGTATGGGTGTTGTTTGAGCATAGACTTCTGCAAGGGCTTTTATCCTTCCCCTTGTCATAGGTCTAGTATAGGGAATATCAGAGTTTGAATCAAGTGTAGGATCAACTTCACTTGTTTCAAAAAGAGGGTTGTCAATTTGAGTCTTCTTTGAAGCCATATGACTTCAAAGGATGTGACAAGTTGATGAAGAAGAGATGAGAGGTAGAGATGGTCCCACCGGGCATGCCAAAAATTTGTAAACACAAAATTTTTCTCAATTGTAGAAAATCAAACAATTGAAAAGAAAATATGGTTTGCAAATATTAACTTGTATTGATAAATAATGAGTACAATCTCTATTTCAATTCTTTTACAAAAGAATACCCTCTGATTCTGTCTTCTTTGAACTTGACTCGAACAAGAAATCTTCTTAACTTTGGTTAGAAGATGGATTGAACAGTCTTCACAACAAATCTCTAGCTTTAAGCTTGTTAGAGATTTATTGTTCTTCGAGTCTTCGAATGTGAAAGCTTTTAGGTTGAAGTTCTTCGGGCTTTAGAGGCTTGATCCGTTGAGCTTCAAAGATTTGGGTTTGTTGAAGTTTATGGAGGCTTTTTAGCTTAATTCCAATAGAACTTCAAGGAACTCAAACAAGAGATCTTCTTAACTTTGGTTGGAAAATGGATTGAACGGTCTTTACAACAAGTCTCTAGCTTTGAGCTTGTTAGAGATTTATTGTTCTTCAAACCCTTTGAATGTTCTTTAAGTTCTTCAAAGATGCTTCAAGTTCTTCAAAGATTCTTGAGACAGAATTTCTCCAGAGCTTGGGCCTCTTGAAAACTTCCTCCAAAAATGAGAGGGGATGTCCTCTATTTATAGTGACTTTAGAGGATAAGCTCAACTTCAAATTGATATACTTGAAAGTATGTAGCAGACTTTTGATTGGCCTAAATTCTTCTTAGAGATAATTATCTCTATTTATCTATTTTGATAAATGTCATATTTTGATAAAGATAATAATCAATAAAGATAAATAATTATCTCAAAGATAATTATCTATTAATTTTGAATAGGAAATTTATCTTTATTTTATTTATTTATAAAGATAATTATCCATAAATTTTGAATAGAAAATTTATCTTTATTTTGTGGGCCAAGTGACACGTGGCAAATTTTAATATGCCAACGTAATATCCATTTGGATGACACATGTCATCATTTGACTTAGTTAATTTAATGACAAATTAATTTAAATTTTGTCATTAAAGTTTGATGTGGCATTTTATGATTGGCTTGACAAATTTTTGCCTCCTACAGGAGCATCTAATGAAGGAAAGTTAGGACATGGTTGAGTAAGCACATATTTGTGCTCTTCAGCTGTGAGAACTATGTCCAAGTTTCTTTTCCAGTCAACATAATTGGTTCCAGTCAGTTTGTTTTGATTAAGAATGCTAACAAGTGGGCTAAATGATGCCATGTTCAAATCTGAAAATAATAAACATGAATATAATAAGTAAACTGGATATTATCAATTTAGCATATAAACATATAGTATGGAACCTTAATAAAACCATAATATAATATATGCAACGACAACCCAATCCCATACTCAATATCCCTCAGCATAGAGTGAACATTAAATACTATGATTGATTGAGAACTATTCTCATTATTAGTGCTATCATGATAACTCTTATCAAACACTTAATAATATGCCGTTATACATTTGGCCTCTAAATGATTATAGCAAGAACTCAGCATAGAGGATACTATAATATTTAGTCTAGTGTATACCATTGTCTAGAATCATGAGTAGCCACATTTCATCCCCTTAACAGGCTTATCATGTAGTACCATGATACAAAACACCCTCCGCATGGAATGCAAAGCTCGAAGCTAAGACAAGGTGTTTGATCAAACTACTATAAACCAAGAAATTCAATCTTGTAGGACCATGAAATACATATTCTCCGCATGGAATGCAAAGCTCGAAGCTAAGACAAAATATATATTTCATACTACTATGAACCAACAATGAAGGCCGTGAGATCCAACCCTTGTATCTCTCTCCCACTAGATATTTTAAATTAAAGGTTTTTATCTTTTAAACATGCATAAAATAATTATACACAACCTTGCACTTTTTCTTACGATGAAGGCCGTGCCCCTCGATCGATCGAAAAAATTAAACAATTCGAACTAAACCTTCTGTCTGATTCGATTGATACTTGATCGCCTCTCGATCGATCGAAAATAAAATTCGATCGATCGACTAGCAATTGAAAATTAATCGATTCAAAAGGATTAGTCTCTGTTTCACTCGATCAATTGAAAGTAAATTTTGATCGATCGAAACTCGTGAAACTCGAATTTCCAGAATTTCTCTTGGACAGTTTTCAACGGTTTTGCATGAACAAACAACCATCATACGAAAATGATAGACAGAAATTGATATCCAAACTGAAATCTATTGATGCTATAGCCTTAAAGATCAATTTAACATTCTTAAATTCATATTTAAACAATATCATAACATCAATATCAGTTTTTATCAAATCATAGTTTCAACGACCATGCAGAAAATTAAATGTATAATCTTCTATCAACTTGAAACTATTATCTCTAATTCCAAAACGAACAAAACATGTTATACAAATTCGAAATGAAGACCGCTCTGATACCAATGTTGGGAAATCATCATGTTTGCATCGCATACAAAACATACGCAGCGGAAAATAAACGGATCTACTTCATTCGCAATTGATCACATGCACTATGTAGGTTTCAGAATATAAGAACAAGAAAGCGTACCTTGATGCGGTGAAATTCAAAACCGAATGAAGAAGTACTCGGGAAGACTTTCAATCTTCACTCCAATTCCACTTGATGCCCAAGATGTGTGGTCTCTCAATCAGTTCTATGTTTCTAGAGAGAATATGAAAGAGTGTCTCTCTTCCTTATTTCATTACCTTACACATACAAACCATTTCATTATATTATGAAATTCTATATGTTTCTCTCCACGTAACTGATTATCTAATTGGGCTAGCCTTTTGGGCCTTCCCAATTGGGCTTTAGTGTGTGGCTTGGAGTGGGACCAAAAGGGAACAAATAAGACACTAGCTCCAATGGGCCTTGGGCTTTTCTGTCAACTCTTGACAAGTCCAAAGTTACCATTAATTATATTTAATACCACTATATAAATATAATTGTACTCTAGGCCTCATTAATAAATTATATCCCAAGACTTTATTATACATGCAACCCCTTCACAAAATATTCGTAGTAATACAAAGTCATGAATGTAGACTGCCACTTTGTAAATTACTACATCTTAATCCTTGAGTACCCGGTTTAATCCTTTTGAGTTATTCACTATATATTTATAAAATCCAATTTCATAAATATATACTTTAGTCTTACTAAAGTGGTTAGGCCTAACTCTCTGAATAACTGTACCCATTAAACTTATCTCAAGGGAATATTTTATATCTCCGTTAAGAGACTATGAATTCCATCTTGAGAATATATGTTTCATCAACACTAAATGTGGCTGCCCAACATACTGAGGTTTTGACCGTTACTTTAGATCTCACTCCTGATATATCAAAGCAACCTACATTTCATGATCAGGTCCATTATTCTCTTAGGATTAAGAGTTCATGTGAATACAAGTCGTGAGATTTATTATTCAATTGACAGTCGTTAGGAGAATAATAAATCTCACAGCGGTCCAGTTCAATATGTCTTAACTCTTAAAACATATCAACATATTAACTAGAAGTCACCACTTCCATGATCAAGACAAATCATCGTAGTTAATATGTTATAGTCTTCGCAGATGAAATGCCCAATTTCATCACCGACTACGAACCACAATTCTGAGTTTACAAAGAACTTGTGATCTATATCTTCTGTGACTAAATCACATAAATCACATACTATGCATCTCATGGACTATTTGATAATGTCCGAATATTCATGTTACCATTATTTTAGATAAGAATAAAACAACTTTATTGAACACAATATTAAGTCATACATCATTTCTCACATAATGTCATACATAATATCATACATAGCATCATACAATAGGATTTAAGGGCATATATCCTAACATACATTCCTTCAAAAACATATTTTACTAACACTTATATTCATCCACAATGTCGTAAAACAAACCATAGGTTCAATTTCTTTACACTACATTTACATTCCTTCAAGAACATATTGTAATAATACATTTGCATTAATCCACAACTACACAAAAAAACAAGCCATAGGTTTAGTCATCAGTGTCTTTACACTATCAATATCCAAAAGGGACTTACAACACTTACGTCCAAAAGGAACCATAACCAGCTATATAAATTCAAAAGGTCCCATTTAGTCAAGTCCCCATCAAAAGATCCATACAAGATGTTGTACATTCTAGCACTATCCATACGAAAAATACAATTCATCAAATTTCATGTCTTACTACCCATTATATTGAAGTTAAGCAGCTGTTGGACCATACATTATATGAAGTAGTAATTTCCTACGTCGTTCACCTGGGCAACCAAAAAATGCTCTCATTTTAGATTGAGATTCCATAAAGAAAAGGAAGGCTTCAATTTGAAGGTGATTAGGAACTCCAATATTTTTCAACAGTAAATATTTCATCTTCAGAATAACAACGTGGCCATCCTCGTTCCATAGCAATAATTTCTTTCTCAGCAATCATATTTCCTTCCCTAATTACTTCAACCACCTTGTTAATTCCATCATTAACTTGTTCAAATTCATATCTATCACATGAGCCTTCATGTTTACATCATGTGAGTGTAATTGTAAAGAAGCATCAATAGGAGTTGTTGGCTCATAATTTAAATCATACATGTTTGCCATACCATCCACACGGAACCCATCTCGAGATATTGCTTAACTAGCATCAACATGAATGTCACTTTTCTCCCTTGCCCAATCGCTGAACTTTTTCTTTTGCACTTTCAGCACCAACGCCAATAGCCCTATCCTTTGCAAAGAGCTCATATAACTTGTCATAAAGGTGAATAGGAGTGGTCATCCACTTTTTTGCCTTTGGTTTTTCCTATAAAAACAACACAAGTTTAAAAAGACATTATATATTGTAGATATTGTCTATTGTCCGCCATTATTTTGCGTGCTGGACTCCTAAAAATCCAAAAATATTAACTTTTCACCATGGGACCTCAAAAACATCTAGATTGATGTGGCACAACCCGTTCGGGTATCAGAGCTCTCAAAGTACATTTTTAGGTAAAAATGACCAAAATGCCCTTAGTCAACCTTGGGTTGACTCAAAAGTCATTGTTTGTCAAAATCACCCTAAAACCACTTTTTCATGTTTTTACATCAAACTTGAGCTATTCGGAGAATTTTGTCACATTTGACCAACTTTGATTAAGTTTGACTTAGAGTTGACTCTTGAAGGTCCTAGAAACCCTAATTTTGATCCAATTGTCAGAATAGGTTGAAACTAATGCCATTGCAAAGATTATTGAATTCCTTTTCCAACGACTATTCATGGTTAAAATCGGAGTTAGAACGGTTGAGATATCTTGAAAATCGTGCTAGGCGCATTGGCTCGGTTCCTAAGGCCATACCTTTTGATGTTCTGAAAACTAGACACCCATACCTTTCGAAGGACACCAAGATCAACTTAATCAGAGTCTGAGAAGGCATTCAAATATGCATTCGAAGTTGAACCAAGAAAAAGGACAAGATTGCTGACGTTAGCATCAGCCTCGGTGCACCTTAAAGGGCTGTCGGAAGCTGAAGAATAAGATTTTCACCATAAATATCCCCTGACCCCCCAGAACTTAAAAAAAAAAAAAAAAAAAAAACTAATTTTGGGCTTTTTAGAAGATTTTCTAGGTAGATTTTCTCTCTCTCTCTTTCTCTCTCTCTCTCTCTCTCTCCCTCTCCAAAAACACACACAAACCTTTGATTTCTTACTTTTCTCCAACATCAAGAGGTAGTGCTCTTGCTCTCATCCCTCTCTCCTTAGTCTTGGAATCTTGGATTTGAGGTTTAGGGTTGTAGATGTAGCGTTTAGCTACTATCTACTCCTATTTGATTTCCTAGTATGTTTATTGCTTTATTTTGCTTTTTCTTGCTATCTCTTGCTTTTATAGTTTTTCTAGCATGATTTATGGTTTTCCTAGCATGTCTATTTGCTTTCCAACATGTTTTATTGCTTTGATATTGTTGGCCTAGCCTTCTTAGGCTAGGATATGTCTAAATACCTTGTTTTTGCTTAGATCTACATATTTAGATGCTTTTTGCTTTGTTCTTGCTTGGATTTATATGCTTATGTGCTTCTTTCCATCTTTGTATGTTTGGATCTACGTGTTCATGTGCCTAAGGTTTTGTTTGGATGCTATGCCTAGTGCTTTATAGCCTACACGTTCCAAAATGAAATTACAGTTACTACTTATTTCTAAAGTTTATCCTTTGTATTTGTTTGAAAAACCCAAAAAAATAGCAAAGCCTTTAAGCACGCACAATGCGCATGTTAGGAGGCTAGTACTATATATAATTGTAGAAGCAAATTCCACAATTTATTACATTTCTGTCACATGGATATCAAACATATCACTTCCTCAAGAAAGTTGCTAAGAACATTTAATACTAAACAAATGAGGAAAGATTTTATGGAATGAAAATAACTGTCAAAGCATTATTTATTCATTGCAAAATTAGACCAATGAAGCATAGCTAAAATCATACAAGAATTAAAGGAAGAATGTTATCAAAGAGAATTAACGAGAGAATTTCAAGCTAAGAAGTAGGAAACTCATGCATAGAATAAAAGTAATCTTAAAAGCACATTACTCTGAGCATCATTCTACATGTATAACATTAAATTAAAGCATCACATTCATAACATTATTTTGACAATTGATAAGGCTATTTTCATAATTAGGACCTTTGAACAACAAAACTTGTCAGGGAAAGATACCAACAATAAAGCTAATGGCTTCAAAAGAGCTGTCGGCCTTGAAGAATCCGTTAGCCTTCTTAAACGACCATCCAGAACCCCGCACCCTACGCCAGCAAAAATGCCAACAGTTATGTGGACGGGCTTAGATGAAGTTGACGGGTGCAACTCCCTACTGGTAGACAGACGACCCCTACTGATGGAAGAAGCATACCGATGGATCCTACATGGCCTTATGTGGTCTACACACATATTCATATATGGAAACATCTTGTGCACCACACACAAAGACCCTACCACATGATTCTCACCTTCCTAGAGTGGAGAGTATCCCCAATATCTTGATGGCATTAACTCCACATTCTCCCTGTAAGGAAAATCCCTGTATTCTTAGGAACTAGCTCTCCTACCCACAACTATGTAAGCCACAGTTCTCCTCTTTTCCTAGGTACGCAGAAAATCCCTAGCTCTCTCACTATAGAGTTCTTAGAGATTTCTTATTCACTGACTTAATCTTCGGAGGGTCTTTGGCTGACACCCTATTGGTGCATTATGTTTGGATCTTGTTTTCTTACTTTACAGTTATCCATTGGTGTGATCAGGAGCCGTTAACTCACTGATGATTTTCATGCATCATCAGTTGACACCTTCTGTGGGAAATGAGTGATTAGCCATATTACTGCTTCTAAGACAAAGAGTTGCATGGTCTAGATGCGATCAATGACTACCATTAACTACGAGATAGGGAATCCCTCCAAAGCCTTGGAGAGGTAAGTGCAAACCCTGTCAGCAATAGTTGAACGACTTTCCCAATGCAACTAGGAGTTGGAGCAGTAGCTGAACCAAAGGAACAAGCAACATCCCGAAGACTAGCATGACAAACAGGACAACAACAAGCCAAAAGGTAGTCATCTCTTGACGAGGGACCGTCAAAAGAAGGAAGATTAGGAAGAAAGCAATGTCCCCAGTAGACAAGACGGACCGGAGGACACTAACCACCTATCGAAACTAGAAAGTAGCGCGATGCGCATGGCCTAGGACATGCAAATGGTGAAGGAAAGATGGATGTGATGATGAACGACATGAGGGGACGAGTGTCCACCAACCTGGACGAGTTAGTTTTGCGGGATGGACTCACCTTTCACAGCACATGTGACTTCCTTCCCCCTCCCTACCAAGTTCCGAATGCCACAGGTGGAAACATACAACGGTTCACAGGACTTGCTCGAACATCTAAAGTCGTTCAAAACCCTCATGCACCTACAGTTCCAAATGAGAATATGTGTAGGACGTTCCCTACTACACTTAAGGGGCCAACAAGGGTATGGTTCAGTAAACTGGCCTCCAATATAGTCTCCACCTTCAAAGAATTGAGCGGATACTTCGTCACCCATTACATTGGAGGGTAGAGGTACGAAAGGTCCTTAGTAAGTCTATTGAACATTAAGCAACGGGAATATGAGAGCCTAAGGTTGTATGTGATCTGCTTCAACAAGGAGGCCCTTTTGATTGATAAAGCCGATGACAAAGTCTTGGCCACTGCGTTCACCGACTGGTTGCAATTTGAAGAGTTCCTCTTCTCTATCTACAAGAATGACCCAAAAACGATGGCTGATATGCTGTACAGGGCCACAAATTACATGAATGCTGAAGATGCCATGATTTCCTAAGGGGGCAGGCCGAAGAAGAGAGGAAGACAAGACGATCCTGTCCAGACAAGGGAAGAAAGTCTACCTGAACAAGTGATCGAAGAGACGATAGGAGATTAAGACCTCCGCCTGGAAGGACTGTAAACTTCACACCCCTGAACACCCCATTGGACTAAGTCCCATGTAGATAAGCGACGACACGGCGCTGACTTGGACAGAAAAGCTAAAGGGCGATCCGAACAAGAGGCCCAGAAACAAGTACTGTCACTTCCACTAAGACCATAGGCATAACACTTCCGAGTGTTATGATCTCAAGCAGCAGATTGAAACTCTCATCAAGTAAGGAAAGTTACAACGGTTTGCTAGGGGTTGAAGAATGGCCCTGCTTAGAGAGATAAGGGTGATCGTAGGAGGGAATACAATGACTAACTCCTTTAAGAAGGTAAGGAAGACGTACTTATGGACGGTGCAAAATGTCCACATTTCTAGACGACCACCTAAAATGACTAGGGTTGACAACCTAGCCATCAATTTTGCAGAAGAGGATGTTCGATGACTCCACCACCCTTATGACGATGTCCTAGTCATCAACCTATCAATTGCAGACTTCAACACTCGACGGGTGCTAGTGGACAATGGAAGTTCAACAGATTTCTTTTACTACCTTGCATTCCAGCAGATGAGAATCAACAAGGAATGTCTCCTACCCTCAGATACGCCTCTAGTCGGATTTGGCGGTACCAAGGTTTTCCCCATCAGAACTATCACCCTACCAGTAACCATTGGAACGTACCCTCAGCAGCTCATTAAGGAGGTCAGCTTCCTAGTCGTTGATTGCTCCTCTGCTTACAACGCTATCATGGGGCAACCTACGCTCAACGCATGGAGAGAGGCTTGTTGAAAAAACATAGTTTGTATCGCATACAAAATATACGCAACAAAAAATTAACGGATCTACTTCATTCGCGATTGATAACATACTATGTAAATTTCAGAATTTAAGAACAAGAGAGCGAACCTTGGTGTAGTGAAATTCAAAAACCAAAGATTTGAAGTACTTCGAAATACTTTTAATCTTCACTCCAATTGCACTTTTGCTCAAGAAGTGTGGTCTCTTAATCAGTTTATATGTATGTGTTCAAGGGAGAATAAGAGAGTGGCTTTTTCTCACATACACATCACTTTATTCTCTTATAAAATTTGGTATGTTTCTCTCCTTAAATATAATTGATTATCTAATTGGATTAGCCTTTTGGGCAATTCCAATTGGGGTTTAGTATGTGGCTTGAAGTGGAACTAAAAGGGACAAATAAGACGCTAGCTCTAATGGGCTTTTGGCTTTTTTGTCAACTCTTGACAAGCCCAAAATTATCATTAATTATATTTAATACCACTATATAAATATAATTGCACTCTAGGCCTTATTAATAAATTATATCCAAAGACTTTGTTATACATACAACCCCTTCATAAAATATTCGTAGTAATACAAAGTCATGAATGTTGATTGCCACTTTAAAAATTACTATATTTTAATCTTTGAGTACTGGTTTAATCCTTTAAGTTACTCATTATATATTTATGAAATCCAATTTCATAAATATATACTTTAGTAACTTCTTACTAAAGTAGTTAGGCCTAACATCCTGAATAACCAGATCCATTAAACTTATCTCAAGGGAATATTTTATATCTCTATTAACAGATTATGAATTCCATCTTGAGAGTATATATTCCTTCAACACTAAATGTGGCAATCCAACATATTGAGGTTGTGATTATGACTTTAGATCCCACTCCTGATATATCAAAGCAACCTACACTTCATGATCCGATTCATTATTCTCTCAGACATTCGTTAGTAGAATAATAAATCTCATAGCGGTCTAGTTCAATATGTCTTAACACTTAAAAACATATCAATTAGAAGTCTCCACTTCGATGATCAAGACAAATCATCTTAATTGATATGTTATATTCTTCACAGATGAAACGCCAAATTTCATCACCGACTACGAACTATAATTCTGAGTTTACAAAGAACTTGTGATTTATATATTTTGTGACTAGTAGTCCAGTTTAATATGTCTTAACACTTAAAACATATCAACTAGAAGTTTTCACTTCCATGATCAAGACAAATCATCTTAGTTGATATGTTATAGTTTTCGCAGATGAAACGCCAAATTTCATCACTGACTACGAACTATAATTCTGAGTTTACAAAGAACTTGTGATTTATATATTCTGTGACTAAATCACATACTACGCATCTCATGAACTATATGATAATGTCTAAATATTCATGTTACCATTATTTTAGATAATAATAAAACAACTTTATTAATCACAGCATAATGTCATACGTAGCATCATAAAATAGGATTTAAAGGACACATGTCCTAACATGGCCACATCTACATACCACCTACTAGTGAAGTTCCCAACGGAGTACGGGATTAGAAAAACATATGGGGACCAGATGGTCGCTCGTGAATGCTATATAGCTATGTTAGAAGTGGATGATCATTTGCAGGCATTAAGCATTGAGAAGCGACGAGTTGAAGTAGAACCAACGGAAAACTTAGAGGAGATCTCCCTGGACGACAACATCCCAGGCCGGATCACTCGTGTCAGCACGCAGGTCAATTCTTCAGTCTGCAAGAAGCTCGCCCTCTTCCTGGAGAACAATTAGGACGTCTTCGCTTGGAGCCATGAGAACATGCTAGGGATTAATCCAAGTGTCATGGTCCATAAACTCAATGTGTGCCCGTCCTTGCCTCTAGTTCGACAGAAGAAGAGAGTCTTCGCCTAGGAAAGAGACGAAGCCATAGCTGGGGAAGTCCACAAGCCATTAGAAGCAGATTTCATTAGGGAGGTATATCGTCCTAAATTGTTGGCCAATGTAGTGATGGTCAAAAAAATGAATGGCAAGTAGAGGATGTGCGTAGACTTCACTGATTTGAACAAAGCGTGCCCTAAGGATAGCTACCCACTTCCTCGTATCGACCTCCTTGTGGACTCAATGGCCGGACACCAGATATTGAGTTTCATGGATGCCTTCTCTGGATACAACTAGATCAGGTTGGATGAAGTAGACTAGGAGAAGACCTCATTTATCACAAGCTAAAGGCTCTTCTATTACAAGGTTATGCCGTTCAGATTGAAGAATGTAGGGGCGATGTACCAAAGGCTTGTGAATAAAGTGTTCGTCCAACAGATTCAGCAGGACTTCAAAGTATACGAGGACAACATGCTTGTAAAAAGTGCAAAGGAGAATAGTCACCTAGACGACCTCCATGAGACATTCAAAACCCTGCGCCTCTCCAACATGAAGCTCAATCCTAACAAATGTGTGTTCGAGATATCATCAGGAAAGTTTTTAGGCTTTATGGTGTCACAACGATAATAGAGGCCAACCTTGACAAAATTTAGGCCATATTGGAGATGACGCCTCCAAACAACGTCAAGGAGGTGTAAAGTTTAAACAGTAGGGTAGTGGCTTTCTACAGGTTCATCTCCAGGGCGACGGACAAGTGCTTACCTTTCTTCAAAACATTAAAGAGGGCCTACAAATGGATCGACGAATGCTAGAAGGCTTTCGAGGAACTGAAGGCATGCCTTGCATTCCCACCATTACTCAGTCCATCCAAACCGAGCGAAGAGCTCTCCTTCTACTTGGTTGTGTTTCCAACGGTCGTCAGCTCAACTCTTATCCGAGAAGAAGATTGCATACAGTTACCCGTCTACTACACTAACCCAACGCTTTGGGGAGCAGAAGGAAGGTATCCCCCCCATGGAAAAGCTAGCCTTTACCCTGATCACGACTGCCCGAAAACTTAGGCTGTACTTCCAAGCGCATACCATAGTGGTCTAGATGGACAAGCCATTACGAAGGGCGATGAACAATCCAGAGGCAGCTGGACGATTGGTTTTTTGGGCAATAGAGCTCAGCGAGTTTGACATACTATACCGACCAAAAACTGCGATCAAGGCCCAGGTATTAGCTGATTTCGTTGCTGAATTCACAGCGAAAGAGGATGAAGACGAAGGACCAGTAACATTGATGATATGGACGGACGATTCGTCCAACCAACAGGCTAGAGGAGGCAAGGTCGTCCTACAGTCGCTAGAGGGGGATATAGTGGAGTGTACGAATTGTCTCCAATTTCCAAAAACCAACAATGAGGCCGAGTATGAAGCGGTCCTCTCGGGCCTCAACTTGGCTAAAGCAGTAAGGGCCTCATCAGTAGTCATAAGGCGATTTGCAAGTTGTTGTCAAACATATCAATGGAGACTACGACGCTAAAGGGGAATGGATGAAGGAGAATCTAAGAATGGTCAAAGGAAGGGTATTCTAGAAGCTCTTGGCCAAATTTGTGCAAATCCCGAGGGAAGAAAATGAGCAAGTTGACCGTCTAGCCAAGGTTGCATCCATGGAGCACCTGGTCATCAGGTACTATCCTTTGTCCAATACTCCCCTGCCATTGATAAAATAGATGTACAAGTGATACCCATGGGAACTGAATGGATGACACCAATCATATCCTACCTCAGGAATGTGACGCTCCTAGAAAACCACAATGCTTCTAGTAGGTTGAAGGTGCAGTCGTCACGCTTCGTACTAATTGGGGATGTCCTTTACAAAAGGGGCTTCTCTCGTCCATACCTAAGATGCTTAATCCTTGACAAAGCAAACTACGTCATGAGGGAAGTCCACGAAAGAGTATGTGGGAACCACTCGAGAGCATGCTTGCTGGTCCACAAGTTGATACGAGCAAAATACTATTGGCCCATTATGTAGAAGGACACCCAGTCCTACGTAAAGGCGTGCAACAAATGCCAACGCTTCAGCAACATCATACGGCAATCGTCGAAGAAGTTTACCCCAATGAACGCTCCCTGGCCATGCACCTAGTGGGGGCTTGACATAGTGGGACCCTTCCCTATAACAATGCGACAACTTAAGATCCTCGTCGTAGGAATCGATTACTTCACTAAATAGGTCGGGGCAAAACCCTTGGCCACTATCTCTGAGAAGAATGTCCAAGGCTTCGTTTGGAAGAACATTATTTGCCGCTTTGGCATTCCTAGAGTCTTCATCTTTGACAATGGAAAACAATTTGACAACGACACATTCAGGGACTTCTGTCAACAACTGAGAATCAAAAACCACTATTCATGACCTGCCTACCCACAAGCCAATGGTCAAGTTGAGGTTACAAACCGATTCTTGCTCAAGATGATCAAGACTTGGCTAGAAGGGGTAAAGGGGATATAGCCGGACGAACTGCCAAGTGTGTTATGGGTATATCGGATGACGGCTCACATGCCTGCAGGCGAAACACCCTTCCGCCTTGCGTTTGGGAATGAAGCCATCATCCCAGCAAAAATTGGGTTAACCAGCTACAGGGTGGCCTACCATGATGAAGGGAGGAATGAAGAAGGAATGAACCTATAGTTAGACCTTCAGGATGAAGTTAGGGCGACAACGGAGCAACAAATCGTACATTATTATGACCTAATGGCAAAGCATTAGAACACCAAAGTCAAATCTTGGCACTTTCAGGTCGAGGACCTAGTCCTGAGGAAGGTGACGATAGTTACCAAAGACCACAAACAGGGCAAGTTAGGCCCCAACTAGGAAGGACCTTACAGGATCATTGACTGCCATACAAAGGGGACCTACCACCTGGAGACCTTCGACAGACAAAGGCTCCACCATCCATGGAACACCGAGCACTTACGGAGATACTACTAGTAGTAGATGACTGCAAACTATGTTATGGCTTTTCTTACCCTTATGTTGTTAAAGTAGGATATTAAGTTTTTGGTTGTTAAAGTAGGATATTAAGTTTTTTGATTATTGAAATAAGACTCTTGAGGATTATTAGACACATTATCTACGTTCTTCTACATCGTTCATATTTTTTAAGAGATCTACCCTTTAAGAGATTGTCCACAAAATTATAAAGTCCTACATACGTAATGGACGAATGACCAAGGATACCGATGGGTACCTGGTCACAATTATAAAGTGCTACCTACGGGGTGGACGGATGACCTAGGATACCGACGGGTATCTGGTCACAAAAAAATAAATCATAAAGTCCCACTTACGGGGTGGATGGATGACCAAGGATGCTGATGGGTACCTAGTCACAAAATCACTAAGTCCTACCTATGAGATGGATGGATGACCAAGGATACTAACAAGTACCTGGTCACAAAATTATAAAGTCCTACCTATGGGGTGAAAGGATGACCTAGGATACCAACGGGTACCTGGTCACAAAAAAATCATCAAGTCCTACCTATGGGATGGATGGATGACCAAGGACACCGACGGGTACCTGGTCACAAAATTACTAAGTCCTGCCCACAAGCCTAAATTATTTTGTCCTAAGGAACGCACGATGTTGCTACAAGGATGACGGATGTAATAAATATATAATACCGACGAAATAGAAAATGCTAAGGTATAGCAAAGTCTTTACGACGGATAGGGGGCATATCCACAATTACAATAGATATAGTGAAAGCAACAAGCAACAAGTAAAAGTAACAGAAAAAAGAAGCGATAAATATAAACTCAACGGGGATAAACGTTTATACATAAAAGCCCCAAAAAGGAGCCCACCATTGTCTCAAAATTGGTTTAACAAAAAAGCAATGATAAAAATAGAAAGAACTAGGATGGAGGAACTTCGGAAGGAGGCTGGTCTTTAGTAGCAGACGGACCCTCAGGGGTAGACGAAAGGTCCAGAGCGCCGCCACAGCATCACCTTGTCTCGCTCCATCTACTCACAGAGGGTAGCCAGCTCCGTCGTCAGGTTGGTGTTCGCCTTAGCAAGCTCCTCATGACAACGAGTCTTTTGCTCTAGCAAGGCAAATTTTGCCGTCAGTTCAACGTTGAGAATATGGGCAGCCTCCTTTATTGATCTCGCTCTTTCACCTCGTATTCGTGATGTTTACGTTACTGACAGATCACCTCCTCCTTAGCTTCACACCTATCATGAAGAGCTTTCATCTTGCCTGCAAAAAGATAACGGTTATAATTGGGAGAAACAGAATATACAAAAAGAGGTAAACCCGACGGATGCTCACCCTTGCCAGGTTGAAGAGGCCAGAAGTCCCCAGACCCTCATTAGTGTGTTGACCACACTTGTTCAGGTTTGTGTCCTTGATGATCGAGTTAACCATCTCAACATTATAATCCTTGTGGCTTACTAGTCTCTAGACAGGGTCAGAGACGATGGGACCATGGGTTGACATGAGGCCCTTGCTAACCCTATGACGGGAGGTGGAGGAGACTTCTGCAGCCTATCCTCTCGGTTTGCCCCAATAGGTTGGCCTATCGCCTTCTTGGTGAGACGGTCATCCTTCCCTGTGCCTTTCCTCCTGGGGGCTGTTGCCTACCAGCGTCCATCTCTGAAAAACGTAACAATACTAAGGAAAATAGATGGGCTAGAGTGGAATGACTAAGGGTGTGCAGCCAACCCGCCAACCCGCTAAAACTGACCTGACTTAACCCAACTTGTCGAATTTGGTCGATCTTTAGGGCTTGGTGGGTTGGGTTAGGTTGGGTTACAAAATGTTTTTGATAGCAGGTCGGGTTGGGTTCAAATCATAAAATTCCAAACTCGCCAAACCCGACCCGACTCGACCCACCCATATATTTAATATATATTATATAATTAATAATTTTTTAAAAATAATCATCTCTTCCTATCCTATATAAAAGTCAATTAGTTTACAAAAACCCTAGAACCTTTTCTCTGAATGTGCTGCCTCCCACTCCCCCCTCCCACTTCACTCTCTTTTGAACCCTAACCCTCTCTCCCTCTGCTGAGCCATTGTCGTCCATCAGCTATCATCACCGCCTTGGCGGTGGTTCTATCTTTCTTGTGGTAGTTCTCTCTTTCGGTGTTAGGTAAAGTTTCTCAATGTTTACTCTCTCTCTCTCTCTCTCTCTCTCTCTCTCTCTCTCTCTCTCTCGCTCTATTTCTCATTCTCTCCCTTCTCTCTCTCTCTCTCTCTCTCTCTCTCTCTTTCCCTCACTCACTCTATCTATTTATCTCTCTTATTGTGGTGGATCAGTATTTATTTTTTACTTTGTTAATTTCTTAGTTTTCTTTTTACTGATTTTTAAATGATTTTGTGTTGTCTCAACCATAGGTCTTTTTCTTACTTTGGTGGTTCTCTCTTTTGGTGTTAGGTTTAGGTACTTGGGTTTCTTTCTCTTGCTCTATTTCTCTTTTTCTGGCTTCTCTCTTTCCTTTCTCTCACTCTATCTGCTTGTCTCTCTTGCCGTGGTGGATCAATGTTTAGCTTTTGCTTTGTTGATTTCGTAGTTTTCTTTTGGCTGATTTTTAAATGTTTTTGCTTTGTCTCAACTTATAGGTCTATTTCTTACTCTATAATATTTTCTCTTGCCGACTCGCTGTGTCCCTTTCTCTTTATCTTGCTTTGCAGGTTTGTCTCTGTCTGGCCCTCTCCTTATTGTTTTTAGTATTGTTGTTTAGTCATTAGTGTTGTTTGCCTTTAAGGAGTTACATTGATACTAATCTTTGATTTTTTTTTTAATAAATTTATATCTATATTTTTTTCTGTGCAATTTAATAATAATAGTAATTAAAAAAAAAATTGTCCAACCCATGGGTTCAACCCGACCCATGTGGGTTGGATTGGACTTATGTAATGGGTTGAGTTAAAAAAATCTCCTTAACCCAGCCTATGCACACCCCTAGGGATGACAGATGGACAAGCATACAGACAAAAAAAAAAAAAAAAAAAAAAAAAAAAAAAAAAAAAAACTTAGGTTGAGAGTATCAAGAGTGATCAGATCCTTCCACTTTCTTTGCTCAAGGGGGATCACCCAAACTCTGATGAGGAAACTCTCCTGTTCGTCGTTTATTTCTGGACAGGCTTGAGCTGAAAACAAAAAGTATTAGGTTTGTTATATAATCAAAATTGACAGGGTAAATGAAAACAGATGCCGACGACTCACCAGACTCCCCTAAAACGCCCCAAGTATTATCGAACCCATCAGGCATACTATCCCACTCCTCGGGTTTACATACCTAGTCTGTCCCTTGAACAAAAAAAATACCTATTCATCCAATTCCTACTAGAGTCAGGCATGTAACACTAACCTAAATGACGGTTTCCTCGCCAGAAAGTGATAAATACCCTTCGACGAGGATATTTGTTGAGGCTTGTAGTAGTAGAAGAATTCGTCGAGGTAAGGCGGCAATTGCCACCACTTAACTGGCCCCATATCACCTCGGCCCCAATGAATATCCTCCACACATTTGGGGCAAGTTGACTGATGGATAGGCCCAAATAATTGGCAAGTTGATGGTGTAGCTCCTTCAGTGGCAGCCTCAATCCTACGGTGAACATGGCATCGTACATGCCGACGTCAGTTGTCCTACCCGAGTAACAGCTCTCAAAGTTTCTCAGCAATCACAGGGGGATGTTTTTGGGAATTTGGTAGTGGTCGCGAAGAGTATTGAAAACCTTCAATGACATGGTTAGGTAGAAATCATTCACCGTCCATATCAAAGGAAGGATGAAGGGTTTGTGATGGTCACTGTCTGCCTGGCCATGACCCTATCACATTCCTCATAATCTCCCTCCTCGTCACCATTGCCTTCTTCTTCACCGTCATCCTCTTCCTCATCCTCCTCTTCTCCTTCCCCTTCATCCCCTTCGTATTCCTCATCTTCCTTAGCAAAAGAATGGGCAGACGGCTCCCTTTCTAGGGACCATGTCAAGTCTTCCACAGCCTCGTGCCCCGACGGATAAACTTCGTCATAGCCTGCGCCCTCAGGGACTGATGACGACTGTTCACTTGTTGCTTCTCTATCACCTGACATCTATTCACCTACAAGCGATAGATGTATTCTAAGAACCTAGTCATATGGCGGGTCTCTAAAAAGCGATGGCCAACTAAAAAGCAATAAATAGAAGCAAGGAAAAAAGGACTTATGAAGATGGAAGTCTACAGTTGCTCGACTGGTCAAAACGACGGATGGACACGAAAGTAGTGATGGAACCACTTGAGATCACACCTTTTAAGAAATGGAAATGAAGTAAAAAAGGAAAAATGAGAGAAATGAACTATTTATAGGGTGAAGGAGTGCAGTATGCGAAGCAACGTTTTTGATTTGAAACGAGGTCAATCAACAAGTGCCACATGTCATTTCGCATTTATTGTAAAGACTATCTACCCTATTAATAAACATGCTCTTCAATAAAGCAATTAATGCCCATAAAAACCTTTATTACTCCGAGGCCCATCAGACATAGCTGACGAGACCATGGAGTAGGGGGTAGCTAATAAGGGTATTTTCGTAATTAGGATCTTTGAACAACTAAACTCGTCAAGGAAAGATACCAAAAATAAAGCTGACAGCTTCAAAAGAGCCGACGGCCCTAAAGTTTATAGGGTGAAAGAGTGCGGTATGCGAAGCAACGTTTTTGATTTGAAACGAGGTCAATCAACAAGTGTCACATGTCATTTCGCATTTATTGTAAAGACTACCTACCCTATTAATAAACATGCTCTTCAATAAAGCAATTAATGCCCATAAAAACCTTTATTACTTCGAGGCCCATAGGACATAGCTGACGAGACCACGAAGTGGGGGGTAGCTAATAAGGGTATTGTCATAATTAGGATCTTTGAACAACCAAACTCGTCAGGGAAAGATACCAAAAATAAAGTTGATAGCTTCAAAAGAGCCGTCGGCCATGAAGAATCTATTATAGCCTCCTTAAACAACCATCCATGACCTCGTATCCTATGCCAGCAAAAATGCCAACGGTTACATGAACGGGCTCAGATGAAGCTGATGGGTGTGTCTCCCTACTAGGTCGACAGACGACCCTTAATAACGAAAAAGCATACCGATGGATCCTATGTGGTCTACACAAATATTCATATATGGAAACATCTCAAAAATTTTGGTTGATTATATTTTGCTTCTACTATTGCTCAAACTAGAACTACATATTTTTCATTGCAAACAATGAGGATAATTTTGTCATTAGACCTAATTTCCTTCACATTTAATGGCTAATTTAGATAACATAGACACATTATTACAATTATTTTAAATAGGGTGTCAATCAAACAAATTGATAGTTTTGAGGGGAGAAAAAATTGTAAATGTGATGAAATTTTTGGTTGAGAAAGTGTAATTTATCCTTTGGTTCATACTAAATGGTAACCTATGTTTTTTAGAGTTAATAATATTTAAATTCCTTTTATGATGTTTAGAAAAAATTTATAGGAAAATAATAATCATTATATTCAACTTGGTTCATTATGGATGCGGAAAAACAAATATTTTTCTATAGATTGAGTTTAAAAAAAAAAAAAAAAAAAAGGTATATTTTAGCAACAAGAGAAGCTTTCGCTGTAGGTTGATACTGAGATGTTGATTCTTGTTTGTTTAATTTGTGAAGTCTGTTATTGTTGAATAAGAAACTTGTATTTGAATCTTGTCTAAATTACTATGATTAATTTTTTTTTAAGAAGAAAACATCAATCATTTTGAAATTGATCCATAAATTTCAAATCTTATCATATATATGAAAAAATTAGAAATAAAATTTGATACAAGGATTCAATTATAAGTATCCAATTTTAACAAAAGACAACTGTATTAAAAATTCTTTCAAAAAGTAGAATCTATACCCAACTCGTAACTAATTTTTTTTCTCGTCGAGGGTGAGCTTTCCTTCTCACCAAGGGTGAGTCTTCTTTTTTTTCACTCACACATGAGTGACTTTTAAAAAACCCCCTACGCCATCTCTATTGCTATCACCATCTATACTGCTATCACCATCTTTACTGATAGCACCTTCATAGTTGTACACCGCATGGATTCAGACTTCATTGAGAGGATTCAAAAGATAAACCTGACGGAGGAGGAGGATGAAGTCTTCACGGTGGGGAGGTCTTAACGTGGGAAAATACTTGAAGAATGTGCATTGAGCTTGCTTGGTCGCTTTCTCACCACACAACCCTACAACCAGCGAGCAACCAAAGGTTTGCTATGGTCTGTATGGAAGTTGGTGCCCGAGCTGAAGATCATCGACGTTGGGGAGGGTCTGTTCTAATTCAAGTTTGCACTCGAAAGCCAGCTAACGTGGGTGATGAGTAACGGACCTTGGAGCCTCGACGGACACATACTAGCACTCCAATGGTGGGAGATAGGCATGACAGCGAGTTCCGTCACCTTTCAAGTCCTTTCGATATGGATCCAAATCAGGGGCTTGCCATTTGACTTACTTTCAGAGGAGGTTGGACGAGAAATAGGCAGCGGGGTGGGACGAGTGGTCGAAGTGGACACCAAGGTTTTCACATCTGAGCAAGCCTGATTTGTCCGAGTTAGAGTGGACATCCCTCTCGATAAGCCAATTCGCTGAGGTGGGTCAGTCATGAATCCGGAAGGGAGTAAAACACGGATTGGCTTCAAGTACGAACGACTGGTCGGGCTTTGCTTCCAATATGGATGGTTTGGCCATGAAAGGCAATATTGCACCACTCGGAGCGTTGGACATGAGGAAGAAACGCCATATGGTGAATGGCTGCGGGCCGATAATAAGATAAAGGAGGATAACGGGAGGTGGTTTCAGGCAAAGGCAGTCAAGGAGAACACCTAGGTTAGAAACGGTGCTGGAGAAGGGCCAAGCAAGTCAGTGGACGTCGCAAACACCACTCCGAGCATAGCCACGCCAGATAGAGGCATTTAATGCGAATAATGCCAAATCGAGTAACGGAAATATTCTCACGGTTTCCGGGGATGCCAGGTTACAAAAATCATTAACTATGGATTCATTGCAGAAGGAAATCTTGGGATTGGTTTCTTCAATGCAGAAAACGGCAGACCACACAATCAAAGCCACCAAACTTGAAATTATGAGCAACGTGGGACCAAAATCTAGTACTGTAAAAAAACTCTCAATATCAACTGAAACTCTTGTTAGTGTCCCTGTGCAATACCTTTGCTAAGAACACTTACCACACGTGCCAAATAAACAAGTGGGGCAGTCACCTGAGGTTGCACATGACTTTATTAAAAGTACACAAAACAAGACCATTGAAAGAGTAGCTAAATGGACAAGAGTGGACCGCAAGCCCAACACACACACAACTGTTACACCTAGGGTGGCCACCAACGTGGGAACAAAGAGAGGTTCGGTGGAGTGTATAGACGACACTGAGGGGAACGAGCACTTGACCTGCAAGAAAAGCAAAAGAGTGGAGACTCTTTGTACAGTACTTACTCAAGCAAAACCTAGTATAACGAAGGAAGCTGCAGACTAGTCCCGCTGATCACAATGAATATTTTAAGTTGGAACTGCTGAGGGTTTGGGAACCAACGTGCAGTCGATGCTCTCTCTCATCTTACGAGGGAAAAAGCTCCCAAGGTTTTATTTCTAATGGAGACAAAACAGTCAGTGGATGAAATGCGGCGGATACAATTTGAACTACCATACCGTTGCATGTTTGTTGTACTAAGTGTCTGTCGGAGTGGTGGACTAGCATTACTATGGAAGGAAGAAGTGGATTTACATGTCCAAATGTATTCACCTCACCATATAGATACTCTAATCCACATTGGAACCAATCCCACATGGAGACTGATTGGCTTCTATGGTTGGCTAGAGGAGCAGAATAAACATGAATCTTGGTGGTTGTTGAAACACCTCCACTCCAGGCTTTCAGACCCGTGTTTATGTTGTGGAGATTTCAATGAGATCCTACCCTTAGGGGAGAAGCAAGGAAGCCGTCTAAAGCCACTTCAGCCAATGCAGGAGTTTAGGAGTATCTTGTTATGCTGCAGACTAGTTGACCTGGGTTTTCAGGGGAACAAGTACACATGGAACAATGGTCGACCTGGAGATACTTTTATGCAAGAACGTTTGGACCGGGCATGCGCATTGGTTGAGTGGCGGGAGATTTTCTCTCATGTCAAAGTGTCTCATCTCCAAGCCTCATATTCTGACCATATACCAATCCTAATCAATGGTACAAGCCCTGACCAACGGGGAAGGAGGAAGAAGATACCTCGACAATTTAAGGAGAAATGACCATCAAATGCTGAGTGTGAAAATGTGGTTCGTCATGCCTAGGAGACAAGGGTATATCCAGGGAGTCCTATGTATCAGCTATTTGAGAAAATTAAACGGTGTCAGCTTGCATTGGTTGAGTGGAGCTGCAATACATTTCACAACATAAAAACTGAGTTACAAGTGAAACAATCAGCTTTAGAAGAACTTTCAGCCATGAATGTTACCAAAAATTAGGGAGCTCAAGAACAACATCAATACACTCCTTCACCATGATAAGCTCTTTTGGAGACAAAGGTCAAGGTCCATTTGGTTACCAGCAGGAGACAAGAACACTAAATACTTCCATCAAAGGGTGAGCTAGCGGCGAAGAAAAAATTAGGTACCTGGTGTTGAAGACCAAAACGGGGAATGGTGTACCTGTGAGAGACGCATAGCCACGGTAGCCAAACAGTATTTTCAAGGCCTGTTTACTATGTCCAACCTAGTGAACATGGAAACTGTCCTGGACTCAGTGGAAAGAATGATCACAACAGCAATGAACAATTCCCTACTCGAGCCATACACACCCAAGGAAGTTTGGCGAGCACTATTCCAAATGCACACCTCCAAGTCTCCCGGCCCTGATGGTATGTCTCTTTTCTTTTTTCAAAAATATTGGCATATAGTTGGGCAGGATGTCACTGATGCTGTCATTTCAGTTTTACACTCCGGTCACATGGTGCATAAGATGAACTATACTCATATTGTACTCATCCCAAAGAAACATGACCCTAAGACAATGGCAAATTGTAGACCAGTCAGTCTTGGGGAACGTGGTATCCAGAATTTTATCTAAGGTGATAGCTAATCGGTTGAAGCTTGTGTTGCCTAAAGTTATATCCGATGCACAGAGCGCCTTCGTCCCAGGAAGGCTTATCACATATAATACAATGGTAGCATATGAGCTACTACACAGGATGAGGAATAGAAGAAAGGGGAAGAAGGGACAAATGGCGATTAAACTGGACATTAACAAGGCTTACGACCGTGTAGAGTGGACGTTCTTGCACATGATAATGCTAAAGATTGGGTTGGACCCAAGATGGGTTCATCTGGCTATGGAGACAGTTAGTACAGCTTCCTACTCAGTATTGATCAATGGGGAGCCCAAAGGATATATCAAGCCATCAAGAGGAATAAAACAAGGGGACCCGCTCTTTCTATACTTGTTCTTACTTTGTGTGGAGGGGCTGTCTGCCCTACTGTGGAAAGCGGAAGCAAGCTATAACATAAAAGGAATTATGACCAGCCAACAAGGAGTGCGTATCTCTCACATCTTGTTTGCCGACGACAGCTTGTTATTCTACCGAGCAACCGTGGAAGAGTGCCAAAACCTACTTACCCTTTTGGAGAAGAATGAAGTTGCATCGGGTCAAGCCATAAAAAGACAAAATACTTCTCTTTTTTTTAGCAAGAACACCAGACAAGATGTGAGAAATGCTATCTAACAGATGTTAGGGGCAAGAGTTATGAATGATTGTGAAAGATGCCTAGGCTTGCCCATGACATGAGACAAATCAAAGGTAAACACGTTCAAGGAGATCCAAGAGAAAATATACAAGCGGGTTATGGGATGGAAAGAGAAGTTCATTTCCAAGGCGGGGCAGGAGATCCTTATCAATACAGTGGCTCAAGCCATTCCCACATACTATATGAGTTTGTTTAGGCTACCTAAATCTATCTGTGATAGCATCAATTCCCCCTTGGAAAGATATTGGTGGGGACAAGACCATGAGGAGAGGAAGATCCATTGGATTAGCTGGACTAAACTGTGCACCCACAAACAAAATGGAGGAATGGGGTTTTGGGACCTAAATGCCTTTAATTTGGCTATGCTTGCAAAGCAAGCCTGGAGGTTAATCCACAATACACTCTCACTTTTCCACAGAGTATATAAGACACGGTATTTCCCTCGAAGCTCATTCCTGATGGCGGAACTAGGCCCCAACCCTTCTTTTGTATGGAGATCATTACTGGCGGCAAGAGACATCATCATGGAGGGATCAAGATGGCAGGTGGGTGATGGACGTACAATTGAAGTGGCTAAACATGTCTAGCTGCCTCATGCTCCTATCTTCCTACAAGAACCAACACTGTATATGCGAGTCTGCGAACTCATAGATGAGAATTCAAGGTAGTGGGACCGGGGTAAGGTGTTTGCTACTTTTGCAGCAAGGACATGCGAGGAGATATTGGAAACGCCGCTGAACAATGTGAACTCTAGGGACGTGCTGGTGTGGCAGGAGAACAAAGCCAAGAAATTCATAGTGCGTACTGCATACCGTATCGCTGTCCACCTGAAAAACCCCAGTTATGCGGAGCACTCCTTGGCTCAAAGTCATGGACCAACCTGGGGGAAGATTTGGAGGCTCAACGTGCCTCCAAAGGTACGAACCTTTTTATGGAGGGCTTGCTCTAATTGTCTTCCGGCTAAAGAGAACCTATTTAAGAAACGAGTAAGAGTGGAGGCAAAACGCAAAATCTGCTGTCAGAAACCGGAAACAGCCAGCCATGTGCTCTGGGAGTGTGCTTTTGTGGGGAACGTGTGGAGCTTGTCCAACGGAAGAACCCAAAAGTGCAAAAATGAAGCTGTAGATTTTTTCCTGCTATTTGAACAAATGAGGAGAAAACTAGACCAGCTAGAGCTGGAAAGGTGGGCAACAACGGCTTCGACGATATGGAACGCAAGAAACAGATTTTACTTTGAGCATGTACAGGTTCATCCTCAGATTATATTTGATGGGGCAATTACATTCTTGGACGAATAACAAAGGTTAATGTCAGCTAATGTTTAATGGGAAGCCAATTTTTAATTCTTTAAAGTAATGTAGGTACAGCATAGGCCCACAAGCTTTTTGCATGGGAATTGGCTTTCTTGGGAGCACTGCTGCATGTAGCTAGTGTTTCCCCCACGTCAATTTGCTAGTTCAGATTGTCTTTTACTTGTAACACTTGGTCTTTTACTCAGTTAAATGAAATTCTATCATTTAGCTCAAAAAAAAAAAAAAAAAAAAAAAAATCTTTCTATATAAAGCAAATCGTGATTTGAACAGAGATATTAAATTTATCTCTTGCCCCAATATCAAGCATGCCTTTTCCTATTAGTATTTCTTATAGTATCTTCACGACCACACAGCAAATTAATAGCACAACAATTACAGTTTCCTGCTTCAGCGCAACCCAAAACATGCTGAAGAAAACATCATTCACCTTGCAAGCTCTCTTGGTTGTCTCTATGGTTGTCACATTTGGTTAGTCTCTCTTTGTAGCTAGATGTTTTTCATTTCTTTGTATAAGCTGACTAATAGAACACTATTACGCAGGCATGCTATTTTTGGACGTCCCAACAGTAGAAGTAATAAAATTTTGATGTTCTGGAATGATTAACTGCACCAGTGTGTGTCAAGGACTCAATAGTTGTTGTGTTAATGGTTAATGCATATGTGAGGTTAGCAGTAGTTCTAAATGTCCACCTCCACCCCAAGCTAAGCTCAAGGGAAATTGAATTAATATCATCGTGCATACTGCAAAATGCCACAATTAAATCAAAGAAAAGTGTACCTTCATATAATGAAGTTCAAAACAAGAAGTATATAATATTTTGAGAAGATCTTCAATTTTCATCCGAATTCCACATGATGCTCAAAATGTGTGGTCTTTTAATGAGTTCTTCATACCTTCACTTCTATATTTTAGTGGAAAAGTGGGTTTAAGGGAGATCAAAAAGAATACTGTTTTCTCTTCATTTAATTGTACACACGTTTTAACTGTCTAGGAAATTATTTTATTTAATAACTATTATTAAATATCCAACTAATTAGCTAATTGAGATTGCCTTTTGAGCTAACCCAATTGGGCTTTACTATGTGGCTAGGGATGGAACCAAAGGGACAAACATGACTTTTGCTACAACAGCCTTCGTACTTTCAATCAATTCTTGACAAACTTAAAGTTATTATAAATCATATAACAAGTTCTAATATGCAAATATAATTGCATTCTAGGCCTTCTTAATAAATTATTTCCAAATAATTTTCAAAATGGCATTTGACCCCTCAATGACACAGCCATAGTGAAAAAAAATCATAATTCACTACTACTTTGTAATTCACTATTTTATTCCTTAATTCCCTGGTTTAATATTTTAGATATTCATATATTTTATGAAAACTAATTTTATTAAATAAAAACTTTAGTAACTCTTTCCTAAATGGCTAGCCAAGCACCTTGAATAACAAGTTCTCATTAAATCTATCTCAAGAGATATTTTGTGTCTCTAGAAATAGATTATAGATTCCATCATGAAAATATGTTTTCCTTAAACACTACGTGCAATTGCCCAATATACTGAATTTTGATCATTAGATTAGATCTCACCCTTGATATATCAAAGAAACCTAAATTTATTAATCTAATTCACAATCCTCTTAGGATTGAGAGTACATAAAAATAGATGTCGTGAAATTCACTATTCCGATAACAATTTTTAATGGAATAATTAATCTCACAACAGTCCAATACAATGTGTATTACACACTTAAGATACAATAATAAATCAACTAGAAATTTTCACTTCCATGATTTTGAGAAATCCTTTTAGTTGACAAAATAAGATATCGGTTACACTCAAACTTGAGAGAGTTTTTCATTGTAAAAATGAGGATAATTTCTAATTGGTCCCAATTTGCATCATATTTAACCACTGATTTAGATAGCATGGTCACATTAACACAATTCTTTCAAAATTAGGGTCTCAATAAAGCAAATAAATAGTTTTGATGATGAGAATCAACAAGCATTCAAGGATCCATTGTATGTTCCAGTTGAGCCTATTATTAGAGCAAGATCCAAGAAGATCAAAGAAGCACTTAATGGGCTGATTCAAGAGATTTTGGCTGATTCTAACGCAAGACATTCCAGGCTGGGCCCAAAGGAAGATAAAGGCATAATAAATTTAATCCAAGCTATTGAGGGCTGATCTGGCTTAATTGGGCATTATTTATGGCGTGGATTAATGACTGATTAACTTTCCAGCTCTATATTAGTTAATAGACATTTTTCCTATTTTGGAACTTCTAAATTCAGACCAGATCTACCTTAATTTTAGGCTTTTATTATTTAGAACGTTTTTTTATTATCTATTTTCCTATTTTGGATCTGTTAATTTCAGACCAAATCAGCTTTTATTTAGGGTTTTATTATTTAGTACGTTTTTTCTATTTTCTATTTTCAGTCATGTTTTATAAATAGCATGCACTCATTGTAATAGAGAGATTATTGAATAAAAATCAGAAAAAGATGAGGCTTTGCTCTTCTCTTTGGTTCTTTAAGAACTGTGAACTTATCAGGGATTCTTTCTTGTGGCGTTCAAACTTTATACCTTCGGTTCGTAATTCCATTATAATCATTGGGTCGAGGTCTATTACTTATACCTTTGGTTCGCGTTTCTTTTATAAACGTTGGGTCAGAGTTCTATCAAAAATCTGAATTTTAGCTTTCTTGGGCAAATATTCCAATATTGTTTGTTGGGTCTCAAAGCGTGTCGATTAAGGTTCGCATCATTTGGTATCAGAGCTCAGGTTCTAAAATCAGTTTTCTATCCTTTTATCTTTTGTTTCCTGTTATCATCCTATCTTGTTTTTTTTTTTTTTTTTTTGTGTTCTTTGTTCCTCATTCTTGTTTTGTGATGTGCACTAGGTTAAAATCGTGCACCAAGTTCCAAAAAAAAAAAAAAAACGTGAAGAAAAAAGAAAAAAAAGAGAAAAAGAAGAGACTTTAGAAAAGAAAAAGAAAACAGAAAAAAATATTGTTTTTAGTTTCAGTTCTCTCAGACCAAAACGTTGTTTTCTTTTGTCCTTTTTCTTTGATTTAGTGTTTCTGTCATATTTTTCTTGCCGTTGGTATTTGTTTAAATACTACAAGTTGAATTTCTTGATTAAGTTTATTAGTTTAATGTAGAACTGAAAAGGGGAAGCTACGAGTGGAAAAAGGAAAGAGAGTGTGAGATTAATATCGGGAAAAAGCCAATTTAAGAGTGATACACGAGTGGAAGTGGCATAATTTGAGTGCAAACACGTGAGGGAGTGTTGTGAGGAATTATTTCTAACATTTCTCTATAGTTTTAAAAGTATGACTTCCAGGGGTGAAACATCAAATATGGATGGAGGAGAGGAGTCATCCATCATGTTGCAGGCTATGCAATAACAATTTGAACGCATGAATGTGGTGTTTAATGAGATTCAGGATCGGTTGGACAGGCAAGATATTGTTATTGCTAATTTGCGTGAGGAGCGTCCCCAAAAAGCCCTAATGCTAGAAGGCAAGAAAGGCATGCACACGTGGATGATTCTGATGACTACCACGAGGATGAGTTTGAAGATGAAGAAGATCAAGCTTCATTGAACAATGAGGGCAGGTTTGCACGAAAGGGCGAAAGGCATGGTAGAGGATTTCGAAGAGATCAAGATGGCAAGATGGGACTGACAAAAACTTAGGAAACATAAAAATGAAGATACCATCATTCCAAGGGAAAAATGATCCAGAAGTGTACTTGGAGTGGGAGAAAAAGGTGGAGTTCATCTTTAAGTGCCACAACTACTCCGAGGAGAAAAATGTAAAACTAGCTATCATTGAGTTTACTGACTATGCTATTATATGGTGGGATCAATTTGTGATGAATAGAAGAAGAAGCCATGAGAGGCCTATTGAGACGTGGGAGGAAATGAAGGCCACCATGAAGAGGCGGTTTGTCCCTAGTCACTACTATAGAGACTTGTATAAAAAATTACAGAGTCTTACTCAAGGCTATAGTAGTGTGGATGACTATCACAAGGAGATGGAAATTGCCATGATTCGGGCTAATGTAGAGGAGGATAGAGAAGCTACCATGGCAAGGTTTCTGAATGGGCTGAATCGAGACATTGCCAACGTGGTGAAATTGCAGCACTACGTGGAGTTGGAGGACATGGTGAACATGGCAATAAAGGTGGAGCGATAGCTTAAAAGGAAAGGAACTCTGTCATTTCAAAATCCGGGCTTCTCTACTTCATGGAGGTCAAATGGGAGGAAAGACAAAGGGTCTGTTTTCAAGTCCAAAACCGATCCACTAAAAAGAAGAGATGAAGCTCCCAGTGTCAACAAAGGTAAAAATGAATCCCAAACTCGTAATCGTGATATTAAGTGTTTTCGTTGTTTGGGAGTAGATCATATAGCTTCACAATGCCCAAATAAGAGGACCATGATTGCACATATTGATGGAAAGGTGGAAACTGAAAGCGAGGGAGATGATGACTAGATTCCATCACTTGAGGATGCTTGTGATGATGATGTGGAGTATCCAGTGGAGGGTGAGTCACTTGTGACTAGGCGTGCTTTATGTGCCCAAGTCAAAGAGGATGATATGGAACAACAAAGGGAGAACATTTTTCATACTAGATGCTACGTCAACAGCAAGGTATGTAGTATGATTATTGATGGGGGGGGGGGGGGAGCTGTACTAATGTGGCTAGCACTACTTTAGTTGAAAAATTGAATTTACCTACCATGAAACATCCTAACCATATAAGTTGCAGTGGTTGAATGATTGTAGAGAGGTTAAGGTAAATAAGCAAATACTGGTTTCTTTTTCAATTGGGAGGTACAATGATAAAGTACTTTGTGATGTTGTTCCAATGCATGCGGGTCACATTTTATTGGGCAGGCCATGACAATTTGACAGGAAGGTTAATCATGACGGGTTCAAGAATAGGTAT
>CM066164.1:59822999-59917999 GCA_033629205.1 Lithocarpus polystachyus | reverse complement strand
CATTCTACTACTAATTTTTCACTATTTGAGATTATTTATGGTTTTAATCAACTAACACCTTTGGATTTGTTGCCTTTACCAGTTAATGAAATGACTAGTTTGGATGGTCAAAAGAAAGCTGAGATGGTAAAGAAACTCCATGAAAGTGTACGGCAACATATAGAAAAGAAAAATGAGCAATATGCGACCAAAGCCAACAAGGGCCGTCGACAAGTCCACTTTGAACCAGATCAATTGTTAGGGTTTATGCCCTAAAATCCAATTTATTGGCATGTCATAAATAATTAAATTGTTTAATTATATGAGACTACCTATAAATGAATTAATGAGACATTATCTTAGTCCATGAGATGCATAGTATGCGATTTATGTGAAAAGTCACAGAAGATATAAATTGCAAGTTCTTTGTAAACTCAGAATGTAGTTTGTAGTCGGTGATGAAATTGGGTGTTTCATCTGTGAAGACTATAACATATCAACTAAGATGATTTGTTTTGATCATAGAAATGGAGATTTCTAGTTGGTATGTTGATATGTTTTAAGAGTTAAGATATATTAAACTGGACCGCTGTGAGATTATTATTATCCTAACGACTGTCAAATGAATAATAAATCTCACGACTTCTATTTACATCAACTCTAAATCCTGAGAGAATAATGGACATGATCATGAGATGTAGGTTGCTTTGATATATCAGGAGTGAGATCTATAAGTTATGGTCAAAACCTCAGTATATTGGGCAGTCGCATTTAGTATTGATGGAACATATATTTTTAAGATGGAATTCATAATCTCTTAACGGAGATATAAAATATTCCCTGAAGATATAAAATATTCCCTTGAGATAAGTTTAATGGGATTGATTATTCAAAGTGTTGGGTCCAACCACTTTAGTAAGGAGTTACTAAAGTATATATATTTATGGAATTGAATTTCAAAAATATGTGATGAATAACGTAAAGGATTAAACCGGATACTCAAGAATTAAGATGTAGTAATCTTCAAAGTGGCAGTCTACATTCATGACTTTGTATTACTACGAATATTTTAATGAAGGGGTTGCATGTATAATAAAGTCTTGGGATATAATTTATTAATAAAGTCTAGAGTGCAATTATATTCATATAGTGATATTGAATATAATTAATGGTAACTTTGGACTTGTTAAGAGTTGACAGAAAAGCCCAAAGCCTATTGGAACTAGAGTCTTATTTGTTCCATTTTGGTCCCACTCCAAGCCACACAACTAGAGCCCAATTGGAATGGCCCAAAAGGCTAGTCCAATTAGATAATCAGTTTTATTTAAGGAGAGAAACATACAGAATTTCATAAGTCTTTTCATAAGTGTTTTTCATTAAGATTACACAAGGAATGAAATGATTTGTATGTGAGTGTTGGACACTCCCTTATTCTCTTCTTAGAAACTGATTGAGAGACCACACTTCTTGGGCATTAAGTAAAATTGGATAGAAGATTAAAAGTCTTCCCAAGAACTTTTGATATTTGGTTTTGAATTTCACCACACCAAGGTGCGCTTTCTTGTTCTTAAATTCTGAAACTTATATAGTGCATGTTATCAATTGTGAATGAAGTAGATCCGTTAATTTTCTGCCGCGTATGTTTTGTATGCGATGCAAACATATATTTTTCCAACAAATGGTATCAGAGCGGTCTTCATTTCGAATCTGAATAACATGTTTTGTGAGTTTTGAAATTAGAGATAATAGTTTCATGATGTTAGAAGATTACATTTGCATTTAATTTTCTGCATGGTTGTTGAAACTATGATTTGATAAAAACTGATATTGATGTTATGATATTGTTTAAATGTTGAATTTAAGTATGTTAAATTGATTTTTAATGTTATAGCATCAATAGAATTCAGTTTTGATATCAATTTCCATATGTTATGTTCATATGGTGGTTGTTTGTTCAAGAAAAACCGTTGAAAACTGTTAATATCTGAACTTGAAAAACTGAAAACACGAGTTTTTCGCTGGTAAACTTACCCGCGAAGCTACCTGTGAGAAATGCCACTGAAGCACAAAAATTTTTGCAAGAAGCGTTTAGTCGCGAGACACCCACGAGATAGTAGAGTAAGTCGCGATGTACCCGCGAGACAGTAGCGAAAGTTTCTGTATTAAATTTTCTGTGTTTTCAAATTTTTTTGCTTAACACGTTTTCGCGGGTAGCGCTTAGTCGCGAGAGACCCACCAAACCTAGGAATTCAGAGTTTATTTTCTAAGTGTTTTTCATGTATAAAAGTAAGGTTATGTGATTAATTTTATAGTTCTTAAAATTAAGGACTTTTATTAATCATTATCTAACTAAAAGACCTAATGAGATCAAAGATGTTAGTTAAATAGAACTCTTAGTCCTAAATAGTTTAAGACTTGCCTTTTAAGAAACATTCTAATGAGATTGGAATTGTTATGTGATTGAAAGTCCTTAATTTTTTTTAATTAGAAGTTTTAATGAGATTAAACCTTAATTAAAAGCTATATAGTTTCTAATAACATTAGAATACTTTATCTAGTAAATTAAGGATAGAGTTCTATATAACTAATCATTGAATCATTAGTGTTTAAGGAATCCTAAATAGTTTAGGACTTCCATTTTAGTTAGTGATTCTAATAAGGTTAGAGTCTTTATCGAGTGCAAGGTTATAAGTTGTGATTGGATCACAATTATTTAAAGAAAAACCCAAATAATGAATGAAAGTACTAAAATAACCCTTTTTGTTAAGTTTATTGTAATGTGAATAGATACCTTGTCTTGACTTCGAGTCTTGCATTCCATGCAGAGGGTATTTACTTCACGGATTACAAGGTTAAATTTTTTTGTGATTGCGCGAATGTTCGTTACGCTATTGTGACGTGACTTAGTAACATCACATTGAATTTAAACAATTAAACAAATTTGATGTGTAGGGTTAATATTGTGATTAGATCACAATGATTTCAAGACAATCCACTTGTTTTAAAATTTTTAGTGGGAGAGAGATTCAAGGGTTGATTCTCACGGCCTCCATTGTCGGTTTATAGTAGTGTGATTAGGCACCTCGCCTTGGCGTATATGCCTTTCTCTCTTCGGAGGGTGTTTAATTCATGGTACTACAGGTTAAACTTCTTAATGATGGATGAAGTGTGTTTTTACATCAAGAACGACCATGCTTCCGTGGAGTTACTTGGTGACTCACATTGATTCTAGGCAATGGTGTACACTAGACTAAATGTAATGTTAGCCTCTCTTCGGAGCTATGTCATTATTACTTAAAGGCTAAAGAAAAAACGGCAAATTATTTTTGTTTGGTAAGAGTTACCATGATAGCATTAATGATGAGAATAATTCTCCCCTGATCATAGTGATTGGTATGACCTCGCTTCTGAGGAATATTAATTGCAGGATTAGGTTGTCGTTGCACCTAATATAGTATGGTTTTCGGGTTCCATATTATATGGTTATGGATGCAAAATATAATGTCCCTACAATTATGTTCATAGTTTCAGAATAAAGTTGCCATAATTTTTTTGTTCTCTAGCTACTATTTTAAATGAATCACATTAACTAAAAAATAATTTTGGACATGATGCTTAAAGGAGCTGAACTACATAATTATGTTTCGATTCAGCATTGTCATAATTTTCTAAGCATGATGCATTAATGGAAGATAACTTATGATTTGATCATAGTCTCTATTGATATGCTAAAATGTTACACTGGCTTCTATCTCAATTGTGCTATAGCATGAGATGCAAGAGTTAGTACAAGACTTAGACTTTATATCAAGTCTAAATGAGATGTTTGGTATGAATCATATTGAATGTTAAGAAAAGCTTAAGGAGATCCAATTCTATGTCATTTTATGAAAATATATATTTTTTTAAAATGAATTGGAATTCTTGGATGTAGAGATTAAATGTTAATCTCATTTGGATATGATCCACAAGTCCTTGTTAGAATCGTTTGATCAATTCTGATTGTTTTGAAAATAAATTCTTTTTATGTTATTTGAATTGATGAGTGAGTTCTACGCAACGGAAGACATCCTAAAAGCTAAGGTTAGGATCAATATGATTTAATTCAAATTCTTAGCCTAAACTGGAAGGTAAGGTTGGTAAGAAGATGAATTATAATACCAAACAGTTGGACAAGCAAGTTGCCCTAGTAGTTGCCAAAAGGAAATTGGACTCAAAAGCATGACCAAAAGGAAAGTGTTTCTGTTTTGGTAAAACTAAGCATTGTCCATGATTGTCTTCTAGATGGAAATTTACATGTTTTACTTTTTAAAGAGAAAGTTTCCATCCTTTGGTATTGTATGTTTTGGAACTTATGTCTAGATCTTATTAATCTAAATGATATTCAAGATTAGTGAAAGATGAGCTTTTAGAACCATTATTTTGATATATTCCCAATCTATGAATTCTATTTAGAGGATAATAAGACTTAGAGCTCCTTTATTGTAAATGAATAAAGTTTCAATGACTTCTTTAAATCAGTGCATACATGAAGGAGGAATAAGACTCTTTTAGAAAAAGTAAAGTACATGATAAGTATATCCATTTGCTTATTTCTTTTGGAGATATACTCTAATAATTACTGTACATTTTCTAAAGTTGATTTCAAAAATTTGTTCCTAGGACATTTTTCAAATTGTGGATTGGGTGAAAACCTAGTATATGATACTTCCACTTTTGGAGATGTCCAGCACTTGTGCTAGAAAGGAAGTCTAACAAGTTGAAATCAAAAGATGGAAAAATGTGTGTTTACGATGAGTATCCAAAAGGAATTGCAAAAGATTGTTTTGGTAGTCATAAAGAAAATAAGATGTTTGTAAACTTCAATTACAAAGTTCTTGATGATGACTATGTGAATAATCTTAAAGCAAATCGTAGATTGTTTTAGAAGAAAAATGTCAGAATTTGTTGAGAGACAACTATAAAATACATTTAGAAATGAGATGGTTGTATTAGATACACCACAAGACATTATCCTAAATGTATAGCTAGTACACCGGTACAATATCGTAGTGGGAGGATTATTAATTACCAAATAAATTCATACTTTGGGATAAACTTTTGAAGTCATTCTACAATGATATGAATTTGATCCTCAATCCTACGTAAATGCATAGATGATATGAATATAGATTACTGGATCAAGGTTATGTGAATAGAATTGGATTCTATTTGAAGTCTAGAACTTGTAGAGGCGCCTAATGGCATTGGGCCTATTATTTTCAAATAGGTCTACAAGGAATTGAGATTGATAGATTAGAAGGTGTAAACCTTCAAAGTCATGACTAGTGCTGAAAAGATTGATTCAGAAAGAAATGGTTCAACTATGAAAAGATTTTTTCATCAATAGTCAAGTTTGACTCTATCTAGACTCTCTTATCCATTATATTTCATTTGGATGAAATATGGCAATGGATATCAAGAAAGCTTCTTTTAGTAGCAATCTTGAGGAAAACATCTAAATAATGTAACTAGACTTGTACATAACAAAGAAACAGTAGTGTTTAGTATGCAAGTTGCTTAATTCCATTTAAGGATTAAAGCAAGCATCTGAATCATAAAATATCATTTTTTGATCAAGGAATCAAATTGTTTGATTTTGATCAAGTATTGAAAAGCCTTATGTGTGTGAAAACTATATAGAATAATAAATTTCTTAATGTATGTTGATGGCATTCCAATCATTTAGAATGATGTAGAGTTATTGTCATCAATAGAGTTTTTGATGTCTAATCCAGTTTGATATAAAGTACTTGGGAAAGACTAGTCACATCTTAAGAATTTAAACATCGTTACAATTTAGAAATTAGGATGTTGAGTCTATCTCAAACTGCTTAAATAAATTAGATTCTAGCCAAGTATAGCATGTAATACTTCAAGAAATGATTCTTTCCTTTTAAGTTTGAAGTTCTTTTATATAGGACTATAGTCCTAAGACATATAAAAGAAAGAGCATATTAAGACGGTTCCTTATACCATATCAATAGGAAGTCTTTATGCTATGCTATATACTAGGCTAAATATCTATTTTGCGGTGAGCATGGTAAGCAAATATCAATTGAATCAAAGATCACTTAATTTAGAGGGAGTAAAGCATATACTTAAATATCTTAGGAGAATGAGAGATTATATGCTTGTCCACAAAAGTGAGGTTTTGATGGTTACTGGATGTACAAATATTGACTTGTAGTTTGATTGTGATTCATGAAGTTGAACTTCAAGATATGTGTTCATCCTAGGTGGTGAAGATACACATTAAGTATAAGTAATATCTCATTAGAGAGATATGAGTACTTGAGTAGTAGTAGAAAAGATAATTTATGTAATAAATCTGACTGAAACTTGTTTCCAAACCTTGCCTTAGAGTGACTATGAATTACTCTAAAGGGAGATAAGTGTCAAATATATGATAAATTGTCTTTCAGGGTAAGTGGGAGATTGTTGGGGTTTATGCCCTAAAATCCAATTTATTGGCATGTCATAAATAATTAAATTGTTTAATTATATGAGAGTATTTATAAATGAACTAATGGGACATTATCTTAGTCCATGAGATGCATAGCATGCGATTTATGTGAAAAGTCACAGAAGATATAAATTGCAAGTTCTTTGTAAACTCAAAATGTAGTTCATAGTCGGTGATGAAATTGGGCGTTTCATCTGCGAAGACTATAACATATAAACTAAGATGATTTGTCTTGATCATGGAAATGGAGATTTCTAGTTGGTAATGTTAATATGTTTTAAGAGTTAAGACATATTGAACTGGACCGCTGTGAGATTTATTATTCTCCTAACGACTGTCAAATGAATAATAAATCTCACGGCTTCTATTTACATCAACTCTAAATTCTGAGAGAATAATGGACCTGATCATGAGATGTAGGTTGCTTTGATATATCAGGAGTGAGATCTATAAGTTACGGTCAAACCTCAGTATATAGGGTAGCCGCATTTAGTATTGATGAAACATATATTCTCAAGATGGAATTCATAATCTCTTAATAGAGATATAAAATATTCCATTGAGATAAGTTTAATGAGATTGGTTATTCAGAGTGTTGAGCCCAACCACTTTAGTAAGGAGTTACTAAAGTATATATATTTATGGAATTGGATTTCATAAATATATGATGAATAACGTAAAGGATTAAACTAGATACTCAAGAATTAAGATGTAGTAATATTCAAAGTGGCAATTTATATTCATAACTTTGTATTACTATGAATATTTTAATAAAAGGGTTGCATGTATAATAAAGTCTTGGGATATAATTTATTAATAAGGCCTAGAGTGCAATTATATTCATATAGTAGTATTGAATATAATTAATGGTAACTTTGGACTTGTCAAGAGTTGACAGAAAAGCCCAAAGCCTATTGGAGCTAGAGTCTTATTTGTTCCTTTTTGGTCCCACTCCAAGCCACACAACTAGAGCCCTATTGGAATAGCCCAAAAGGTTAGTACAATTAGATAATCAATTATATTTAAGGAGAGAAACATACAGAATTTCATGAGTTCTTTCATAAGTGTTTTTCATTAAGATTACACAAGGTAATGAAATGGTTTGTATGTGAGTGTTGGACACTCCCTTATTCTCTCCTTAGAAACTGATTGAGAGACCACACTTCTTGGGCATTAAAGGGAATTGGAGTGAAGATTAAAAGTCTTCCCAAGAACTTTTGATCTTTGGTTTTGAATTTCACCGCACCAAGATATGCTTTCTTGTTCTTAAATTTTGAAACTTACATAGTGCATGTTATCAATTGTGAATGAAGTAGATCCGTTAATTTTCTGCTGCGTGTGTTTTGTATGCGATACAAACATGTATTTTTCCAACAATGATTGGATTTGGGTGCATATAAGAAAAGAAAGATTTCCAGCTCATAGGCGATCCAAGCTACATCCTAGAGGAGATGGTCCATTTCAAGTCCTTAAGAAAATCAATGATAATGCATACAAGTTGGATCTTCTAGGTGAGTATAACATTAGTGCTACATTTAATGTTTTTGATCTTTCTCCTTTTGATGTAGGTGACGATTCGAGGACGAATCCTTTTAAAGAGAGGGGAAACGATGAGAATCAACGAGCATTCAAGGATCCATTACATGTTCTAGTTGGGCCTATTACTAAAGTGAGATCCAAGAAGATCAAAGAAGCACTTAATGGGCTGATTCAAGAGATTTTGGCTGATTTTAACACAGGACATTCTAAGCTGGGCCCAAAGGAAGATAAAGGTATAATGAATTTAATCCAAGCTATTGAGGGCTGATCTGGCTTAAATTAGGCATTATTTATGGCGTGAATTAATGGCTGATTGACTTTCCAGCTCTATATTAGTTAATAGACATTTTTTCTATTTTGGAGCTTCTAATTTCAGACCAGATCTTCCTTAATTTTAGGCTTTTATTATTTAGAACGTCTTTTTAGCTATTTTCCTATTTTGGATTTGCTAATTTCAGACCAAATCAACTTTTATTTAGAGTTTTATTATTTAGTACGTTTTTTATATTTTCTATTTTCAGTCATGTGTTATAAATAGCATGCACTCATTGTAATAGAGAGATTATTGAATAAAAAAAAAAAAAAAAGGTGAGGCTTTGCTCTTCTCTTTGGTTTTTCAAGAACTGTGAACTTATTAGGGATTCTTCCTTGTGGCGTTCAAACTTTATACTTTCAGTTCGTGATTCCATTATAATCATTGGGTCGAGATCTGTTACTTATACCTTTGGTTCGCGTTTCTCTTATAAACGTTGGGTCAGGGTTCTATCAAAAAATTTGAATTTTAGCTTTCTTGTGAAAATATTCCAATATTGTTTGTTGGGTTTCAAAGCGTGTCGATTGAGGTTCGTATCATTTGAGGGGAGGGAAAATTGTAAATGTGGTGAAATTTTTTGTTGAAAAAGTGTTATACACCATTTTTTTCATACTAATGTGTAACTTATGTTTTTTGAGTTAATAATATATATATATATATATATATTTTATACAAGATAGAATTTCAACTCTAGCCTAATCTAAGTGTATATGTGTGTGAAGCTCCCTCCTGGAGACTTGAACCCCGGCCCTTACCCCCAACACTCCACAAACATTTATACTTGTGAAGTGACAACTGCACTAAGGGTGCGAAGTGGTTAGAGTTAATAATATTTAAATTCTTATGATGTGTAGAAAAATTATTGCAGAAAATAATAATTATTACATTCAACTTGGTTCATTATGGATGGAGGAAAGAGAAAACGAAAAAAAAAATTCTATATATTTTTTAAAAACAAAAAGAAAATGTATATTTGTTTTCTACTTCAAACTTATAAAGTAATAAGAGAAGTTGTTACTTTAGGTTGATACTGAGACGTGGATTCTTATTAGCCAAATGTATGAAGAATGTTGTTGTTGAATAAGAAACTTGTAAGTCTTAATTGAATCTTGTCTATATTACTATAATTTTAAAATAAAAACAATCATTTTGAAATTGACCCATAAGTTTCAAATGATGTCCTATATATGAAAAAAGGGTCATTCTACTGTACCCCCTCTTTTTTTTGGGGGGGCGGGGGGGAGGGGTGGGTACAGTACCCATTTAGATTTGGACCATAGAATTTACACATTTTAATCCTAACCGTTCATTTATTTTTAGTGGAAAACCAGTAACTTGTTAGGCAGGTAATGTATAAAAGCAAGAAACACATAGACAAACAAACGACAGTCTTTTGATTTTTTCTTTCTCACGTTCTTATCTCTCAAATTGAAAACATGGCGGGGTGTTCTTCTTCTTTTATTCAAAACACTAAAATATGCATCCCTGCAATGCTTGGCTTCCACCACCGATGGCCGTAGAGAGAAAACCGTAAGAATCACTACCAATACAGGTATTTTTAAACAACAAAAAATGTGTTAAATATTAATTAGGTTTTTTGTTATTTTGGGTTACTTGTTTTGCATTTAGCTATTTGGGTTATTGGTTTTAAATCCAAAATAATTGAAAGGGTTTTTCAATATTGGTTTGATGGCTTTCTTATTAATCAATAGTTTATGATAAGATAGTGCTAGATTTATTTGCTCATAAGATAATTGCAATTTAACCAATCCATGAAGTTGAGTAATGATAGTTCGTGAAACAGTGTTTTCTTTTTAATTCAATGACTTGATGGTAATGCTACTACCTGTGCAGTACTATCTGAAGGCAGCTTTTGGTTTTGACAAAAAAGAATTCTCAGAAATTCTGATGCTTGTGAGATTCGGTTCATGAAGTGTATTATAGAGTAAAAGTTCCCTTTTATTTACTTAATAGATTGATATGCCCTTTATAGAAGATGTGAATTATTCTTTAGCCATTAGTCAAGGTAGCATATCAATATCTGCTAGTATGTTATTTTGTTATCTGCTTGGCTGGCATATGCCACAGTTTTTCTCTAAATCCTCTACTTGGTTGCTTTGAAGTTATCAAAATAAGAATTCTTCCGGTTTGTGTTGTAATGGTTGTTAATTTGTCTTTTGCATGGAAAACAATGCCAAGACATCGTGGTTATAAAAATGAAACAATTCTTAGGGTTGTATTTTGTTTTATTGTTTTCCCTTTTAATGAGCACAATATATTTCATATTTGAAAATTTTTAATTAAGAAGTTTATTTTATGATTTCTAGAATTGAGTGTACTGTGCCTCTTAATACTTGATTCCTAATAGCTTATAATCCTTTCAAAGTCTTTGAAGATAAGATAAAATTCAGCTTATAATCCTAATAGCTTAATACTCAATTTTTTCATAAAATAATATTCAATGTGGTTATTCAGTTCACCTTTTAATTGTAATGGTCTTTCAATTTTTCTTGTCAAATTACATGTATACTTATGCCATTATTTCAAGAGCATCAAGCTCAAACGATCAAGTTTGGAAAATACCTATAATCCCATTACCTATAGTTCTGCATTCTATAGTTCTTGATGTTCTTTCTGGAAAATTATGATTTCCACCCAAAAAAAAAAAAAAAAAAAAAACTTCTACACTTACTACCAATATAAAGAAAGACCTAGTTTCTGTATTCTCGATATTGTCATATTTAGAGTGAGGCTGCTTAATTAGATAACGTTGTTTGAGGAAAGCCAATGCTATCATCTCATATGTCACACTACTCATCTAGACCTGAATGTTTTCTACTTCATTAGATTGAACTTTGAACTCAGTTGGGAAAAATCAGGTAGATTCATCAACATGTGTTCAATAAGAATCAGGTCAGCATGACATAGTAGTGAGTTTTGAGTTTAAAGTGGCGGCTTTCTTGGGAAATTGGTCCAATTATTTTTCTCTTTCAATTTTTTATCTATGGTTATCGAATGAAATTGTTGCATTCACTTACTGATAGAGAATTTCAGGAGTACGCCAAACGAAAAAGAAATAAAAGTAGATATGGGATTCTCCTGTATCAAATTAACTTGTTTCGTGTTGAGTTACTTCTAGAGCTAAATAAATTACAAAGCACTTGAACTGCGGTCACTCCATTGACAGCATGCTCAATTGTTTGTGTAAGGGAAAGCATAAGGATGCTAGTGTGGAATCATTATCAAGTTTGTTATCACTGCTTGTAATAAGTCCATTGACTTCTGAGTGGACTAAATCATCTTTTGTTTAATGAGTGTTAGAATCAATTCATATGTATTGCTAACAAGTTAAATTGTTGTTTCAGAGGATGACATTGAATCTCCATTGCTAAGTGAGAGTTGATTGTTTGTCCCGAGCTAATATAAATATTTGGGGTCTCTGCATAGAGTAATGTTGTAATTGTATTAGAGCAAATAAGCTTCCAATGTGTTTATCCTTTGGAAAGTTCTCTTAAACTTTATGCACCCTTGAGCTGTAGAGGATGACATTGAAGCTTCACCCCTAAGTGATATAGTTCATTGTTGTTTTTCCTAGGCATTTTGTAATAGCTTTTATAGGCAGTGATGTTATATTTGGAATCCCTAAAAGTGATATGCTTTCATGCACTCAATGGAGCTTTAGATTAAATGTTATGGTCTATCTCAACACCATGTAATGATAAAATAGTTATCATTAGATTATTGTATTGGTTTTTGTATAGTTTTTAGACCCTTAGACATAAACAGAGTAATCTAGTTATTTAGCCAAGTGAATAACTTAGGTAAATTATTCAAATCTAGGTTAACACAAGTAAATCATATCATGTAAAGAGTGGAAAAATAAATAACACAGCAATATGATAACCCAGGAAAACCAAAACAGTAAAAAACTTGGGGAGGATTTAACCTAGCTATCCTTAAGGTAAAACAAATCCACTATGAAAAAATTGAAGTTTTACAATAGCGACTTGGACCACTAACATCCTATTGCTACCTCAAGTAGAAAACTTGTTACCTCGAGTAGAAAACTTACTACCACGACCACGTGACAGCTCCGAGTCCACGGACTACTTCTTTCTTGGATTCATAGCAACCACAAGTACTCCCACTTGTGATATTCTTTAAGCTCTTTATGCAGCAACTGAAACGATCACCAAGTTCTTGACGTCAATCTTGATGTTGATAACCCTAAGTATGTATGAAGGCCAACACCTCTAGATCTCACAAGAGATTCATACACACAGCATAAAACAACTCCTACAAAACGTGGCTAGGGTTTTTTCTTTTATACTTAAGGCAAACCATAAAACCCTACACGTCATATGGGCTTGGGCTGAGTTGGAAAAATATGCAAAAAAAACATTCTGCACAAGCTTCGATCGATCGAGTCTAATTTTAGATCGATCTAGCCTTGCAGAAATTGAACAATAATTTTCTACAATTACTCGATTCCAACTTTACACATAAACACACTTTGAGCAGCTTAAATCTAGACCAAACGTTTTGATCATGGATTGCCAACATTACATATTAAAGTTCTAAAACATTTAGATCCTAAATCCTTAGAACCTAACAGTTTCTTTATATTAGTTCCGAAAGAATCATGTCAAATCTATAGTATTTTTGGTAAATATTTAAGCATATATTAAAGGTTTATGGGTGGTTTCATCAAAGCCCATTGTGCTCAAAAGTTGTGTGAGGTCATGAATCATCTTTTATAACCTTTTGATTTAATTTAGGGTAAAATGCAAAATTAATCCTCTAAGTTTTTTCAGATTTCATTTCAGTCCTTTAACTTTGCTTTTATTCATTTTAGTCATTTAACTTTCAAGTTTGTTCAATTAAGGCTTTTCCATAAACTTTTGTTATATGTTGTGGTTAATTTTTCAATTTAAAAAATTTTTCTTCAAATTTTTTAAATTAAAAAAAATTCAATTAATGATTGAAAAATATTTTCCAGATTTTTTTTTTTTAATTTTTAACAAAAGTTAATGGAAATGCCTTAACTGAATAAATCTAAAACTTAGAGGACCGAAATGAATGAAAGCAAAGTTAGATGACTGAAGTGAAATCTGAAGAAAGTTAGGGGGTTAGTTTTGCATTTTAGCCTTTAATTTATTATGTTTTCTTAATGTTATTTTTTGGCATAGAATGATGAAACATATTTTGACCCATTTGCCCTTTAATTTTATTACATAAAAAAAAAAAAAATCTAAAGCATTTCTCTAACTCTAAGACAACAATAATGATATTTTGGAACTTATACAAAATCACAATCATTGGTTTTATTAAAATTGATAAACAATGACAATTTGAGCCATCCATGCCAAAGAGTCACTTGGAAAAGGTAGAGAAAGTGAGAGACTAATGGACACACTAAGACTCTTTATACAATCCAATTTTTTTTTAATCAAAATGCAAATTTAAAATTTCAAAATATTTCAAAATATCTCAAATGCAAAGAGAGCAAAAAGGAACGACATCTCAAATTGTTGTGGTGAGTTTCATAAGTAGCTAGGAATGACATCTCAAGTATGGCATTTTATTTTGGAAGCATAATGCAATCGTGTTATTGATGATGACAAGTCACGTGACTCATACCAGATGCTTGGCAAAAAAGTGTGAAAAAATGAAAATAAAAATTAGTAGAAGTAAATAATCAAACTTTTTTTAGGTTTAAAATAAATATTATTAATAGTGTTAATTGGAAGATAATTTTAAGTAATTGGGGGTATTTTGGTCATTTTTATGTTTCGAGGGTATTTCAGTACTTTTCTCAATTTTAGGATCATTTCAATCATTTTTTTAGTTGTATTTTAGTCATTTTTTAAATTTCTAAGGGTATTTCAAACATTCTCTAGGTAATGGGGGCAATACGGTCATTTTTTTGTTCTAAGGGTATTTTAGTAATTTTTTAAGTTTCAAGGTCATTTTGGTTATTTTTGAGGTTCTAAGGATATTTCGCTAATTTTAGAGGGAATTAGAAGTATTTTGGTTATTTTTTTTAACTGTCAAGGGTATTTCAGTCCTCTCTAAAGTTTTTAAAGTTATTTTGATCACATGTGATGTTGGTATTACCAAATGTGAGTGTGGAACTGTAAAATGAAAGAAAAAAGTAAGGGAAACACCCATTATGACAAAAGAATTGTCACATATGATGTTAGAACTGCACAATATGAGAATAGAACCATCAAATGTGAGAAAAAAAGTAAGGGAACCACAAAATGTGAAAACAGATTGTCAAATGTGATGTTAAAACTGCACAATGTGAGGATGGAACCGTCAAATGTTAGAAAAAAAGTAAGGAAACCACCAAATCTGAGAAAAAAACTGTCACATGCGATGTTGGAACTACACAATGTGAGGATGAAACTGTCAAATGTGAGAAAAAAAATAAGGGAACCACCAAATGTGATAAAAGAATTGTCACATGTGATGTTAGAACTGCACAATGTGAGAATGAAACTATCAAATGTGAGAAAAAAAAAAGTAAGGGAACTACCAAATGCGATAAAAGAACTGTCAAATGTGATGTTAGAACTGCACAATGTGAGGATGGAACCGTCAAATGTGAGAAAAAAGTATAGATGGGTTCAAGTTACACCTGGTGTAACTTCACAAGAGTTATACCTTTTTTAGATCATTGATTTATATTAGATCTAAGGGTTAAAAAAATACTCATAGTTATGTATTTATTGTTTCCTAGAAATTAGTAACCAAGTCATTAATTCTTCTTATTAAAAATGGAAAAATAAAAAACAGCATTAACTCTTTGCTCTCCATCATTATTTTCATCTTCTCTCACATGGTCTTGAAAAGGAGTAAAGTAGCTAACATTCGTATGACACAGTGATTGAAAAGGAGTAAAGTAATGTTGCAGGGAAAGGTTAGTTGCGATGTTGCTTTTGGGAAAATTGTTTTTATACCTTGTGAAATTATTTTTCAACTGGACCAAAAAGACACTAAAAAATACATAAATGATTTACCATTAATAAAAAATGATTACAAGATTAGACCATACAAATAGCTTCGCCTTGTTTGAAAAATATGATTTTCTATAGGCTTCTTCTTCTTCTTCTTCTTCTTTTTTTTTTTTTTTTTTTTTTTTTCAGTTTTTAGATTATACAAACGATTGAAAGAAATCCAAGGAAACAATGTTTTGAATTTTTCTTTATCCCCCAGCTTTATGTGCCTTACGGCCTGAACTTTTTTTTATCCATACACCACAACACTATTATTATTATCATCTGCTAAAATAGGATTTGTACGGTGCCGTACACCCAGGTCCATCCAAACCCCAGCAGCTTATTCCCGCAGCGGCCCATAAGTTCTTGGCCCAGGCATTGGCCGGCCCTACCCATCTGGCATGAATGTAATTATACCTGCCACGCGTCATTTGTTGGGGGTGCGTCCGGACGGGCAACTTCCCGAACGTTGGGAGATGCTTACCCGGTGTTCGGCATTACCCCCGGAATGTGCCGTGCCAAGCAAACCGTCGCAGTGGGAACCAGTTCCCAGGCCATTTACACCTCTTTCCACTCCCACCTGAACTTCCACTTGATTACAATAACATTGGACCTCTTCTTCCACTAATTGTATAAGTAATCATGACACCCCACTATAACTTGGGGTATAAATAAGTAGAGTTGGGGAAAGAAAGGAGGGGGGAGAGAAGGAGAGAACATTATTATAGGAGAGTCACGAGGAGAAGGCTGGGAGTTCTCAGGAGGTTGAATCACCAGTAGTAGGAAATCCAAAAGCCCATATTAAGTAAATAGATTGTGAGCCCAAGGAAAGGTTGGCCCGTCCATCGTTCCTTTGCGCGCACAGGATTAAAGCATTTGGGCAGAAGCATTCTTTAGGAAGAAAGGTAGCATACTAATTAAGGTGGCCTGTATAATAATAATAATAATGAATATTTTGGGTTAGCTTGACAACTTTGTGTTTCTTGTTCTAGAGCGATTTGCCTTAGATCTTAGTTGGATATACAATTTAACAATTGTATAATTAAAGGTTGCCTGAAAGTACATAGAACACAGACTGCGTGAGAAAGGGATAGAAGATGAAGATAATGATGGAGAGCTGAGAGTTAATGCTGTTTTTTATTTTTTTATTTGTAATAAAAAGAATTAATGACTTAGTTACTAATTTCTAGGGAACAATAAATACATGACTATGAGTGTTTTTTTCACCCTTAGATCTAATACAAATCAATGGTCCAAAAAAGGTGTAACTCTTATGAAGTTACACCAGGTGTAACTTAAACCCATCTTATATATATATATATATATATATATTTATATTTATATCAACCAATTTTAAGGAAAAAAAAAAATGATAGAAAGACCTAATTATAACTATCCAATTTCAACAAAAAGACAAATGTAATAATACTTTTCCCATGTAAGGCGGATTGTGATATGACCAGAGATATCAAATTTATCTCTAGATTTTCTCTTGCCCCAAATGTCAGTCTTGCCCTTTCCTATGAATATTTCTTGGAGCATCTTCGTGACCACAATCACATAGCGAATTAATAGCATAGCAATTACAATTTCCAACTTCAGCATAACCCAAAAAATGATATAGAAAACTTCATTCAACTAGCAAGCTCTCTTGATCCTCCCTTTGGTTGTCACATCTAGTTAGTATCTCTCTTTCTCTCATTTGTAGCTAGGCGTTTGTCATTTCTTTTTTATAAGCTGACTAATAATAGAACACTATTGAGCTCAAAGGGAAATTGAATTAATATCATGGCGTTGACTGCAAAATGCCATGACTAAAAACATTCAGAAAAATCCTTTATCCTTTCCTTTAACAATATATACGGAGAAGTTGACTGAATAAAAGTAGCCTTAAAATTACTGTTTCAATTACTGTTGAAAATGTTCTTGATTGAGTCTAAAATTAATTAGTTATTGCATCTCAACTGTATCATGTCCTAATTTTTCAAGGTTCTCCGCGTCTCGGAATATGTGTTCGTGTCCAAGCCTCTAGGGATCTTGCATGCATTATGTTCATGTGGAAAAATATAGCTGTTTGAACAAAGACAACTCCTACCCAAAATGAATCTTTTCAGTATATGCTGGTCATTACTGTATTTTTCATAAATCCAAGATGAACGTGATCAAAATTTTGGCTCGTAAGAAGGGGAAGCATTTAAGTGCTATAAGTTTGAGGTTCCCTGGAAAACAAACGAGTACTTAATTTTTTTTTTTTTTTTTTTTTGGGTACTAATTGTAATTGACCAAAGTGCCTCATCCTACAAAACGTTATATGATCTTGGTGTAGCTTTTCGTGTGACAATGATTCAGTGCTTTCATTGGCAGCCTCACAATTATGTAGTAGCTAGTAATTGGATATGAGTTTGCAATTAAAAGATCGGAGATAGCACAGCCAACAGATGGAGAGAGTGAACTGGAGCTTCTTAATGCAATCTTCAATTGTGGCATTATTCAGCATCTAAAATTTTGTTGTTGGCGTGAGCCTGTTAGAGCATCACTGCATTATTGTGTCAGCTACGTGAGGCAAGCTATAATAATTTTGATATTGCATAGGATAAAATGTTCTCACACACTCTTACATACACTATGTATACACAATATTGCATAGAATGTGAGAATCAATGCCCTATTGCGTAAATGTTTTACACTACAGATACAAAATGCGCAAACGTACAAGAAGAAATAGTAAGAGCTTCCGAAGTATCAGTCATGTTACATATCAGTTTGAATTTTTCCACATAATGTAGATGAACTCGTTCAAAATTACATAAACTAAATGCCAAACAAGAATGACAAGCGCAACTATGCCAATGGTTATGAGTATCCCAGGGAAATCACAGAAGCAGGTGGCATGACATTCTTAAAAAATATTTAAATAGGAAGGCAAAAATTGTCTCTTCAGATGGATTTCTCATTTCGCATCCACTCTTATGTCCTTTCTGTAGGGAAATTAACCTAAAATTCCTAACCTGTGAGAAACAAAAAATAGAGAAAATACACGTCAAAGAAAAACAATCACACGCATAAGACAATATTTACGTGGTTCGGTAATTTGCCTACGTTCACGAAATTGCAGGGATTTTACTATTATCAGGGAAAACACAGAGTGTGGCTACAGTATTTTTACTCTCTCAAAAACAATAACAAGATAAAGCCCTAATCTCCAAAAACGGTTTTTTATATCCTCCGCTCCATGGACTAAGCCTTAGAAAATCTTCCATTAAAAACCATGTAACATTATTTGGGTCAGGTCAGGTCATCAACCGGATCAAACATAAACTAGACTCCACAAAGCCCAACAAATCTCCTACTTGGAGACTAGTTCAAACACCAACATCAACTACTGTCTTCCAAAAAAAATTCCTCATCCCTGCAACTCATCCTCCTGTCCTCAAGCTATAAGGTCAACTGAAGCTGCACACAGCTTCAGCTTCTCAATAGTGACACCCTTAGTCAACATGTCTGCCGGGTTCTTAGATTCACAAATCTTCTCAAGTATTACCAGCTTATCTTCAACAAGGTAACGGATAAAATGGTATTTTGTCTGTATATGCTTCGACTTTGAATAAAAAACTAAATTTTTAGCAAGAAAAACTGCACTCTGACTGTCACTGTATAGAATGCCCATCTCCTGCTTCTTACCTATTTCATCTAAGAAACCATGTAGCTAAATCATCTTCTTTCCAGCTTTTGTTGCTTCAACATGCTCAGCTTCTGTAGTAGACAAAGTAACAATCTTTTGTAGATTTGAAGTCCATAAATATAGCTGTACCACCCAAAGTAAATACAAACCAAGTAGTATTCTTTCTACTATCAATATCACCAGCAAAACCAACATCTACATAACCCTGCAATTTCAAACTTATACTTGTGTAGCAAAGACATGTATCTGATGAACCCCTCAGATATCTCAAAATCCACTTAACTGCCTCCCAATGCTGCTTTCTAGGCCTACTCATGAATCTACTCACAACTCCCACTGCATGTGCAATGTTTGGCCTTATACACACCATAGCATACATCAAGCTGCCAATAGCTGAAGCATAAGGTACCTTGCTCATATGGTCCCTTTCTTCTTCTGTCTTCGGTGATTGTTCTTTGCTTAGTTTGAAATGACTACCCAAGGGTGTGCTCACTGGTTTAGCTTTATTCATGTTGAACCTGTTGAGAACTTTCTTCACATACTCTGACTGTGAAATCTTTATTGTACCATTAGCCTTGTCTCTAATGATTCTTATACCAAGGATTTGCTTTGCAGCTCCCAAATCCTTCATTACAAACTGTTTTGACAATTGCTTCTTCAGATCATTAATCTCCTCAATGCTAGACCCTGCAATGAGCATATCATCCACATACAACAGTAAAATGATAAAAGAATTTTCAAAGAACTTAACATAGCAACAATGATCAGCTTCACATCTCTTGAACCTAATTTTGTGCATAAAGTTGTCAAATTTCTTGTACCACTGTCTAGGAGCTTGTTTTAAGCCATACAAGCTATTTCTCAGTTTGCAGACTAGATTCTCTTGTCCCTGAACAATAAACCCTTCTAGCTGAATCATGTAAATGTCTTCCCCCAAGTCACCGTGAAGGAATGCCGTCTTCACATCTAACTGCTCAAGATGTAAGTTTTCTGCAGCCACTATTCCCAGTACCAATCTAATTGTTGACATCTTCACGACTGGAGAAAATATTTCTGAGTAGTCAATGCCTTTCTTTTGCTGGAACCCTTTGACAACTAATCTGGCCTTATAACGTTTGCTGCCATCATGCTCATTCTTTATTTTGTATACCCACTTGTTGTGCAAAGCCTTCTTTCCTACTGGCAATTCAGTCAATTCCCATGTTTGATTCCCTAACAAGGAATCCATCTCATCCTTCATGGCTAACTCCCACTTGCGTGAATTTTCATCCTGTAAGGCTTCTTCATAACACTCTGGCTCACCACCATCAGTCAACAGGAGATAATTTAGAGTGGGTGAATAACGCTGTGGAGGTCTAATGAACCTGGAAGATCTACGGACTTCAGCTACAGGTGTACTCTGATCTACTTGTGATTCTACACACTCCTTATCCTCGTCACCCCTATTCTGAACAGTACTTTCAGTCAATTCATCTAAGTTGACAAACTTAAATTTCTTTTGATCTATCTCTGTAACATCTGACACTACAGTTGATCTATCCTTGTACATAACATGTTCATTAAATATCATATTTCTACTTCTGATGATTTTCCTGTTTTGCTCATCCCAAAACCTATAGCCAAATTTCTCATCACCATAGCCAATGAAAAAACATATTTTAGACTTTGCGTCAAATTTACTACGAGCATCAGAATCAATATAAACATAAGAAACACAACAAAAAACTTTTAAATGTGAAAACTTTACCTCTTTACCACTCCAAACCTCCTTAGAAAGTTTGAACTCCATGGGAATTGATGGCCTCGGTTTATTAGGTAAGCTGTAGTGCTAACAGCATCAGCTCAAAAAGTTTTTGGTAGTCCAACATGCAACCTCATACTTCTAGCACGCTCATTGAGAGTTCTGTTTATGCGCTCAGCCACATCATTCTACTGTGGTGTCCCAGGAATGGTCTTCTCCATCCTAATTCCTTGTGCAGCATAATACTCATTGAACCCTCCATCTATGTACTCTCCTCTATTATCTGACCTCAAACATTTTACTTTCAAACACGTTTCTGTCTCAACCATGGCCTTCCATTTCTTAAAAGTTTCAAATACATCAGATTTATTTTTCAGAAAATAAACCCATACCTTTCTACTTGAGTCATCAATGAATGTGATGTAGTACCTTGAACCTTTAAGGGATGCAACCAGAGAAGGCCCCCACAAATCAATGTGCACTAACTCCAATTTTTCAGCCTTCGATGTCCTGCCAGTTTTCAAGAAGCTCACCCTTTTCTGCTTTCCCAAGATACAGCTTTCACACATGTCAAAATCAACAGACTTCGATTCTGGTAGTTTCCCTTTTGACAGCAGCATCTTCATCTCTTTCTTACTCATGTGACCAAGTCTGCGATGCCATAGGCTTGTATCAGTACTTGCTTTAGTAACTGCAATTGTGTCTCTTGGACTTGAGGTCATATATAGAGTACCAGTCTTTTTTCCACGAGCCAATACTCTGGCTCCCTTTGTAACCTTCCAAGTATCACCAACAAAAAATATTGCATGCCCTTCATCATCAAGTTGTCCAACAAAAATCAGATTCCTCCTCAGGTCAGGAATATGTCGAATCTTCTCCAGTAACCAAACAGACCCATTGGGCAACAATATACAGACGTTTCCCATACCCACAACATCCAAGGTTGTACCATCAGCTAAATACACCTTACCAAAATCACCTGAAACATAATTCTACATGATTTCTCAGTGTGTAGTTGTATGAAACGAAGCTCCTGAGTCCAAAACTTAATCATCAAGTGGACTGTCTACTGCAAGAAGTAATGCATCCTGTACCTCTTCTGTTACAGCATTAGCAGAATCATCTTCATTCTTCTTCTTAGGACTTTTACATTGCCTCCTAAAGTGACCTGTTTTCCCACAGTTCCAGCATTGTACTTGTTGGCCTAATCTAGATTTACTTTTGTTCCGATTAGAATTTCTGGATTTTGATCTACCCCGATTTGAATTTCTGTCATTACCTCTGCCTCTTATCTCAAGGTTTAGAGCAAAACCAGATCCTGAGGTTTCACCTGCATCTCTTCTGCGAATCTCCTAAGTCAGAATTAAATCTCATATGTCATTGTACTTCAGCTTTTCCTTTCCTATAGAATTGCTTACTGTCATTCTCATTACCTCCCAACTGTTTGGCAAAGAAGCCAAAACGATCAGTGCATGAATCTCATCATCAAAATCAATTTCTACAGACGACAATTGATTTGTGATAGTGTTAAATTCATTCAAATGTTATGCTACTGATGCGTTCTCTGCCATCTTCAGATTGAACAATTTTTTCATCAAATGCACCTTGTTGTTTGCTGATGGCTTTTCATACATACCAAACAGAGCTTTCATCAGATCTACTGTGGTCTTCTCCTTTACGACATTGTGTGCAACAGACCTAGACAGAGTTAACCTGATAACTCCCAGTACCTGTCTGTCAAGAAGAGTCCATTCCTCAGCCTTCATAGTCTCAGGTTTTTCTCCTAGAAGCGACAGATGCAACTTCTTCCCATAAAGATAATCCTCGATTTGCATCCTCCAAAATCCAAAGTCTGTGCTATTGAACTTTTCTATTCCAGACGCCTTTCGTGCTTCCTCTGCCATTGCTCCCCCTCAAACCTAACCCTAGGCTCTGAAACTAGTTGTAGGGAAATTAACCCGAAATTCCCAACCTGTAAGAAACAAAAAATAGAGAAAACATATGTCAAAGAAAAACAATCACACACACAAGACAATATTTACGTGGTTCAGCAATTTGCCTACATTCACGGAGTTGTAGAGATTTCACTATTATCAGGGAAAATACAGAGTGCGGCTACAGTATTTTTACTCTCTCAAAAAAAATAACAAGATAAAACCATAACCTCCAAAAACGGTTTTTAATATCCTCCGTTCCATAGACTATGCCTCAGAAAATCTCCCATTAAAAACCATGTAACATTATTTGGGTCGAGACAGGTCGTTAATCGGATCAAACATAAACTAGGGTCCACAAAGCCCAACACTTTCTTAATTTTATAGAATCTACCGGTCACATAATTTCCGGTCTCAACTAAATCTTAGCATGGAAACGTAAGCAGTAAACACAGCAATCTACTAAATCTTAGCATTGAAACGTAAGCAGTAGACACAGCAATATAAAATTAGCTCTAAGTGATTGTAGTAAGAGTTAGATGATGTTAAATGGGATCTTTTATCTATAAGATACGCTTGTATGCAATTCACAAAGATATTGAGTGGGTTTTTTTTTTTTTTTTTTTTTTTTTTTTTTTTTTTTTTTTTTTTTAAATGAGTGTGTATTTTATTATAATAAGAACCTAGTAGGTATTGTAATGATTTGCTGACTTGTGCTTCACCTTGCAAAAAGGACAAACAGAACCAACATCTAATATCATTTCTTATTGAGATTTTAATTTTTATCTCTTACGTATTGCTATATAATTGAGCAACGTTGTTTTCATAGAATTCTAATTAAACTTTAATATCAAATGATGAAGCATGGTATTTGATTGACGTTGGTATGGAACTTCCTTCTTGTCTGCTACTCGAAAGTCCTACCTTCTCTTGGCATATATCAACAGCTTTCCTCGTCCTAACATTGGATAATTAAGTCCTACCAAAATGTCAAACTTTGCTCTGGAACTTGGAGATGATGAACAGTTAAAAAGCTCGATTCTTTCTCATACTTCCACAGAGAGTCCACCTCTTGCTGAAAAAGGTGATGATGGCTCCACTACTTCCACCATATTGAAAAAGAAAAGAAATCTTCCAGGGCATCCAGGCAAGCAAACATGGTACACATTTCTTTTCCAAATTCCCATTCATCTAAGAACTTGGCCGCACAAATATATTAGGAGCATTTTTCCAGAAGCGTACTTCAATTTATTTTTTTGGGTCATAAGAAAACATGCACCATAAAAACGAGAATTAGGAAAAGCATATTTCAACTGCTTAATGTGGTATTTAGAGTGACGCTATTTTTCAACTCAAACTTAACAATCGGTTTGAATTTTTAATAACCATATGCACCTGACTTTTTATATTGGGATATTTTAAATTGACATTACCACTGCAACCATTTATGTTAACATTATTAATCATAATACAAATTTAGCTACAAACCGTTAATTTTGTCATCTTACTACTTGACAATTCTTGCACAGCCATCATATCATCAATATGTGCCTCGTTATTTATATGACCGCCTTTGCAGATATGGCTATTTAGCAAATGCCAATTCGTGAATTTTATTGAATATATATGAGCTTTAGCATGTTTATTTGCAAAGTTAAATGGGTCATAACTGAAGTCTAATGTAATATATCTTGGTAGACTTTCATATTTCTCATGGCACTTAATGTGTAAAGAGAGTATTTAAACGCAGTAGTGCAATTTCAACAGTCATCGTCAGGTTGAAATTTCCACTTCTCGAAAGATGGTTGGTTGAAACGTCTTTCAAACACATTCTAAAACAGCTGCACTGTAAAGGTAAACACATAATTCCACTCAGCTAGCTTGCCATCTTTTCTTGTGTGTAATTTTGGCAGACCCAGATGCAGAAGTTGTAGCACTGTCACCAAGAACTCTAATGGCAACAAATAGGTACATTTGTGAGGTATGTCACAAGGGATTTCAGAGAGATCAGAACCTTCAGCTCCACAGAAGAGGGCACAACTTGCCCTGGAAGCTGAAGCAAAGGCCAAACACACAGGTTAAGAGGAGGGTGCATGTCTGTCCAGAGCCAAACTGTGTCCATCATGACCCAAGTCGGGCTTTAGGTGACTTAACTGGCAACAAGAAACACTTCTGTAGGAAGCATGGAGAAAAGAAATGGAAGTGTGACAGGTGCTCCAAACGTTATGCTGTTCAATCAGACTGGAAGGCTCACACCAAGATCTGTGGAACTCGAGAATATCGTTGTGATTGTGGCACACTTTTCTCAAAGTGAAACTTTTCTTTTCAAATTTTCAGTTTTTATATTTTTGTATTTCTGACTGTAACAGTCTGTAAGCAGCTTTTAGGATAAGTGATGAAATCTTGCTAGCTTTAGTTATTAATTGCTTGTGGTTCCAATATCATGCACTATAAAGAAATACATCAATGTTCTATTCTCTTCTTCTGTAAATGATGGCTGACATGAAAAGAACTTTGTGCTAATATATGTTGTTGTGATCAATGCTTACAGGAAGGACAGCTTTGTCACACATAGAGCCTTCTGCGATGCATTGACAGAGGAAAATTACAAGGCAAACCAGAATATTTCTAAAACAGGAAGAATGTCACAGAACCATGCACAAGAACTGTTCATTTCATCAATGCCCAGCTCTGATTCCTGCTCAAATACAGACATAGCCATGAACTCTTCAATATCAAATGAGAACATTGGCAATTCACTAAAGCCAATGTCTTTAAACTCTGCTGGAGCCATGATATCAGCTAATATAGATCCTATTTTCAATCCAAGAACACCAGGTACATGTTTTATCACTGGAGGTGGATCGAATGCCTTTCCTATGGAAATTGGTTCCTGTTACACATCTGCAACAGCCTTGTTACAGAAAGCCGCAGAAATGGGTGCTAAAATCAGTGATAATTCAATTGCCCCGATACTCCTAAGAGGATCTACTGGGTACTCCACTGCCATTGGCAGCATGAACTCGTCCGGGTATGTCCAGGACAGTTCTTCAGTTATTGGAAATATGGGACCAATCACTATGACAGTAATGTAATGGGGTTGGAATATTCAAATGCACAGCAAAGCATGCGCTCCCGGAATAGTGAACTCGTTTGAGTTTAGGAAGATTTAATTTGTACTACTATATATCCAATGCTCCAACTGCTCCGATTATGTCTATTTTTTCCTTGAAAGGAAGCAGAACTAGTGATTTTGATCACTTTATGGCAATCCAGGTAGATTAAATAACATATCTCCATGTGCTTGTTAACAAGTTAGTATTCATCCACTTGAGCCCAAGGATATCAGTCAGTGAGATCCTAAAAGATTGTGCTCATTCAAAAATTTATATACTTATGCATTACAAGAATGAAAATATTCAAAGCGTATTGGTGGTTTTAAGCTACTCATACTGACAAAGATGTGTAAGCATTACAAGAACAACACAAGGTTGACAAACATATATATATATATATATATATATATATATGTATATAGTCTAGCACAACCTCCAATGCATGTAGAAATCTGTGGAAAATTATTACCTTGCACACGAAAATGAACTGATGTGCATAAACCTTCACGTATGATCATAGATCTATATGCCATCTTGAACTCAAGGTTCTGGGAACCTGTCATGGGTAGTTGAATCTTGGACAAGATGGAAGGGTCCAAGAAGTTGTAGTGCTTCGTGTGTCAATCAAGAGTACCACCCCATGCCCATTAATCGTCCCAAAAGCCTCATGGTTCTTTGGTTATGGCTTCCTATCAATGTATATAATGAATTTTCTGGCAGCTCTGTGGAGGTTTATGCTTCTTTCTACAGATTTTCCATCCCTTCATCCTACAGTTCTTCTATCTGCACTCCCTTTTTCTCTTTCATGAACAGTTGTATTGCTTCCATCAAATACAGCATGGGGGTTTTGAATTTATGCCCCACATTCCAATTCTCAACATAATAGTAAAATAATCCTTACTTTCTTATTTCTCTTGTTTGAGCAGTTGAACTCTTTTCAACTGGAATGTTCGATTTTTTATTAGTCTTGGGCAAACCCAAAATGGAAGACATTCCTTGATCAATCGCTAGTTTCATGGTCCTTTTATTGCTAAGAACATGCTCTTCTTGAATCTTGGCCATTGCAAATCTAGTGTTCAAGGTTGTGGGGTTAACATACTAACTGTAATTCTGATCTCATTGTTGGAAAAATACATGTCTGTATCACATACAAAATATACACAGCGGAAAATTAACGGATTTACTTCATTTGCAATTGATAATATGTACTATGTAAATTTCAAAATATAGAATCAAAAGAGTGTACCTTGGTGTAGTGAATTTCAAAAACAAAGATTAGAAGTTCTTAGGAACACTTTTAATCTTCACTCCAATTCCACTAACGCCCAAGAAGTGTGGTCTCTCAATTAATTATATGTGTTTTTTCAAGAGAGAATGAGAGAGTGTCCAACACTCACATACACACTATTTCATGTCCTTACAAAATTCTGTATGTTTCTTTCCTTATAACTAATTATCTAATTGGGCTAGCCTTTTGAGCCTTTCCAATTAGGCTTTAGTATGTGGCTTGGAGTGAGACCAAAGGGGAACAAATAAGACACTAGCTCGAATGAGCCTTGGGCTTTTTTGTCAATTCTTGACAAGTCCAAAGTTACCATTAATTATATTTAATACAATTATATAAATATAATTGTACTCTAAGCCTTATTAATAAATTATATCCCGAGATTTTATTGTACATACAACCCCTTCATAAAATATTCGTAGTAATATAAAGTCATAAATGTAAGCTGCCACTTTGTGAATTACTACATCTTAATCCTTGAGTACCCGGTTTAATCCTTTAAAGTTATTCATCATATATTTATGAAATTCAATTTCATAAATATATTTCATAAATATATATACTTTAGTAATTTCTTACCAAAGTGATTAGGTCTAACTCTCTGAATAACTGAACCCATTAAATTTTTCTCAAGGGAATATTTTGTATCTTCGTTAAGAGACTATGAATTACATTTTGAGAATATATGTTCCATCAACACTAAATGTGGCTGCCCAACATACTGAGGTTTTGACCGTTACTTTAGATCTCACTCTTGATATATCAAAGCAACTTACACTTCATGATCAGGTCCATTATACTCTTAGGATTAAGGGTTCATGCAAATAGAAGTCGTGAGATTTATTATTCATTTGACAGTCGTTAGGAGAATAATATATCTCACAGCAGTCCAGTTAAATATGTCTTAACTCTTAAAACATATCAACACATCAACTAAAAGTCTCTACTTCCATGATTAAGAAAAATCATCTTAGTTGATATGTTATAGTATTCGCCGATGAAATGCCCAATTTCATCACCGATTACGAACATTCTAAATTTACAAAGAACTTGTAACTTATATCTTCTGTGACTAAATCACATAAATCATATACTATGCATCTCATGGACTATATGATAATGTTCGAATAATCATGTTACCATTGTTTTAGATAATAATAAAACAACTTTATCAATTACAACATTAAGTCATACATAATGTCATACATAATAACGCACATAGCATCATACAGTAGGATTTAAAGGCTAATCCTAGCAATATCCCACTTACCCTAAAGACTATTATGCACTAATCCAACTCTCATTCCCTCCAAATGTGACTTAAAAGTCCTTTGAGGCAAGGTTTTGGTAAAGGGATCCGCTAGATTATTTGCACTTTCAATCTTTGCTACCACTATATCTCCTTGAGCAATAATGTCTCAAATGATGTGGTATTTTCTCTTAATTTGCTTTCCTTTCTTGTGATTCCTTGGATCTTTAGATTGTGCAACCGCTCCACTATTGTCACAAAACAATGTGATGGGAACTTACTCCATTCTCACAACACCAAGATTAGAAAGGAATTTTTTGAGCCAAACAACTTCCTTTACCGCCTCATAAGCAGCAACATATTCAGCTTCCATAGTGGAGTTTGCAATACAAAATTGCTTAACACTTCTCCAACTTATGGCTCCACCTCCCAAGGTGAACACACAACCTGAAGTGGACTTTCTAGAATCAAGATCTGACTGAAAATCTAAATCTGTATAGTCAATGGGAATCAAATCCTCACTATGGTAAATAAGCATATAATCTCTCGTTCTCCGAGATACTTGAGAATATACTTTACAGCTTGCCAATGTTTTGGTCCTGAATTTGATTGATATCGGCTGACCATGCTAACTGAATAACAGATATCTGATCTAGTACAAAGCATGACATACATGAGACTTCCAACTGCAGAAGTATAAGGAACTTGTCTCATCATATCTTCTTCCTCCTAAGTTTTAGGCCTTTGGTCATCAGACAGAGGAACTTCATGTCTAAAAAGAAGTAATCTTTTCTTGGAGTTTTGCATGCTAAACTGTTCTAGAACCTTATCTATATATTCAGCTTGTGATAAGCCTAACATCTTATTCTTGCGATCTCACCAAAGCTTGATCCCTAGAATAAAGTTAGCCTCACCCAAGTCCTTCATATCAAATTGGCTTGACAATCAAACCTTTACTGATGACATTACCCCTACATCATTTCTAATGAGTAGAATATCATCAACATAAAGCACTAGGAACATTACTACTTTATCTTGATGTCTTTTGTACATACATGATTCATCAAGATTTTGTTCAAAAACAAATGACTTGATTGCTTGATCAAATCTGATGTTCCATGACCTAGATGTTTGTTTAAGTCCATAAATGGATCTTTTCAACTTGCATACCATTTGCTCTTGGTTCTTTGCTATGAAACCTTCTGGTTGCATCATATAAATTTCCTCTTCAAGATTGCCATTAAGAAATGCAGTCTTGATATCTATTTGCCAAATCTCATAATCATAATGAGCAGCAATGGATAAGAGAATTTTGATAGATTTAAGCATGACTACTTGCGAAAAAGTTTCATCACAGTCAATTCCTTTTTCTTTTTTTTTTGTATACCCTTTTGCCACTAGTCTTGCTTTAAAGGTTTCAACATTTCTATCTATCCCTCTCTTCCTTTTATAAACCTATTTGCAACCAATAGATTTCATGCCGTTAGATGCCTTTACAAGATTCTAAACTTAATTGAAATACATGGAATCTAATTCAGATTTTAAAACTTTGATCCAATGATGTGCATCTATATCATTCATTGTCTCTTCATAAGTGTAGGGATCCGATTCAGCCTCTTCTGAGATAGCTTCATAAGTTTCTTCCAAACCTATGAATCTTATAGGAGGCCAAATAATTCTCCCACTACGACGAGGCACCTGTGTACTAGACATCTTATGAGTAGTATCTTGTGGTATGTCTAATACAGCCACATCATTCCTAGTTTCATCCATTGGTTGTTCATTTATAGGTTCATTCATTTCAACCAACACAACTCTATTTCTAGGAGTAAAATATTAAGATTAGTGCCCTTAAATCCTATTGTAATATGTCATGTATGATATTATGTATGACATTATGTATTAAATAATGTATGACTTAATATTGTGATTAATAAAGTTGCTTTATTCTAATCTAAACTAATGGAAATATGAATATTTGGATATTATCATATAGTCCATAAGATGCATAGTATGTGATTTATGTGATTTAGTCATAGAAGATATAGATCACAAGTTCTTTGTAAACTCAGAATTTTGGTTCATAGTCGGTGATGAAATTAGGCATTTCATTTGTGAAGACTATAACATATTAACTAAGATGATTTGTCTTGATCAAGGAAGTAGAGACTTCTAGTTGATATGTTGACATGTTTTAAGTGTTAAGACATATTGAACTAGACCGCCGAGAGATTTATTATTCTCCTAACGATTGTCAAATGAATAATAAATCTCACGACTTATATTTACATGAACTCTTAATCCTGAGAGAATAATGGACTTGATCATGAAGTGTGGGTTGCTTTGATATATCAAGAGTGAGATCTAAAGTATCGGTCAAAACCTCAGTATGTTGGGCAGCCATATTTAGTGTTGGTGGAACATATATTCTCGAGATGGAATTCATAGTCTCTTAACGGAGATATAAAATATTCCCTTGAGAAAAGTTTAATGAGTTCAGTTATTCAGAGAGTTAGGCCTAACCACTTTAGTAAGACTAAAGTATATATTTATGAAATTAGATTTCATAAATATATGATGAACTTTAAAATAATTAAACCGGGTACTCAAGGATTAAGATGTAGTAATTTACAAAGTGGCAGTCTACATTCATGACTTTGTATTACTACGAATATTTTATGAAATGGTTGCATGTGCAATAAAATCTTGGGAAATAATTTATTGAAAAGGCCTAGAGTGCAATTATATTTATATAGTGGTATTAAATATAATTAATGGTAACTTTGGACTTGTCAAGAGTTGACAAAAAAGCCCAAGGCCTATTGGAGCTAGTGTCTTATTTGTTCCCTTTTGGTCCTACTCCAAGCTACATACTAAAGCCCAAAAGGCTAGCCCAATTAGATAATCAGTTATTAAAGGAGAAACATATAGAATTTTAAGTGTGAGACTTCTTAATGAAATGAAGGTATGTAAGTGTTGAACACTTTATTATTCTCCCTAGAACAAACACATATAACTGATTGAGAGACCATACATCTTAGGCATCAAGTGGAATTGGAATGAAGATTAAAAGTTTTCCCGAGTAAATCTGATCTTCGTTTTCGAAATTCACCATACCAAGGTACACTCTCTTGATTCTATATTTTAAAACTTACATAGTGCTTGTTATCAATTCCGAATGAAGTAGATCCGTTAATTTTCTGCTGCGTATGTTTTGTATGCGATACAAACATGTTTATTTCCGACATAAAATTATTTATATAGTCATTTTCCAAGAATTTGGCCTTTGTACTAACAAACGCTTTATTATCTTTATGACTATAGAATAGTCCTCCAACAGTTCGTTTTGGATACCCTACAAAGAAAACCACTTCTGTTTTTTACTGTAACTTGTCAGACTTCCCTTTTAACACATGTGCTAGACAACCCCAAATATGGAAATGTCTCAGACTAGGCTTACGCCTATGAATGGCAACGGGCCTGGTTCGGGCTGGGTTTTTACGTACCCGGACCCGACCCGCTGGCCAAGACCCGCGGCTTGGACCCGGCCCGTTTATTAACCGAGTTTTTTTCTCGGGGCTCAAACCCACCCCGCTGGGCCCCGCGGGCCTCGTTAAGCCCCTGCCAGATTTGGGCCTAATCTAGGCCCAAATTATGGCCCAACCAAAAAAAAAAAAAAATTTTGGACTGAAGCCCAATTTTTTTTTTTTATGAGAATTGAAGCCTAATTTTTTTTTTTTTTTTTTAATGAGAATTGAAGCCCAAATTTATTTTTGCCTACATTCAAGCATGCATATTCAAGCCTAGATAATGTGGCCCAAATGCCAAATTAATCCAAATCATAGGCTACTAATTATAAATAAATAAATCACCTGTTAATTATAAATCCATAAATCAATAAATCTTAACTAATATCATAAATCAATATATCATAGCTAAGATTATAAATCAATAAATCACCTAGCTAAGATAACAATTTAATCATAAATCAATAAATTATAAATGAAATCACCTACTAAACATAAAAATAAAATAAATTCAACAAGTCCAAGAAATAAGTATCACAAGTCCAACAAGTTCAAGAAATTAAAAAACTACAAAATAAGCCCCAGAAGTGATATGTTTAGAATAATTACAAACCAAAAAATTAATTCAAGAAGTCTAAGAAATTAAAAAGGCTACTAAATTAATTAAAAAAAAATCTAATCCTCTACAGCTGTGACACAAGTCTCATCCTCTTCATTGGGCTTTCCATCATCAAGAATTGATTGAGGTGTACAATCTCCAGACATAGTTGAAGAACCTACAACAACAATAAATTAAAAAAATAGAATAAACTTCATCAAATTATAACTATCAAATATTAAAAAAAATGATTTTATAAATACAAATTAGTCAATTGCTAACCGTTGATTTCACTCTACAACCAATTATGAGCACACATCATTGCCTTTATAGTCTTAGGATGAAGCCTACTACGGTGTGGACTTAATAGTCTCCCACTAGTGCTAAAGGCAGATTCTGAAGTAACAGTTGTGACAAGAATGGCTAAAATATCTCTTGCAATCCTTTGTAAAGTAGGATACTTGAGACCATTACTTTTCCACTATGCCAAAATATCAAAGTCTTCACTCCTCTTCAACACTCCCTCATCAATGAAGTGATCAAATTCCATTCTAGCACTCCCATGTTTCTTTGAACTACTTGATCTATTGTTTACAAACAAATCAAAAGATGACATTGACCCACTCAACCTAAATTTCATTTGTGCCACTTGATTTGAAGTACTTGTAGGCATATGAGAACTTCCTTCATTATCTACAGGGGACTCATCAATATCTCCATACTCATCAAGCAAATCATAACAAAGATTCTTAATTTTTCAATCTCCAAATTAGAATTATCATCATAAATGTTAGGATAATAAAACTCCAATAACTTCATCTTATACCTTGGATCCAAGATAGCAGCAACAACCATAACAACATTAACATTAGCCCAATAAGAATTAAATTTAGCAAGCATGCTTTCTGTCATCGTACTTATCATCTCATTTGAAGACAAACTCCATTCATTTAACGCAATTTTCAACTCACACACCAAAGTAAAATACATATTAGTTGTGGGATACTTACGACCAGAGAAAAACTCAGTCACACTATGAAACAACTCCAACCTCCCACAAATATCTTTGGCTACCTCCCAATCATGGTCATACAGCAAACAAGTATAAGATGTTTCACGTTTAGCCAAACGAAAGAAAACATCTTTATAAATCAATGCAGTAGAAAGCATTAAGTAAGTTGAATTCCAACGTGTCTTACAATCTAAAACCAACTCTTTGGTGCATTGAACACGCAATTGGTGTGCATTTTCATCAAATTTCTACCTCCTTTTTGGTGATCCAGTCCAATAAATCACACTATCACGAATTCTTTCAATACCATCACCAATAAGAGACAAACCATCTTGAACAATCAAATTCAAAATATGTGCAACACATCTCATATGCAACATAGAGCCACCCAACATAAGAGAACTATTATCAAACTTATTCAAAAGAAGTTTTATCGTGACATCATTAGTACTACAATTATCTACAGTTATTGTGGACAACATCCTATTAATGTTCCACTCTAAAAAATAATCAACAAGGACTTCAGCAAAGACATCTTTCGTGTGTGAAGAAGGAACATAAACAAACCTAGAAAAATAATAGGAATAATTATAACATAACTTAATAAACATTCTATTTAACATAAAGTCTAAGTTTGATCAATAAACTCAATTCATAAATAAATAATAGATTTAACATTCATAGATTAAAAAATTACCTTAAAACTCGGCTTTGCAACGTCCAAGTTTGATCAATAAAGTGAGCGGTAATGACCATGAATCCTCTCTTTTTGTTACTTGAAGTCCACATATAAATTGTAATTGTCATCCTACTTCCATTCTTGTCTGTCATCTTCAAAGCTTTCTCCCTCTCATTATCATAAATTTTAATAATATCACTCTTCAAAGTGTTTCTTGAGATAAGCTTAAACAAAGGTTGAAGAGACTTCACAAATTCTCTAAACCCAATGTGGTCAACTATTGAAAGTGGGTATTCATGTAGGATGATTATACGGGCAAGATTATTCCTCACTATGTCTTGATCAAACTGGTAAGCATTTAAACCCATCGTTCCATCCACTTTATTTTGTTGTCTAATTAACACTTGTTGTCGCATATCCCTTATATCTTTAAACTTTAAGCGTGGACATCTTACTAAATGATTACGCAAATGGGTTGTACTTTGGCTAGAGTCGCCCAAGCAAAGCTTGCTACAATGATGGCATTGGGCTTTAAATTTTCCATTAATTTTCTTCCTTGTAAAATGCTCCCAAACATCTGAGGTTGTCTATCTTTTTCTACTTGTATCCTCATCCTCATCCTCATTTGGACCCTCTTGCTCTCTTTCTTCCCCTATCCCTTGACTCCCTGCTCGTTCCTCTACCTCTAAGTCCTCTCCCACTAAGTCCACCATTGGGGGTTTCGGACTCCTAATTGGTTCAAAAGTTTGGGAATTAGAAATTCTATCAATCAAAACAAATATTCACAAATTCATTATTACACATACTCATTGATTAATGGGCACAAATTCATAATTACACAGATTCACAAATTCTATCAACCCAATGATAATTAAACATGATTAACTACAAATTCAAACATTCACTCGTTGTTTAATGGTCATAAAGGTGATAGTGATGGTGATCCTGAGGGTGAGCTACTAGAAGGCGACAATGGCGAGGGTGATCGTGAAAATGGCAAAGGAGACCGCATAGCCGGCAAGGGACAACGTCTAGTTCTCGAGAGAGAGCCACTTGGCGAGGGAGAACCAGATTTTTTTGTGTCTCCCATCTCCGTTTTAGGCACTGCATTCACAACAAACACAAAAAACAATATAAGTGAAAGAAGACCCGTCAAACTTAGGGATGGCAAATTATCAAACAAGACTATCTAATATATAGTTCAAAATAGATTGAAGATTCAAAATTGATACCAAAATTTATGTTACTTTAGCAATCCAAATAGCTAAAATAAAGAACCTCTTTATTGGTGATGCATCTTAGTGTTGACTAAGTATTACCTAGATATAATTTACCTCCTTGTGATTTTATAAACTTTCAATTGTTATGTTTCAACCCAAAACTTTCAATTTTTATTTTAATCCAAAGTTCTAAACCTTAGGAACCAAATGTAGTAATTGTAAAGAATTTTTTGAACTAAATTGTGATTGGATCAAATCACAAAAATTATTTTTTGTTTAAAATAAAATATAAAAATTAGTTAATAGGGACGTAATCTAGTTTCATTTAAATCTAAACTTTGGTTAATGAAATTGAAAAGAATATATAACATAAAATTAGATCATATGGATTATGCATAGAAGAGTTCCATTTGAATCTAAACTTTATGGTGATTAATATAACAATGAAATTGAACCAAACACAACCACATTCACAAGGTTTAATTGAAAAAAAAAAAAAAAAAAAAACCCAAAAACCAGCACACACAGCTAATGAAAGTTATCAAAACAACATAACTAGTTTAACTACATATGTGCAAAAGCAAAGGCAAAAAAAGAAAAAGAAAACAGAAAACAGAAAAACGAAAACCCATTAAAGGAGCAACACAGGTATGTAAGAAGCTGAGCATAAAAAAAACAAACAAAACTAGTTAACCTACATATAAGCAAAAGCAAAGGCAAAAAAAAAAAAAAAAAAAAACAGAACAAAAAAAAAAAAAAAAAAAAGCTGAGCATAAAAAAAGCAACACTATTACACAGGTATGTAAGAAGCTTAGCATAAAAATAAAAAAATAAAAAAAAGAAAAAATTATATACCTGCCGGACCGATGAGAGTGAGGCGCTGTGAGCGTGAGCTGAGGTTGAGGCGCTGCCGTGTGCGAGTGTGAGCTGACCATGTGCTTGTGTGAGGAGCTGACCGTGTGCTTGTGTGACCGAGTGTGAGCTGACTATGTCTGTGTGTGTGCTTCGTGAGGCGCTGCTGAGTGCTGAACTGAATGTGTGCTTCAGTGCTTGGGAGAGGTGTGAGCTCAAAGGCAGAGTGAGTTAGGGTTAGTTTTTAGGTATATATATATATATATATATATATATATATATATAGGGGGTTTCAGTAATTTTAGAATAACTAGGCCGAGTTCGGGTCTGGGTTCGGGCCAGGTTTCGGGTTGGGTTTTATAAAAAACCAGGACCCGACCCAGACCCGCTTCGGATTTAAAAAAAAAAAAACCCATACCCGACCCTATTCCTTATTAGACCGAGTTTTACCCGGCCTATTAGGGTCGGACTGGGCCGGGTACGTGCGAGTCGGGCAGAAATTGCCATCCCTATTTACGTCCATTCCACAACTCTACAGGTGTTTTAGGAATAGACTTCAAAGGTACTAAATTCAGATGATACATTACAGTATTTAAGGCATATCCCCAAAAAGAAATTGGTAGAGTCGAATAACTCAATATGGACTTAACCATATCTAAAAGAGTCTTATTCCTTTTTTCCGCTACACTATTTTGTTGTGGAGTTCCAAGTGCAGTTAATTGGGATACAATCCAATTTTCAGTTAAGTAATCCTTGAAATTCCTAAGAAGGTATTCGTCACCACGATCAGATCGAATGACCTTTACGCGTTTACCCAATTGATTTTCAACTTCAGCCCTAAACTCTTTGAACTTTTCAAAGGCTTCAGACTTTCGTTTCATCAGTGAAAGTAATGAAAATACTCATAGCCACCTCTTGCTTAGATTGACATAGGACCACATACATCTGAATGTATTAGTTCTAACAAATCTTGGGCTCTTCTACATTTTACATTAAAAGGTTGTTTGGTCATTTTGCCTTCCAAACAAGATTCACAAACTGGAAAATCATCAAAGTCCAATAGATCTAAGAGACCATCTTTAATCAGCCTTTGAATCCTATTTGAATTAATATGACTCAAATGTAAGTGCCAAAGATATGCATCACTAGTAGAAGAAAACTTTATCTTTAATGATTTCACATGAGAGTTATTATCTAATTCAGAATTATATAATTAATGCTTATTAGGAGTTAAAATATAAAGACCATCAACAATATTACCAGAACAGAGAAACACTTTACCCTTTTTTATTACAACATTGTCTTTAAGGATAACACAATATCCATTTTTACCTAAATAAATTGCAGAAATTAAATTCCTACAAACATTAGGTACATACAGACAGTCATCTAATATTAAAACCCTTGACTCAAAACATAAATTAAAAACACCAACAGCTACAACAGGAATCCTGCTCCCATCAGCCAAAGTAAAAAACAATTTCCCTTCTTTAAGCTTTCTGGTCTCCTAGAACCCTTGCAAAGAATTGTAGATATGATTAGTAGAACCTGAATTCACACACCAGGAATCTGTGTGATTTTGTACTAAACATATTTCAAGGGGGAATGAACTATTCATACCCTTGTTATTGGCAGCCTTGAACTTTGGAAAATTCCTCTTCCAATGTCTTTTCTCACCACAATGGAAATTTTTTCCTTTTAGCTTCTTTCCTTTGTTGGCAAACCCTAAGGCAATTTGTTTACCCTCTTGCTTGGTGAAGTCCTTCTTCTTCTTCTTCTTCTTCTTCTTCTTCTTACCTTTGCCTTTCGACTTAGGTTGAGAAGTAAAAACTTCACCCACATTGGCTTCAACACTAGAAGTACCAAGGATATCTTCTGCCGCTACCAACTCATTCATTAATTCAAACAAAGAATAAATCTTTTTGTTCATATTATAATTGAGTCTGAATTCCTTGAATGATTCCGGTAATGACTGGAGTATCATATCCACTTGGGATTCTCTATCAATATCGGCACCTAAAACCTCCAATGTATTCAGAATAGAGATCAATGTAAGACAATGCTCTCTCACTAAACTACCTTCAACAATTTTGGTATTATAAATTTGCCTTATGGTTTCTTGCCTTATGGAACGGTCTTGCTCACCAAACATCTCCTTTAGACTTAGCATAATGTCCGAAGCTAGTTCTACATCCTGTATTTGATGCTGTAGAACATTTGAGATAGAAGCTAGGATGTAGCACTTTGCTATCTCATTAGATTTTTGCCAATGATCATATTGTTGATTTTCCTCAGGAGGAGCATCTAATGAACGAAAGCTAGAACAAGGTTGAGTAAGCACATATTTGTGCTCTTCAACTGTAAGAACAATGTCCAAATCCCTTTTCCAATCAACATAGTTGGATCTAGTCAGTTTGTTTTAATTAAGAATAGTAACAAGTGGGCTAAAAGATGCCATGTTCAAATCTGAAAATAATAAATATGAATATAATAAGTAAACTGGACATTATCAATTTAGCATATAAACATACATTATGGATTCTTAATAAAACCATAATACAATCTATGCAACGACAACCCATACCTATATTTAATATCCTTCAATATAAAGTGAACATTAAACACTATGATCGATTGAGAACTATTCTCATTATTAGTGCTATCATGATAACTCTTATCAAACACTAATAATGTGTCATTATACATTTGGCCTCTAAATGATAATAGTAAGAACTCAGCATAGAGGATACTATAATATTTAGTCTAGTGTATACCATTGTCTAGAATTAAGTGTAGCCACATTTCATCCTCTTAACAGGTTTATTTTGTAGTACCATTATCAAAACACCCTCCGCATGGAATGCAAAGCTCGAGGTTAAGACAAGGTGTTTGATCAAACCACTATAAACCAAGAAGTTCAACCTTGTAGGACCATGAAATAAATACTCTCCGCATGGAATGCTAAGCTCGAAGCAAATATAAAGTATATATTTCACACTACTATGAATCGGCAATGGAGGTTGTGAGATCCAACCCTTGTATCTCTCTCCCACTAGATGTTTTTAATTAAAGGTTTTTAATTATATAACATGTGTAATCTAATTACACACAGCTTTGCACTTTATACAATTGAAAACATTTTGAAAAACTCTAAATTCCAAGTTTTCACGGGTATCTCGCGACTATGCGCTTTCCGCGAAAACAATTTAAGCAAAAAATTGAAAACACAAAAAATTCAGACAGAAACTTTCGCTATTATCTCGCGGGTATCTCGTGAGTAAAGTTTAACCGCGAAAATTTTTGTGCTTTAGTGGCATTTTTCACAAGAAACTTACCCATGAAAAACTCGTGTTTTCAGTTTTTCAAGTTCAGACATTAACAGTTTTCAACGGTTTTTTTAAGAACAAATAACCACCATATGAACATAATAGATGGAAATTGATATCAAAACTGAATTCCATTGATGCTATAGTCTTAAAGATCAATTTAACATACTTAAATTCAAATTTAAACAACATCATAACACCAATATCAATTTTCATCAATCATAGTTTCAATAATCATGCAGAAGATTAAATGCATATATAATCTTCTAACATCATGAACCCATTATCTCTAATTTCAAAACTCACAAAACATGTTATACAGATTCGAAATTGAAAACCTGGCTCTGATACCAATTATTGGAAAAATACATATTTGTATCGCATACAAAACATACGCAACAGAAAATTAACGGATCTACTTCATTCGCAATTGATTTCATTCGCAATTGATAACATGCACTATGTAAATTTCAGAATATAGAATCAAAAGAGTGTACCTTGATGTAGTAAATTTCAAATCCAAAGATCAGAAGTTCTTGAAAACACTTTTAATCTTCACTTCAATTCCACTAACGCCTAAGAAGTGTGGTCTCTCAATCAATTATATATGTTTTTTCAAGAGAGAATGAGAGAGTGTCCAACACACCATTTCATCTCCTTACAAAATTCTGTATATTTCTCTTCTTATAACTGATTATCTAATTGGGCTAGCCTTTTGCGCATTTCCAATTGGGCTTTAGTATATGGCTTGAAGTGGGACCAAAAGGGAACAAATAAGACACTAGCTCCAATGGGCCTTGAGCTTTTTCGTCAACTCTTAACAAGTCTAAAGTTACCATTAATTATATTTAATACTATTATATTATACATGCAACTCCTTCATAAAATATTCACAGTAATACAAAGTCATAAATGTAAACTGCTACTTTGTGAATTACTACATCTTAATCCTTGAGTACCTGGTTTAATCCTTTAAAATTATTCATCATATATTTATGAAATTCAATTTCATAAATATATACTTCAGTAATTTCTTACCAAAGTGGTTGGACCTAACTCTCTGAATAACTGAACCCATTAAACTTATCTCAAGGGAATATTTTGTATCTCCGTTAAGAGACTATGAATTCCATCTTAAGAATATATGTTCTATCAACACTAAATGTGGCTACCTAACATACTGAGATTTTGACCGTTACTTTAGACCTCACTCCTGATATATTAAAGCAGCCTGCACTTCATGATCAGGTTCTTTATACTCTCAGGATTAAGAGTTCATACAAATAGAAGTCGTGAGATTTATTATTCATTTGACAGTCGTTAGGAGAACAATAAATCTCACAGCGGTCCAGTTCAATATGTCTTAACTCTTAAAACATATCAACACATCAACTAGAAGTCTTCACTTCCATGATCAAGACAAATCATCTTAGTTGATATATTATAGTCTTCGCAGATGAAATGTCCAATTTCATCACTAATTATAAACTAAAATTCTGAGTTTACAAAGAACTTGTGACTTATATCTTCTGTGACTAAATCACATAAATCACATACTATGCATCTCATGGACTATATAATAATATTCATGTTACCATTATTTTAAATAATAATAAAACAACTTTATTAATCACAACATTAAGTCATACATAATAACGTACATAGCGTTATACAATAGAATTTAAGGACACTAATCCTAACACTCATCGCCTACCCCACTGAAGAAACAACCCAATTTTCGTTTCACATGTAGGCCTTTCAACATGTTTGATAGGCTTTCAAATTGAGCCTGATACACTGCCAAAGTTGATGTTTGCTAGAGTCTTGTGAGGATTTCCACGGGAGCATCATAGGAAGTAGGTTTCAAACCTGATTTGCAATGCTCTCATTAGGTTTTCCCGACTAGTGAACACATGATTCTTTAGCTTCTTAAAGCCATACTAATGCTCCATCTTCCATGTGTAAATTCAATTTGTAGGATTTTCTGCCCTAAACTTTAGAAATTTCCAATTCCATTGTCATCTGAAGGTAGAAAACGCCTTCATTATTCGTTAGAACCTCTATTTCCTGGTAAGTAGAAGTGTTGTAGTTGAATTATTAATTAGTCTTGGTTGGCCTAGAGTTAGTTGCTTTATCTACCTGTAACTAACTGGCTAATTAAATCCTTAATCAACAACCCTTTATTGCAACTAATAACAAACAATTAAGATTACATGCTACAACATTTAGGCTCATTTGGTAAAAGTTCGGCAGATTACTTCGAAGCATGCCATGGTACAAATTCACAACCAAGTCTACCGGGATTCATTTCCATGCAATCTGTTATTCATTAGCGCTAACTAGTCGGGAGGACATATTTTATTCCAATTCCAAGCAAAGGTTTCAACCTCCCCTAAACTAGGAATGTGCAGTCACTTTAACATAATCAGAATCAAGTAAGGTTAACACAAAATCAGTCCTACCAACCATGACCAGTCCAATTTTCTCTACAGGTCAACCAACCAATTGCCAAAGTTAACATCCAAATGTCTCTAATCATGGGTTCAGCCCTCCTAGGCCTCGAAAGAGAAGAAAGCAAAAGCAGAAAGGAGAAAAGAGGAAACATAAAAAGCTAAAGACAAAGCCCCACAAGCGCTGCACTGCCGCCTTGTCATTCAAATAAACAAACTCTTTCATAGTTAGTTATTTAATTAAAGTTATAAATGAAAAAGACAAGTTCCAAGTAAATTAGATCTCATAATCGAAGGGTTTTTTTTTTTTTTTTTTTTTTTTCATTTTTACAAAATACATAATCTATGGTTTTTCTGTATCACTGCTAACTTATCCAACACACCGAGAATTATCAACCAACCAAATTCCCAGGGGTAAAAAAAGAAAAAAGAAAAAAGAAAAAAGATAAACTGTTACATTATAACAAAACACTCACCCAAGTATCCATGAAAGCAGTTTGATGTACAACAAGTGCCTCTTCATATTTAACCGAACTAGTGTATTTCTTCCTATAAGAATAAAATAGCATGGTGATTGGTGAAACATCCTTCCGAAGGCAGACTTTTCTTCAAGTTCAGCACGACTTCAGTAACCAATTTCAACCAGCCAGGTTAGCAATTTTATCTTGGCTCTAAGATCAGAATTTTACCCTTACCACAATAGTTTAGGCCATAGAACGAACTTTAGAGGCCTCCATTAATTTTCTGTCTTTCTGTAAAACCACGTTCCATTTCAAACTCACCAGCCAACATTCGTATATCAGGAGACATCTCCCAGTTCAGTTTATGATCCCAGTTTGTGCGTCTTGGCTGGGTACCACACCTCTCCAATCCACCAACACTCTCCATCTGACTCTGTATATCTTCAAAATCTTCAGCTGCAACAGCTTGCCTTTTTCCAGTCTCTATGTCAAAGCTTCTCTTGGGAATTTCCGGGCTCATGGCATGGCCCAATGGCATTGAAGTGGTGAACACAGAAGATGAATCCCCTTTAACCTTTGCCCTGAAGTTGTTCCTAGAACTGGGAATTTTAGAAAAGAAGATGTCCACAATATTGAGAGCACACCCACGGTTATAAGGATTCATCTTCCCATCATACCGGTACCGGAAATTCTCATATGTTGTCTGCAGAAATGCAATACATGACTTGATAACTAAATAAAAACCAATGGGAACCACAAACAGCAATAATGGTAAAGAGGAGAAAAGAACCTGATTGGTGAAAATTAAATAGAGATGAAATGCTGTAAGACCTCCAACAAACCAAGCAGCTACAAACGTGTACAAAATCAGAATTCCCGAAACAGGGCACTTCAGGAAAGCCCTCCAGAGATTACAATCATGAGCATCCATTATTTTCCTAATGTTGACCCAGCAGAAGGCAAAAACATATAGGCAAAGCATGGTTGTGGAGGACACAAACATGAAGAAGAATCTGTAATTCCTCTGTAAGAAAAACACTTCAACCTTGTTAGGACTATTAAAAGGAAAACATATTTCTTTCCTATGAGAAATATCATCTCTTGAAAGTCATTTGAGCGAGGAACTAGACATAGTGAATCACATATGTATGCACACATCCAAGAATGACAGTAAGCACATAAAGAGAAAATTCATCTCTCATTACAATTGAGGAAACAACCATCCATGTTTGACTGCATAACTCATCAAACAGAACTCTTTTGATTTCTTTAAGAAAGTTAAGGAATATAATTATCAATTAGTCCCTCAGTCCCATTTTGTTGATCCTATATTCTATTTTCGGATGTCCTAAAATATATTCCTCTGTGAATAGTAAAAAACACAATATTGTTGGATTAGCATCCTCTAGAGTTCTTAGGGTAACTCGATCATGAAGTTCCTAAAATCCTATCCATTCATTTTGATTTGAAATGAGTGAATTGGATTTTTTAACATCATCAATAATTTAAATGGATGCCAAAGAGAGATGATACTCAAATTTTTTTTCAATGTCAATGATGTGATATAATCCAATGCACTCATTTCAAAATGGATAAGTAGGAAGTTAGGAACTCCACAATGGGGTTACCTTAGAAACTCCAGATCTTTTTTTTTTTTTTTTTTTGATAGGATAACTCTAGATCTTAATCCAATATTGATAACTTTCCTAACTTACACTTTACTTAATTTAAAAAGCCAATACCCCTATTTCATTAAAGTTTATATTAATGAGGATAGTTTCCATCAAAAAAGAAATTAATGAGGATAGTTATGAAAACTTAAATATTTTTATTTTGAAAGACAACAAATTAATGATGTTTTCATGAAAAGTTAAATTTTCTAAACAGGACTAACAAAATAAGACAGGAATATAAAGTAAAGAATCAAACCAATCATAATGATTACCAACAATCTTCCAATCCAAATGAGATTATCCTATTCTCAATATAGCGCCTTGCATTAATCCTTCCAAGATAATTTGGAAATTTGTGCAAGTAGGAAAGCTATGCGGGAAGATTCTTCTACTAAAAGGGAAAACTCCATACAAAGCACCACAGTAAGTGACAAATTTTGGTGATAAAGCATCTTCCAAGTTATTATTAATTTCCACAATAAAGAAACTCCCAGGAACAAATCTGATTATTGGAGTACACAATGCCGAAATTTTTTTAAGAAAACGAGGAGATTCTGCATGAAACAGGTTAACTCTATAATAGATGCATGTGACATTACTTAGAACTAATTACATTTGACAAACTACTGATTCCTTCTGTCAGGAACTATGCAATCACTTCTTAAAAAGGAAAAAAGGAATTATGCAATCAATTTTTTTATAGCAATATTTATTAATAAAACACATAGGAATTACACAATCACTTTAACACAATTTCAAGAATAAGTAATTGCAATTTGCTCAATTGAATGCAAGTTTTATACGGCATCAGATAAACTATTTATACAGCATCAGATAAACTATGTAATTTGAAAATCCATGTAATCTTTAACAGTTTACATGATTTTAAAAATTCACTTCAGCCAAATGAGAGCCAGAAATCCAGTGATCTAAGGGGTGAACCCCTAAGAGGACATGTCCAGTAGCAAAATGTGGAATAGAAATATCCCAACTGTGCTCTTCATACTACAATTGATGATTTTCTAGATTGACAGACATATTTCCAATGATTACATTCATACTATTGAGCATCTACCATTACATCCCACATTTACAATGCATGCACATGGTTATGATGTAAGGGGATAGCACAAGAGGGAATTGGAAGCAGACAAGGGAGCTCAAGGAAGAATATACCAGCCCAAGGAGGTAACTAGGTTGGAAATGCATAGGACAATTTATAAATGTATGTGCATGTATAGGCACACTTCACTAATGCAACATTAATGACTGTAGATAAACACATCTAAAACATAAGCTTTAAATAGAAACAGAGTAAATTTATAATTGATGAAGAAGTTAAGCATAAAATTGTACTCTAGACTTTAAATATAATAATAGAACACTAAAAGAATTCATAACATATAGTATTTGTCAACGTAAGTGCACAATCAGAATGCCTTTTTGTTTTACTTCCCAGATTAAAGATTTCTCCTTGAATGAATTTTCATAATTTTTTCAATGGTTTTACTAACGTATGCCCTTAGGGCATATGTTATTAAACCATGTTAGGTAACTTTTTGACAACTTTTTTCTCTTTTCTATAAAAAATTTCTTAAAATGGACGATTAATGTGTGCTCTAAGGGCACACATTAACTAGGCCCAATTTTCAAACCCAATTTTATCTCAAGATAGTTTAAAGTTGAAACATTGTTTTCATGCAAGAAGCAAGTTTCTAAGTTAGGAATGCGACAACTTGACGTGCAATAAAATACAAAAGTAAGTGACGACAGTTTAGAGTTAATAGAGTGGTTGGCATCCAAAAATAATCATCCTTCACACATGACTTGAAGTGTGCTAAACTTCAACATTTTCAGCACCTTATAACCATCCACAATGATAATCAAGAAACTACGAAAAATGAGGGTGCCCAAATTATAATTCAAGCAAAAAAAAAAAAAAAAAATACAGAAGAGTAGTTTTAAAATGAAAGTACCTTCCCAATACACTGTCCCACCCATGGGCAATGGTGATCAAAACGCTCAACACAGTTATTGCAAATAGAACAATGAGAGCATCGTGGTGGGCGATATAGCATGCATGTTTGACAATATTTGACCTTAACTACCATGCCATTAACCAAAACTTCTTTTATGGGTGGTAAACTAGGAGCACCATTCTGATTTCCAGGCCAATCAGCAGAAATACTTGAGCCATCACCCTCATCTTCGGGTTCTGGAGGATGTGAGTTACGAGGAATGATACCAGGATCTCTTCCAGACGTAAGGAAGAGAAGAATTATAACCTACAATAGTTGACATCTCAAGAACGTTCATTATTAAATCTTCAATGAAGTTGACAATGCAAAGAATATGCAAGATGAAAAACTGTCAAACATAGTTTTTTTTTTTGTTTTTGTTTTTTTTTTTTCACATTGTTCAGCTCAATTAAAGATATTTACTGAATGCTACAAAAACACATTCCTCAGATATATACACGACTTCATGTTCAATAGACTAGTATTTTGTAATTTCACAAATTTAAATTATTCCATTCCTTTTGCTCCATTTGAATCTCATACCTTATATATCCTTATTTGGCTCCCAAGAAAATGAGAAAAGAATCAACTCAACTAAATATCCACAGTCATAGCTGAGTCAAACTTGGATTTCCATTATCTAATTAATTGTAGTAACATAAAAGCTTTTCCCTTTTCCCATGTCCTTATGTTCCCGTCTCCTTAAGGAAATATAAGCCAGATAAAACTTGATTTGTACATACCAAAGATTCCAAAACTATTTTTTACTAAAGCCAATACCAGTTTCATTACCATCTCTTAGGAAACATCTAATGAACTTCGAATCCTATGTGTGAAAGATTATGGAGGCACGCGCAGCAGCACACAAACACAAACGCGCACACACACACACACAGTATGAAGTAATATAAAGAGGAAGAACTCACATATCCTGTGAAGAGAACACATATAGCTATGATAAGATTGGCTACGGAGTGAGGGAATTCATTAAGTAGCTTCGGAGAAACAAAAGAACAAAACAGAATTACTGGCATCACGATTAGAAACACTGTAAGGAAAATCGACCTCAAATCTGGACCAAATACAAGCCTGCCTCCGAGGCAAAATCTCTGCATCAAAAATTTTATTTAAAAAAAAAAGAAGAAGTCAGTTTCTAAGCTAAATGGTTAAAACAATGGAAATTAGTTGCTCACATTGTTTCCTTTCCAAACTTGATAAACAAGAGGGGAGGGTCCATTGGGATCGATGATACGTCTATTGGAGTCGGAAAGCTGCTGTTGAGGTAATGGTTTCGTTGTGTACATTTTGCTTTGCATTATTACAAATACAAAATACAATCCGTGTGTCTCTTTCTGTGCATTTGGATTTTGGAAAAAAACCCACCCGATTCTGCTACGATCTGTAACACAGTCCCCTCTGTTTCCTTTCCCCACCAATCCAAAAGAAATACTAATAAACTGTACCTAAAAATTTGCAAAATCAAAGCATATCTCATGTCAATAAAAAAGTATGTTGAAATTGTTGGGACAAAAAAACAAGAATGATGATGAAAATGATTTTGTTTACCTCAGTGGATAGGGGGAAAAGTGGAAACCGATCTCCAAAAGCTGCCCTTAAGAGTTGAGAAACGTGAGAGCGAGAGAGAGCGAAACAAAGGATTATGTGTTGTTTTTGGTAGCTAAGAGGTGGGGTGGAGGGGAAATCCAAAAGGGCCAAAAGACACGCCCACCACGAAACACGCAGATACTCCGATGTGATTAATAATTAGAGATTAGAGAGTGATGAGATGAGATGAGTTTGACTGCCTTCGTGGCTAAGGCCTATTCTCCGCTACATATGTGGGATCGCTGGATTTCACGATAATGTCGCGACTCTCTTTACACGTACACACACACACAACACAACAGCTACACAGTTGCAAGGGCCGGGGGGACTGTTTGCCGTAGCCACCTCTCTCTCTCTCTCTCTCTCACTACCTCTTCCTGCACTTTAGTCTTTATCTTTACTCTTCTTCTTATTCTTCTTTTTTATTTCTGAGTATCTTTATTACTCTCTTTTTTAGTCTTCGCTCCTCGTCCTCGTCACGGAACTATACTCTCTCGTTTTCATCAATGCGCTAGTACTAATATGGTTCGCAATAGAGCAAATTATTCCGTATTATTAGTAATTAATTAAATTTTGTTATTAGTTTATGATTGGATTATTATAGAATATTCTAAAAATAAAGGTTATTTTGAATAAAATTTTTTATCCTCAAAAAAGAGGTTTGGGGCTAAAACTAATTAATATTTTGATTTGATAATAAAGACTGAAAAGTAATCACCATGAAATGAATGTTATAATTTTGAAATACTATCCTGTCAATCAATAGGTAAGTTTCCCCCCCCCCCCCCCAAACAGTAATGTGTTTCATTTTACTAAATAGATTAATGTAAACTTACTATTAATAGGGACGGGGGAAGGGGAAGGGGAAGGGGAAGGGGGACCAAGTGCATATTTATTGTGCAACATAATATTATAATTTTTCAACTAACTATTGCTACTCTCGTGCCCTATTTAATACTTCTTAACAAATACATATCTTTTATATCATTTTTTGTGTTTTATTTCACTTGCTCTGCTACACTAACTGCCGCATGTAATTTTGGTGTTGACGTGTGAGTGTATTCTCTTATTTCATCCCTTTTCTCCTATATATGTGTTGTGTTTTTCTCAAAAAAAAAAAAAAAAAAAAAAAAACTACCATGTATTCAATTTTTTTTCCATTTTAAATTTTGGTTATAATAAAAGTTAAACAAATACATAGCAAGTTATAATTGATAAAATAGAAAATAAAAGACAAAAAGTTGTACAAAAAATTTAAATTCCTAGCTAACATATTGATAATTTGTACCCTTATAGCTCAACTACACTTTCTAGTGTTTTTAACTTTGAATTTAAATCATATTCTTATCTTATATATTGTGAATTTATCTTTCTTTTGTTTTCTTTTTGACCGAATCACAGTCTATGTTTGTTGTTCAATTTCAACCAATGACTTTAATTAAATTCAGTATTATATATTATTACTTGTGGATTGGATTGGATTGGATCGGATTCTGATTAGTTCCAATGCTGCTTTTTTTTATTGCTTTCCGCTGATTGTGAAAAGAAGGGGCTAGGGCTCCGCACTTGTCAACGATCTATTCCAACTCAAGAGTTTTCGTTTCCATCGTTTTGCCAATGTTGTTGCTAAGAAAATTTATTAATTATGTTTGTTTGGCGCAAATTGTAGTATAGAATAGGAAGAATTGAAGAGACTGGGGGACGTGGGCACGTCACTCCATCCAGATACAAAAGATAGTCAAAAGTAATTCCATGACAGCGATGTGTTTGCAACTCCCAACGTGCATTGGAGAATCTTTGGTTACGACAATGACACGTTATACCTTTTCTTCTGTCTTGTCCCCACGCTACTTTTTTATTTTCTCTTTTCCTTAACTGTAATGGGCCTAATAGCTTTTTTTTCTTTTTCTTTTTTTATTTTTTTATTTTCCCCTTATTTATATTTTTTGAGGTTCTATTTTCCCCTTACAGAGGAGTTATATTGCTATAATATATAATAATATAGTTCCTCAAGTCCAAAAACACAGCTTCAGCAGTAGAGTTAAAATCTTAAATTTTAGCTCCATATGAACAGTGCACATTTATAAATAAATGTGCACTGTTCATCAAAGCTAAAAAAAAAATATATATTATTTTATTAACCCTCTCTCTCCTCTTTTATTTAAAAAATATTTTTTTTTCTCTCTCTCTCTCCGGCTTCTCTTCTTCTTCCTTCTTCCTCTCATTTTTTTTTCTCTCCCTCATCTACTCTCTGCTTCGCCGTCGTCCCACGTCGGCCCACATCGCCATCTCAAGCCGCCGTCTCACGCCTTCGCCGGCCTCATCGTCACCGGCCCATGCCGACGACGATTTGTTCTCTTTTTCTTTTTCTTTTTTTCTGCTATGGTGGCCGGTCCCAAGCCGACCCACCGATGTACAAACCCACCACCTCACCACCACACACCACCCATCACCTACCCCAACCATCAACCCACTACCATCAATCACCAAACCATCTCAAAAATAGAAAGAAAAAAAAAAAAAAAAAAAACCCTATCGATCTACACAGGGCAAGGTTTGAGAGACGGCGGAGGCATGGGACGGCGGGGGCCGGCGACGATCGCCCAAGGCTTGGGCCGGTGACGATGATCTGAGAGAGGGAGAAAGAGAGCTGATCTGAGAGAGGGAGAAAGAGAAAGAGAGTTGAGACCGGCTGAGAGAGAGAGAGAGAGAAGATAGAATAGAAGGAAAAAAGAATAGGTTTTTTTATTTATTTTATTTGGGGAGAAAGAGAATAAAATATTAATATTTTATTGTAGGGTATATATTATTTTATTGTGATGTTTATATTATTTTATTGTATTGCAAGCTAAAATAGATCCACTGCTGCAGCATGTGTGTAGTTAAAATAGATAAAGTAACTTTTGGTGGAGCTAAATTGTTAAAAATTTAACTCCACTGCTGTGGATGTTCTAAGCAAGTAGAAACGTATAATTTTTTTTAAAATGATGAATTGGTAATTAGAAAGTAATTTGAGTGTACTATAAGTACATATTTTCCCTTTTATATATAGATTATAAATTTTATCATAAATTTAATTAATAAAACTTACTATTATGTAAGAGGAAAGAATATATACTTATAATACTTCTGAAGTATTTTATTATTTTCTCATACTACATGAAACATGTTAGGGAGTATTAGAATTAGTTAAGAAATTCATCTACAAATGGATAAATTTAACTTGAGAGATTAACTTATCAAAAATAAACTAAATAAATTAGTGCATAAAATATAAACTTTTTTTTTTGTTCTATTTAACTTTACTTTTTTTTAAACCTTCTATTTAACTTTACTTGTTTACCCTTTAATCCTTATCTTTAGAGACCATACTTTTTGAGATTACTTTGACAAAGTATTTGTTCAATATCATTTATATATTTTTTTTAAAATTAAATTAGAACAAATTTGATTCAACTCTTAAAAAAAAAAATTGATTCAACTTGTTTGTAATCATATATTTTTCAATTATCGACATTTTTAAAAATGTATTACCAATAATTGTATTTGTGTCACATATGTTGTTATTGGAACTTAGCCCAACACCTGAGATGACGTAATATATATGATAAAATCAGTTAGTGCTAACTTGATAAATTGTAGTTGTGGTAGAGAAGATGACCTATTAGGCCCAAAGCCTCAGAACCCAGTGGAATAGAGAAAAGGGGAGACCAAGGGAATATAAGGTCCGGCCTAGTAAGTGCACAAAATAAAGGGAGGGGGTTGGCTGCTGTTTAGGCTTAGGACACCAAAGACACCTGAACACCCGACAAAACATAACCCGCCAAGGTGCCTTTCCTCCTCGACACGTAGCTAAGAAGTTGAATCATCTCTAGGAGGATCAGGAGTAACAACAAGACTGAGGAATGAGGATAGTCGAGGGACAAGGGAAGATAGCACCTAGGATTAGTAAATATCAGCACCGCATTAAATTACTATACCTACCAAACTGACTACATTTGATACCGAATGACCCCTCTGAATAGTGCTTCCTACACCATATGCCCACCATTCCCTAAGGAGGAAGAGACCCCTGATATGACAAATATGCTCCCCCTATAGCCAAGACCTTTGGGAAGGAGGGTATGAGTTAGTATAAATACCTCCTTCTCTCTAACTAAGTAGGATACATGAGAGAGAGAGAGAGAGAGAGAGAGAGAGAGAGAGAGAGCTTATAACAATGTAGCTCCCATTGCTCAGTCATAAAAGGATTAAGATATACATTAGCTTGTTCATCCATTCATTTGTCCTTGTTGTGAGAGACCACGCCCCCGGCCCATTTTGGGATTGGGCCAAACTCACGTGAATGGGTGAACATGTTACTCTCTCTCAAAATGGAGGTTCAACTGATTATGTTTTTCTCTTTAGATTAAGGATTTTACAATGGAGTTACCACTTAATTATTGGAAAAAATAAGAAAACTAAAATTGAAAAAAATATCATTTTATTGATTTAAGAATGTATATACTTGATTATGGGAAATAACATGGCTTTGGTCCTAGATATAATATAAGATAAATTACATGGTTTTGTTTCCTAGTTACAATTTAGAGATTGAAAATTATATGGATAGACATTGATCTATCAACCTTTGGTCTAAACTTAGAGGTTATATTACAAGATAGGAAGGTGTTAGGCACCCACCTTACCCAGCGAAACTGGTCTTCTCGATTATGGTGGCCAATATTCATGTCACATCATCCAACATGTTATCAATTAATTGCATGTTTAATGTTTTGATTAAATTTAATGTGTATGCATGTGATAAACCCTAATTTAATTTATTATTACTTGCATTTGGATTAAAATATAAATTCTAGTGAATGTGAGTGAATGGTGACATCTTAGATTCGAGGACTTGAGAAAATTATGAAACTAACATGATTTTCATATTTTGGATGTGGATTTAAGATCAAAGTTAGTGTTATGCATGAATATGTGATGAACAACTGAAAATATGTGAAAAACACATATGGACATTTAAGAACATTCAAACATATTCATGGAATTTATATAATCACTAGCATGCTTTAATCTTAAATTCTCATCATAGCAATATAAAAAAACAAGTTAGGGAAAGGGATTATACATGCATGTAAGATCCATACGGTGGAGGAGAAGGCTCTTGGTGGAGGTTGGTGGAGGTCCTAAGGCTGGAGTAAAAAAGAAGAATTAGGAGAGGGAGAGTAAGTCTCACTTAATAGCTTGAGTTTCAAGAAAACTAAGATATGACAAGACTGCTCTACTTCACTAGAACTCAAGAAGGGAGAAGAGAGGTGTTGGGAAATCATCATGTTTGCATCGAATACAAAACATACGCAGCGAAAAATAAACGGATCTACTTCATTCGCAATTGATAATATGCACTATGTAGGTTTCAGAATATAAGAACAAGAGAGTGTACCTTAATGCGGTGAAATTCAAAACCGAATGAAGAAGTACTCGGGAACACTTTCAATCTTCACTCCAATTCCACTTGATGCCCAAGATGTGTGGTCTCTCAATCAGTTCTATGTTTTCTAGAGAGAATATGAAAGAGTGTCTCTCTTCCTTATGTTATCTTATTCTTATTTCTTAAACATACAAACCATTTTATTTTATATAAAATTCTGTATGTTTCTCTCCACATAACTGATTATCTAATCGGGCTAGCCTTTTGAGCCTTCCCAATTGGGTTTTAGTGTGTGGCTTGGAGTGGAACCAAAAGGGAACAAATAAGACACTAACTCCAATGGGCCTTGGGCTTTTCTGTCAACTCTTAACAAGTCCAAAGTTACCATTAATTATATTTAATACCACTATATAAATATAATTGCACTCTAGGCCTCGTTAATAAATTATATCCCAAGACTTTATTATACATGCAACCCCTTCATAAAATATTCGTAGTAATACAAAGTCATAAATATAGACTGCCACTTTATAAATTACTACATCTTAATCCTTGAGTACCCGGTTTAATCCTTTTGAGTTATTCACCATATATTTATGAAATCCAATTTCATAAATATATACTTTAGTCTTACTAAAGTGGTTAGGCCTAACTCTCTGAATAACTGTACCCATTAAACTTATCTCAAGGGAATATTATATATCTCCGTTAAGAGACTATGAATTCCATCTTAAGAATATATGTTCCATCAACACTAAATGTGGCTGCCCAACATATTGAGGTTTTGACCGTTACTTTAGATCTCACTCCTGATATATCAAAGCAACCTACATTTCATGATCAGGTCCATTATTCTCTCAGGATTAAGAGTTCATGTGAATACAAGTCGTGAGATTTAGTATTCAATTGACAGTCGTTAGGAGAATAATAAATCTCACAGCGATCTAGTTTAATATGTCTTAACTCTTAAAACACATCAACATATTAAATAGAAGTCACCACTTTCATGATCAAGACAAATCATCGTAGTTAATATGTTATAGTCTTTGCAGATGACATGCCCAATTTCATCACTGACTACGAACCAAAATTCTGAGTTTACAAAGAACTTGTGATCTATATCTTCTATGACTAAATCACATAAATCACATACTATGCATCTCATGAACTATTTGATAATGTCCGAATATTCATGTTACCATTATTTTAGATAAGAATAAAACAACTTTATTAAACACAATATTAAGTCATACATCATTTCTCACATAATGTCATACATAATATCATACATAACATCATACAATAGGATTTAAGGGCACATATCCTAACAAGAGGTGTTTTGTGTCTTAGAATAGAGGAGAGGAGGGGTTTATATAGTAGTGGTGGAGAAAATATGAATGGAAGGGCAATTAATGAGGGTTAACAAAGGATAAAAAAGAATGGTGAACTTAGACCCTATTTCAGTATTTAGAGAAAGCTGGTGCATTAAATTTGGAGGATGGTGGGAGTGATGAGCAAGAAAAATGACTAAGAATTCGGTTTTTCCCGTAGCTCATGTAATAGCCCATAGAGCCTAATTCAAAAAATCATATCTTACTTAATTCTGATCAAAATTGTCTCGTTCTTGTGCTTAAATGGAAGCCCCAGATGTCTAGTTTCTGGTAAAATTAATCTCACTCACAAATTCAAAATATTTTGAGAGATATTAATGAAATGATGAGCAAACGTCATTTGTTGGAAAATAGTTTCAGTATAATTAACATTAATTATCCACAAATTAGTTTCCAATTAACATTAATAGGCTCTAGTTACTTCCATTTCAAAATTAATCAGTTCCAAATTTACCTCGATTAAAAAAATAATTACACAAAATACTCATAGAATAATTAATTTTTGATTATCTAATTAATTGTGTGTAACCTTACCATAACTTGTAGTCCTAGCCAATCAAATTATGACATGTCATTAATTTCAAATTGGTTATAATTAAAACTAATTGGAATCTATTGTTCATAATCACATATATAGTCAGACTCAATTTGTGATAGTACATCTTGGCCATTAAAACTTGATTTGATGATAACTTTCAATCTGATTATCCGATTAAGGCTTAAGACTAGACAATTTGGTTGGTACAACATCAAGATTATTTTGATGAAATGAAATTAAGGACCTAATGGCCAAAATTAAGATCCATATTTCTAAGGTGAAATTACTCTTTAACCCTCCATGTGAGATTAAATGCGGGTTGCAAAATGAGGTGTCAACAGAATGCCCTTCATTGACGAATCTTAAAAAGTGAATGTCAATGTATGAAAAGTACACCAAACTTTGCAATCAGTATTTAACTGTGGTGAATGTATGATGAATGTAGATCAAAATGTGGACCGACATGTAGTGGATCAAAATGTGAACTGAATCTCAAGAGAGATTTCCTAAGTACCTCTTAGTGAGAGGATCAGGTCCAAACGTAGTTCATGCATGCAGGTTTTATTTTATTTTATTTTTTTGATTGAAAAAAAAAATGAGTACAAGACATGCCTACCAAAGGTTAAGACAAAATGGGGATTTTGGTCGTGCAACCCAAAGGACCAAAGATCATGAATTTTGGACGTGCTTTCTAGAGGTCCATTGAATTTGAATTTGAATTTTGGACATGCTACCCAGAGGTCTGATAGATTTGAATTTTGGATGTGCTTCCAGAGGTCTGATGAATTTGAAGTTTGGACGTGCTTCCCAGAGGTCCAATGGATTTGAATTTTGGACATGCTTTCCAAAGGTTCAATGGATTTGAAGTTTAGACGTGCTTCCTAGAGGTCTGATAAATTTGAATTTTGGATGTGCTTCCTAGAGATCCGATGAATTTGAAGTTTGTAAGTGCTTCCCAAAGATTCGATGAATTTGAAGTTTGTACGTGCTTCCCAGAGGTCTGTTGCATGTAAAGTTTGGATGTGCTTCCTAGAGGTCCAATGGATTTGAATTTTGGACATGCTTCTAGAGGTTCGATGGATTTTAAGTTGGACATACTTCCTAGAGGTCTAAAAATTTCTTGTAAGGCATTATCCATGCCAATGTGTATAGATCTTTTGCCCAAGCTCTTGTAAAATAAATATTTTCAATTAATATTAGAGATATTCATTGAAAAGAATTGGACATGCTTGGCCAATGCCCCTAGTTTGGGACATCGCAATGCTTGGAAGATTGCTGAGTGTGGGATAGTTAACTTCATATTGTAACCACATGGAATATGGAAGGTGATGATGCACAACAAAACCAGTAGGCTGGATGCTTCGGATGTCAACGGCGACAGTGGTGATCTACTTGAAAACTTGAGAAGATGAACAAAACTATCAAAGGTGACCGGGGTGGACCGGCCAGAAACCCTCCGATGGTAAAGTTAGTTTCTTTCTTAACTTTTGGAAATACTTGGAAAAATGTCTCGTCATATGAGTCTAAGGAAGGCATCTTGAACTTGGCAGGCAAGGGGTGGCTGTTGATGGAGGCTGAGAAAGGGGAGTCCGTTCGGTGAACCAAGTCCTCCACGGGATTCGTCCTCTTCATGTTCTCCCACATTTCATCCATGGCTTTACGCATTTGGTCCATTTCCCTCTCCAAGTGCGGCACCCTTTGCGAAACGGTACCCCTCGATTGGCATTCGGGGTCGGCGTTTTCTCTAACCTCTTGGCTCTGGGCTTGTCCTTCCTCGAACCTCTCTTGACACTGCCTCCGTAAGTGAATCTCCCTAGTCAGCTCCTGGTTCTGACGGGTTAACTCTGCCATGGCGGCTGTCATGGATTGTATGTGTTGGATGGCAGGCTGCTGAGCGACTAGCGCCGTCTGTGGGAAAGTTTCGTAAGTTTGTACTAACGATTCCTTTCCTCCAACAAAAGGCTGTATGGTTCGGACAAGATCAAGGGTTACCTGCCCAGGCCACCAAGAAAGTAGAGATGCCTCCAGCAATGTGCAAGTGATGGTACACCAAGGGTCGTTCCAGAAGCTTATAAACCCTTGGTGGGAGCGCTCCCTAGCCGATGTGGGACACTTGGGGGTGTGAACCATGCACCTAAACCCCACCAGCTCTATCCTTAAACAAAAGGCTAGCGGGGATAAACCGCCTGGGGCCTGGCTCCCCCAGCGGCATATACCTTGAGGGTGATGGTTCGCCCTCCCACCTAAAAGGCGCTTTTCTGATGATGCGTTTTTGAGACAAGCCATCACCAGGCAAGTTTATATGCAGGGGGGAGCCAGGCCCCAAGCATTTTATCCTCTATGGGCAATGGAAGGGACTTTTTGGGAGTTACCGCTGGGAGTTACCGCTGGGAGTTACCATTGAGTTCCACATCGCTTGGGAGACGCCCCCACCTCAGGTTTATAAGCCTCTGGGGCAACCCAAGGTGTACCATCACTTGCACATGAGGATAAAATGCTTGGGGCCTGGCTCCCCCCTGCATATAAACTTGCCTGGTGATGGCCTGTCTCAAAAACGCATCATCAGAAGGAAATTGCAGTCCATCATCTGTTTTGGAGATTTTTCATTTGAATATATGTTTTGAAAATTTTTAATGAAGATTTGTTCATGAAGATTTTTCCATTGAAGTTTTGAAAGGATTTGTACATTGGAAATTTTTCCTTTGAAAAATGGAGATTTATCTTGGAGATTTTTCCTATGAAAATTTATTTTGGAGATTTTTCCTTGAAAAAAAATTTGGAGATTTTTCCTGGATATTTTTCTTTTTGAAGATTTGTTCATAGAGATTTTTCCTTTAAAAAATGGAGATTTTTCCTTTTGAAAATTTCTTCTGGGGATTATTCCTTTGAAGTTTTGAAGATTTGTTCATTGAAGATTTTTTTTTTAATTTTTTTTTTATAGTGAAGGTGGGTGTGAGAGACCGGCAGTTGAAAAACTTGAGTGCTCTCAAAAAAGGGGTTAGGCATAGGCACCTTCCCTTTTTAGGATTCAATGGATTCGCTACTTATTTTATAAGTAAAATAAGAAAAATTTACAATTTACAATATATCTTGAATAGTATGCATTTTCATTGATTGGAAACAACTTACATCTTGGTAGAAAGAACTTTACGTTGCTTTGATTCCTAGGTACAATCTAATAAAAAGAAAAATACAAAACTTTGTTTCCTAGTTACATTCTAACCAAAATAAAAATAAGAAACTAAATCTACCAGCCTAAAATTCTAAGGTTCGGGGGCTAGGTTACAGGATGGGAAGGTGTTAGGTACCTACTCCGCCTAGACAGAGTCTGGTCTTCTAAACTTTAAATGACCATTAAGTACCCATATTCAAAGTGTGAAATGTATGCAACAAATGCCATGTCAAATCCTAGACCTAGGGTTACACTTCTATTTAAGTACCTTAGATCTACAATTTATTTTATGTAAAAAATTTGATGAGAATGCTTGTGAAAATTTATATCTGAGTTTTTGGAAAAGAAAAAAAAAATTCAATAAAAATTCAGATTTGGTTTTAATTTTTTTTTTTAAAAGGTCAGATTTTGTTTTGAAAAATGTAGAAAAAATTTTATAAAAAAAAAAAATTCAGATCAGATTTTTATTAAAAAAACAAACCTGATCTTTGTTTTAAAAACTCCAGAACGGATTTTTTTTTCTTAAAAAAAAAAGACTGAATTTTATAAACAAAATACAGATCAGATTTTTGTAAAAAAAATACAGATCATGTTTTATAAACAAAATACAAATCAAATTTTTGTAAATAAAATGTAGATCAAATTTTATAAACAAAAATAGTGATCTGATTTATAAACAAAATACAGACCAAATTTTATTTTTGAAAATCATGGAGAAAAATATAGATCAGGTTTTAGCTTTGAAAAAGGAACATGGAGAATAATACTGATTTGATTTTAGTTTTAAAAAAAATAGAGGAAAATTGCAGATCTAAAATCTTAAGAAAAAATTCAACCTTAGATCTAGGCATGTTCATGAACTAATCATGTGAAATTTTTGAAAGCAAGAAGAGAGCATGCACATATGATCAACATGGTTATTTAAACACAAAAAGCAACATCACATTCATGGAAAATAAAGCATAGATGAGAACATGTTTTTGAAATTAAAATAAAATCATGTTATGGAAAGTAAAGTTAGAATATACCTCTATGAACATATTCCATAAGCAGAGAATTATCCTAGAGATAAAAAAGAATGAATTTCTAAGGATTTAAGTGAAGCATCTTAACATAAAAGAAATTCCTAAAGCAAATCTTCCAGAATTTCTTTAACATAAGGGGAGAAAGGGGTCAGAAAATGGGTCCTGATTTTTGATTTTTGATTTTAATCCCCTATTTATAGAGGTTTGATACTTAAAAAATAAGCTGGATTGGATCAGATACGAATTAGGTTGCCTTCTTATCCCTAAAATTTTGAAATGGATGCGTTTTATCTTGATCAGAACATTTATGGGCTGGGCCTTGAAGCTGTGCCAATCGGCACTCCTAGAGTGCCGATTGGCCCTTTCAATTTTCGAGCCCAATTCCCAATCTTGGTTCAATCTGGACTCTTTTTTAGGGATTTTCTTAGTCGGGAACTACACCAAGACGTATTTTTAACTTGTATTCTAAAACTTTAAAACAATAATTATTTGATAGATAAGAATTCTAAAAAGACTCAATTATCAATAATTCCCTTGATTATCCATTTTATTCTTATGCAACCAAGCTCATTTCTGACAAAAACCAACAACTAGGCACATAATTATTAAATTAATTGTAATTGTTTAACCAATCAAAATTAATTCCAATTAATTACATGTGATCATCGGTTTCACCCCCATACAATAAATGTAGACTGTGAAAACTTGATCTCGTGATATCTTTCAATCCAACAGTCCGATTTGGGAATTAGGAGTACGTTCCTTCCTCTTTCGAGAAGAAGAAGAAGCCATTAGAACAACGAATGTGCTAAAAAGGAAAGGGGAAATTAGGGAACGAAGAACACAGGAAGGAAAGGAAGACAAAGAAGCAAATTGACTTGGGATAAAGGCTGAAGAAAAAATATGTTTTGGTTGCAATAATGAAGAAAACGATGTATGGAAAGACGCGCTAGTTGCAAAAATTTAATTTTCTTAGGAAAAGAAGTTACCAGCGGTTATTAATGGGAGTTACGGGAAACGTGAAAAGTGGGTAGGGGAGTTTTCTTTTACTCCAAAGATCAACTGCCACGTCCCATGTAAAAAGGGGAGTTACAAAAGAAAGAAGCGCAATTGGCAAAGAAGATCGGGATATCCAATGGCAATGGGAAGTCAGGATCTTGAAACTCCGAGTTGCTCATGCGTGGGCTGCAAGCAACCCACGAGTTCGGGGGGCTAAATGTTGAGGTTCAAAATATCACAAGGCCTAAAGGAATAACACATTGGGCCAATACCATAAGAAAAATAAAGAGGGGGTTGGGCTCGCAAAAAAGAAAGGATAGCAGACCCCAAGAAATCTGAGGCCCAAAATCCATGAAGTGGCAAGTCTTAGGGCCCATGAGACAAAAGGAATGAAAAGAGAGAGTCCAGCCCGCCGAAGAACAGAGGACCAAAGAGAGCACAACAGAAAGAATTGGGTCAGAATCCCAGTAAATATCAAAGGCTCGGGATCCTTAGGGAATGCAACACAATTCAAGAAGGATTAAGACAACTCAAAAGGGGAACCAAAAGGCACAGCAAATGAGGGGCAGATATGTCCATCTCAAACGCTTAGTGATGCAATCAGGTACCAGGTGGCCAAAAAGTTAAGCCTGAAAAGGCATGGAAGCATCGAACAAAGAAAGATTGAAGATCGGCTTTCCAAGGATGCTCCATAATGGAAAGTCAGCAAGAGGCTTTCAGGAGAGAAGCACCAAAAGAAGGAAATTAGAAGAAACAGGGAAAGAATCTGGCGTCAGAGAGGCTAGAACAACAAGGGCTCTGGTACCTAGGGAGCAAAGGAGAGGGAAACCAATGGTACCCCGGAACCCTAAAATGACATTATAAAAGGATGATGTAGCCAATGTTGAAGGGGCATTCAGCAATAGTGCAATCATGGTAGAATCACTAAGAAAACTCTGTTCAAACTCAAAGAAAACAGGGGAATACTGTCAGGTATCCCAGAAACAGCCACTACAGCAGATGCTCGGATTCAAGAGGATTCAAACCATGCAAGTTTTAGAGGCTTAGACAGCCATCTAAGTCTGTAATTTTTGAGCTTGTTTGAATCTTGTATCGCGTCTTAGTGAACACATCGTAATCAGTAATTAAGAAAAACTAATGAAGTACCTTCTTTTGGTCTAGGATCCCTAACAATCGTCTTATGAATTCCTTTATTATTTTGTCATTCTTTGCTGTTTTTCTTGTCGTTCAATACATATATATTCTCACTTGCTATTGATACGTATTGCAAGAACCTTGCTTTATGCATCACTTGGTTCTTAAACAACCCATTTAGCCGCGGTGAACCAACTCCAGTCCCTTCAAACTACAACAAAAGGGCCTAGGGTCTTTGCTCAAGTTTGGGCCTAGACACTGTCGAAAATCAACCCTCACATTTTGGTGACTCCGTTGGGGACTGGGAAAAAAAGAGGGAAGAAGAAGTCCCTTTGCGAAGCATGTCTTCGAGACCAAGAAACAACAAAGCTACCAATGCGCCACCTGCGGCTTTTGAGCCAGTAGGAGAAAATAAAGTAGCCTCTAGATAGAGGAAGAAGGTACCTTTGGTGGAATAGGAGGTGATATTAGGACAAAGGCGCACAAGGCAGGAGCAAGACTCAGTGGCTCGAATGGCAAAAACATTGAAAGATCTACAGCAGGAAATTCGCCTCCTCAAAGAAGGAAGGACACAGGAAATCAGGGACACAATGTTCCCCCTGTGCCTAACCAGGACAGTGCACAACCAGAAGGAGGGTCAGTAGTAGGAGGGGTTGGTAACCCACAGTACCTGACACTGGCAGATGTTAATGCCCTTTTGGAACAAGAAAGAGAAAAGTTCTCGGGGGTCCCCAAGCAATTTTCTCGGGATCCCCCATTCCCATCAGAATTCCTTAGCAAGCCGTATCCCAAGGGATATGAACCCCCAAAGTTCCACCCTTTCGATGGAAGAAGTGGAAGTGCTGTAGAGCACGTGATTAGATTTATCCACACTATGGGCCCCTATGCAGGAGATAAGGAATTGTGTCTGAGGGAGTTTGCTAAGTCCCTAGTAGACAGAGCATATACTTGGTACATCACACTGAGGCCTAGGTCCATCAAGACCTGGGACAAAATGATGGAGAGGTTCTGTGCAAAGTATTACCCAGGTGAGGACAAGGTCACCTTCCAAAGCCTTCAAATGGTGAAGCAAAGGCCTAGAGAGGATCCAGTCGAGTTCATCAAAAGATTTGAAGATGTTTCCCTAGATTATTATGGAGACCATGAAGAAAAAGAACTCGTGGACAGCTGTATATCCAACATGCTCTTTGATTACAGGCTTAACCTGGAAAACTTGTGCATCACTCAGTTCGCTAACCTGCTACAGAGAACTAGAAGGACAGCATAAGCCATGAAAATAAAGAGGGTACTAGTACCCCAGGCCATGACAGCATCAGTAGGGGAGAATAGGAAAAGGCCTGACGAGAAAGTGTTCGAGGAACCACTAGTGATCCCATGTACCACGTAAAAGTTGAACCATGTCCTGGACAAATGGATAGGGGATGGAATTGTTAGGCCATTTACCGCATCTAGGCCACCAACTGAGGAAGAAAGGAAGAACCCTTTATTTTGTAGAATTCACAACTATGTCAAGCACTCCACTAAGGACTGCTGGACCCTCCGTAGGCTTTTCCACTAAAAGCTAAGGGAGGGAACCCTAAAGCTCACTTAAAAGGAACCTGAGGTGCAAAGGAATCCCGTACCTAACCATAAAGGGAAAGGGGTAGTAGCTGTGGTGATTCATGAAAACCCAGCAGAAGCAGAAGAATCTGAAGGATTTTTCCACCCTAGCACAGTCAAGACTCTCCAAAAGAACCCTAAGTTCAGATCACTGTTCAAATAGTTGGGATTTGGGCCGGAGGCAAGAAGGGTGGCCATAGAATCCTTTATGAGTATAGCAACAGATTTAGGAATGGAATGCTTCACAGCAGAATCCCATGCTAGTCGAGCTTACCTAGAGACGACCAATGCGATAACTTTCACTGATGAGGACATAGAGGTTGAGCATCCAGACCACCGAAGACCCCTTTATCTAATAGCCACCATAAATGGTGTCTAAGTCCGAAGAGCATTAGTAGACACAGGCGCATCACTCAACCTCATAGCCTTGAGTACTTTGGAAGCTGTGGGCCTGACTGGCAAGAGGATCTTGGGGGCTCCTATGGAGATAACTGGGTTTGGAGGATCAGCCAAATCAACTGAAGGATATGTGAAGTTAGCCTTAAGAGTGGGACCAATAGTGGCCCTAACAAGATTTCATGTGATCAACTTGGAAGGTTCCTACCACATACTGTTGGGACGCCCGTGGCTCCATAAGCACCATCTTATTCCATCCACGTACCATCAATGTGTTAAAGGGAGATTGAATGGGAAGCCCATCAGGATCCCTACCAACCATATCCCTTTCAGTCAAGGAGAGGTGAACTTCGTGGAAATGTTCTATGATGAGTTAGAACAAGATGATAAGAACCCCACATCGGCGGCCCTTGGAGTACCCATCTTAGAAGAAGAGGAAGGAGGGGGCACCTGTGATCTGAGAAGCCTCTTGGAAAGAAAAAGGCAAAAGAGGGAGCCCAATTCCTCAGGATCCTGGGAATGTGTCGTAGTACGAAAACCCGAGGGAAGGTTGATTTATCGATTGTGAAGGTGCACGGGGCCCGAGTGCATCATGCAGGAGGGTCCCGAACCACTAAACTGTATGATGGCCTAAGAAGAGATCCCAGAGGAACCAGCAAAGGAGGCCCAAATTCAGCCTGAGGAGGAATTGAGGGAAGTAAACTTGGGGGCTAAGCTAGGATCCCAGAAGCCTGTTTTCATTAGCAGTCATCTGACAACACAAGAGAAGGAGCAACTGGTGGCCTTACTCCAGAAATACATGGATGTGTTTGCATGGACCTATGATGAGATGCCCGGTATAGACCTAAAAATGGTGGTCCATTCCCTCAACATGGACCCAGGAGTCAAACCAGTAATCTAGCCAGCCAGGGTCTTTCACACTGATGTAGAAACTCAGATAACTCAAGAAGTTGCTAGCAGATGGTTTTGTAAAGCCCATCCAACACCCCAAATGGCTTTCTAACATAGTACCTGTAAAGAAAAAGAATGGCCAAATCCGTTACTGTGTGGACTTTCGTAACCTAAACAAGGCATGTCCAAAGGATGAGTTCCCACTACCTAATATTGATCTCCTTGTAGATTCGGCTGCGGGAAACTCTATATTTTCGTTTATGGATGGGTATAGCGGGTACAACCAAATTCGCATGGCTACCAAAGATGCAGAGAAGACGGTATTCAGGACTCTGATTGGGAATTTCTATCACATCGTGATGTCCTTTGGCCTAAAAAATGCAAGGGCCACCTACCAACGAACCATGACAGCTATCTTCCATGACATGATGCATAAAGAAATGGAAGACTAGGTGGATGATATTGTGGTAAAATCAAAAACCAGGGCGGGACACTTGCAGATACTTGAACAAGTCTTTAAAAGGTGCAGGAAGTACAAGTTGCGCATGAACCCCGTGAAGTGTGCCTTTGGGGTGTCTGCTGGAAAGTTTCTTAGGTTCCTTGTACGCCACAGAGGTATAAGCGTGGATCTGGCCAAAGCCACAGCCATTGCAACAATGAAAAGGCCCACAACTGTAAGAGAACTCCAAAGCTTCCTAGAGAGGGTCTCTAACATTAGGAGGTTTGTGCTAGGATTAGCCTCTATCACAAGCGGTTTATCCAAACTATTGAAAAAGGGGGCTGAGTTCACTTGGGGAACTGAACAGCAAGAAGCCTTTCAGAAAATCCAGCTGATCATGAACCATCTCCCCACTCTCCAAGCACCGGTACGTAGGCGACCCCTGTTGCTATATCTAGCATCGAACACTCAGGCCATGGGGACCTTGTTGGCACAAGAGGATGACGATGGGAATGAGCAACCCATTTACTACGTAAGTAGGATGCTTAAAGATGCCGAAACCAGGTACCCCAAGATAGAAAGAGTTTGTCTGGTGGTTATTTACACGACCCAAAGGCTAAAGCGGTATTTCTCGGCTTACCAAATTCTTTTGGTGACTAAGTCTCATCCCATAAAAGTACTTCTGCATTAGCCCCTCTTAATAGGAGGATAGCACAGTGACTGGTCCTGCTCTCTCAATATGACATAGGCCTCACGACTTTTAAAGCTGTCAAAAGCCAAGCCATAGCAAATCTGCTAGCACAGTTCCCTAGAAAGGAGGAGAGCTCACTAAACGAAGATATTCTAGGGGAAGTAGCGGCGGCAGAGGTCCCAGGAAAGAAATGGACGATGAGATTTGACGGGTCAGCAACGATGACTTCAAATGGAGTAGGGATTGTACTAAGCTGTGAAGATGGGGATACCATACCCGTATCTTTTAAGCTCGGGTTTTTTTGCTCTAATAATGCAGCCAAGTATGAGGTACTTAACTGGTTTAACCATAGCACTCAGCATAGGGGTGAAGCACATGAGAGTTTTGGGGGACTCAAATCTTGTGGTCTCCTAGGTGAAGGGTGACTTTGCACTAAGGGAACAAAGTCTGGCAGCCTACAGGGCTTGGGCACAAAAACTAGAACAGGAATTTCAGACCTTTAGCGTAGAGTACACCCAGAGGAGTGAAAACAGGTTTGTTGATGCACTAGCCACCCTGGGATCCTAAGTACCGCTCAAAGGAAGAGGTGCACTAATAAGAATAGAGAAGCAGGAACATTCCATCATAAAGATCCTCAAGAGGATGTTCCCCAAGGAACCCAAACAACAGGATTGGAGGAGTGAAGTTGTTAAAAAAAATGAAAAAAGGCAGGATTTGAAGGGAGCATCAAGGAGGTGAGGGACTACACTCTAATAGAAGGGGAATTATATAGGAGATTGCCCGGAGAGATCCTATCTAGGTGTATTGATGAGAAGAAGGGAAAGCTAAGATTGGTAGAACTACATAGCCAAGCCTGTGGGGTTGCAGAAAATATCAGTTATACAGAAGAATGCAACGCATGAGATACTACTGGCCAAGTATGAACAAAGAAGCAATAGCCATATAGGAAAAGTGTCAAAGATGCCAAATTCTGATAGACAAGGAAGAAAGCTATGCTGTATTTGTTGCAGAAGATTGGAGAACTCCATTCATGGAGTACTTGGCTCGAGGGATCTTACCAATTGACAGGACATCAGCCCATCAGCTAAAGAAACTTGCGGTCAGATACTTCTTGCAAAACGGGATCCTATTCAAAAGGGGATACAGTGGAGATCCTCTAAGATGCCTAGGGCCAAGGGAAGCCAGAGAAGCGATCAGGGAAGTTTATTCTAGCGACTGTGGAAGCCACCCAGGAAAAAGAAGACTATACAAGCAGTTACTACTATTGGGGTACTATTGGCCAACAATGAAGAGGGACTCTGAAGAACTAGTCAGAACTTGCCATGCCTGTTAAGTACTTGGAGATGCAATTCATATTCACCCAAATATGCTGCAAAACATGAAACACCATGGCCTTTCCATAATTGGGTAGAGGCTATCCATCTGAAAAAGGCCACTGGAGCAGCCGTGGCAAACTTCATTTGAGAGCACATCATTACAAGGTTTGGGATCCCCAGGAGATTGATCAGTGACAACGGGACCCTGTTCATAAATAAAGACATGAAGAGCTTGACTGACGTGTATTGCATCAAGCATGGAAGGTCTACCCCAAACTACGCACAAGGAAACAGCCAGGCCGAGGCCACTAATAGGGTAATATTGAAGATCCTTAAAAAAAATGCAGCATGAGTACAGGGGAAAATAGAGTGACCACTTGGCAGATGTACTCTGGGCATGCAGGAGTTCTGTAAAGACAGCCACGGGATTCTCACCATTCTCCTAGTTTACGAAACAGAGGCCATCAATCCTGTGGAATTAGTTGTCCCTATACCAAGAGTAGTGTTTGAAGAAAACCAAGAGGACACCGAGGACACAAACAATGAAAGGAGACTAGCAGATGTAGAAGGGATAGGAGAAGAAAGAGAACTAGCCAGGAAGAGAAGCCAGAGGTACCAGCAAACGATGACTAAGGCATATGCACAGACAGTACACCCAAGGATTTTCGTTGAAAGGCAGTTGATGCTGAGGGCAGCAGGGCACGTAAGAAGAAACCTCCCAAAACCCTCCAAATTCACCCCAAAGTGGGAAGGACCATACATCATCAGGGAAGCCAATGATAGCGGGCATTACTACCTCACAAAGGAAGATGGGACAATCCTGACAGAGCCCATAAATGGGAAGTGGCTAAAACAATACTATGTATAGAAAGGAGAGATCTTGGTACGCTGAGACCCTTTTGCCAACTCTCTAGTCCGCTAAGTACTTTATCCTTCTTTGCTTTTGTCATGAATTTTTGTTTATAGTAATTTTGTCCAGGAACCGGTGGTACTTACTAGCTTTGATAACTTATCTGTAGCAAACTGTGCTTTGATTCAATGAAATCTCTTCTTTTTAAAAAAAAAAAATTATTGCTAAAGTTAAATATTGAAAGTCCAAACATGGGCAGACCTGAGGGGTGGTACCTGGGCCAATGCAAAAAGAGAAGGAACTCTGACACATGACCTACCTTACAATTAGTTCAAAATACATGGCCTAGGATCACAGGCAAAAAATAAGTGCCCTGGATACTTAGTCCAGTGTTTGACAAACAAAGACCTGCCGATTCATGATTTGGGACTTTTTCTATAAAAAAAAAACACACCTAATGTACCTAGTTTAGAATCCGCGCGGCAAACTACCAGGGGTACCTAGTCTGGGACTTATAGTAAAACTTGTAGGTGTCATGGCCCAAGACTCAGTATAATAATTAAAAAAAAAAAGGAGTATACAAGGAAGAAAAGAAGAGTAGATCCAGATACTATCAGGAGATAAAAGCAGTCTTTTCTAAAAAAAAGAAGAAGAAGAGAGAAGACAATGCAAATACAGGTTCATACCACAGAAAAATAAGTTGGGAACAGTGTTCAAAAAAAAAAAAAAAAAAAACTTATACAGCTTGAATTGTTGGAAAATACACATCTGAACTGAAAAAAAAAGGAAGCTAAGGAATAAGGCCGGTCAATAAAGAACTGTCTGGAGAAATGGTAGGGACAGCTGAAGAAGAGAAAACTCTTTGCTTCTTAACCTTCAAATCCTATAGAATCTTATGAGCACGAGCTAGAGCCTCCTCGGCAGCAGCAATCTCAACATCTATACTCTTGGAAGCTTGCCTCTGGAATAGCCTAAAGGCCAGTGAACTCAAGTGCTCTAGCAAAAAGGACAGATTGAATTTGGCCTCTAAGAGATCTTGTACCACTCCTTCCCATTCCAAAAGCTTCTCTTCAAATAACGAGTCAAGGGAGGAGTCCCTTAGGGAAATCAACACGGCACACAGTAATTCCATCAGAATGTTGCCCAGAAACACGCTCCCCCTAAAACCACTGGTAAAATCCCCATGAACCTTAAGTAACCCCTCCAGCAATGGCAAGCCTTCCATAGGTACAGAAAAGCGCAAGAAGTTGCCATAGGAAGGTCTGAAGCTATGAAAGTGGCTTGCAGGAAGACTGTTGAATTCCAAAAGATCAAAGTGGACCAGGAAAGCAGAGAGCCCCGAGTCAGGATCTAAAATGGCCACTTCTCAAGTCTCCCTTATTGTTGCACCTCTGCCAGCAGGAGCCAGGGAACTGTCACCCTTTAGGGTAGTTTAAGGGGTCCTTGGCTGGGATTTAGAGACATGAGTGAACCCCATAGCCACCTCAGGAACCACGAATTCAGGATCTCTAACACCTGTGTCAACATCGGCAAAAGTAGACATAGTTCAAAAAGGGAGAAAAAAGCCAAGAAAGAAAAGGTAATATAAGAAAAAGCAAGAAAAAGGGGGAGAACATGTATCGGCTTCCTTTGGCGAAGCTTCCTCTTCTCATTCCTCTGATTTCTTGGAGGACTCTATGAAAGAACACGCAGCACTATGAAGAAAAGGCGAAGAGACCTTAGCAAAATGGCTAAAGGAAGGCAAGGATACTAGGGGCTTCACCATTGGGGAAAGGGCAAGGGAGAAACACAAAAGAGGAGGAGGAGGAAATACAGTAAAAGGAAATCAATACACACCTTCAGAATCGTCCGATTCTAAAGAAGAAGTGGCCTTAGGTGCAGGCTGAGCACTGGCTTGACCTAAAAGGGGAAGAGAATAAGGGAAATCTCAAGAGGGGAGATAAAAGGAAGACAAAATTAAGCATTCTTATGAGGAAAGAATGGGGAGGGGGGGGGGGGGCTCACCTGCTTTTATGGATAAAGACGCACCCCCAAGGGTTCCTTACTTAACATAAGATCAGGCGACAAAGTTCTGGTGGGACTAAAAGTCTACTAATGCTAAGAAGCTTCAGGATCCTGAACAGCTAAGGGAACAGCAAACGGAATGAACTGGGCATCCTGCACCGGCTGCTCAGTTTCCTCAGTTATACCACCACTGGGGCCCTTTTCTCTCACATCCAGGAAACCAGCAGGAGAGACAGTAGCCACTTCCTCCTCCAAAACCTTGCTAGAGGTGGGAAGGGGTACCCCACCTGTAAAAAAAAAAAAATGTACATAAGCACACAATACCAAGGGAGGAACAAACAGAGAAAGGCGCAGAAGATCCTATACCACGTCATCACCAGACGATTGACTCCTGCCTGTCTTGGGATCTGATTTGCTCTTAGACTGCAAGGAAGAAATAGCCACCCATGAATTAAAGAAAAGGAAGGACACTACAGTAACAGTAATAAGTTGTAACAAAACAATAAAAAGGAGAGAAGAAGGAAAGAAGCCTTGCCCTTCTCTCTCTCTTTACAGGATCACCAATAGTCTTTTGTTTACTACGAGTACGCCTAGAGGGTCCCAGGGGAGACTGAGGTGCAAGTTCAAAGGATCCCAAGGGACCTTGGGCTAAAGAACTCACGGGAACCTGAAAGAGAGAAGACTCTACCTTAGTCTTTACTCGAGCCTTTGGAATAAAGAGCGCCTAACTTCTTTTCCCACTGCAGGGGAACTCACTCTCTCAGATTCCTTGGAAATTACCAACTGCTTCTGGGACTTCGCAGTCTTTCTCCCCTTGATTTCAGAGCCAGTCTCAGCACCCTCAACGCCCTCTTTAAGTTCAGCCTGCTTGACCTTTTCCTGCTTAATCCTTTTCCCTTTACTTATACTAGTGGGAGTAGTAGCGCCAATTGACTCTACTACGCCCCTTTTAATTGGCACCTCGGAAGAAACACCAACAACAAGGTTACATCTCGACCAAGTTTCTAGAAAGTCCTAGGCATAACACACCCAACCGCCCCTGGAAGCATGCCATTCTACGAACCATGTCTTGTTGCTTATAGCAGCAGATACAATACTGGCAATGGGAAGGGACAAACGCCTGTTAGCAGTAGGAGCGGAAAAAATATCGGGATTGGGAACTCTCTCAACCTTGCCAGAGCCAACATAATCAAAAAAGGATTTTTGTACTCTTCTCCAATAGCCAGTAAAACCATTAGAAGCAAAGACTCCCCTGTAGGAATTGGGAACTACGAACTGAGGACTTCTCCATGACCAATAGGAGAAGGCTTGAAGCCTAAGAAATGGATCCAACGAAGGGAGAGGGGGTACTACATCTTTGAATACTGGAGGGATATCTTGATTAAAGCCGAACTGCCGAAGTACCCGGTGTGCTGAATAGGGCCACTAGAAGAGGTCACTAGAAGCCAGGAAGGATTAACACAGGCTAAGTACACCAAGTTGCCTTCATCATCCTAGCGCAAATCAAATACGTTCCCTAGAGAAGTGAGGAAAGAAGCCAAAGCAGAGTCACAAGCAAACCCGGGGCTGAACTCCCGAGGAGAATGCCACCTTAAATGCCCTGCCTGATTAAAAAGCTCGACTAGGTTGAGGCTACCACCTTTCAGACTGGCCCAGAGAAAAATAATCAGATGACTATCAGTCGAACTACCACAGAGACCTTTGATTATATCAGGGGATCCCTAGAATTTATCTTTGACAAACTTGAAATTTCTACACTTAGCTAAAGTAACAATTCCACATAAAAACCTAAAGTATGGCATAGTGAAGAGATGAGGTGATTGTATAGCACGAGTCAACTTCAACTTCGTCTCCATTAAGCTGATCCAATTGAGAATAAATGTGACCCAGGAACATGGGTGGTAGAAAATACCGGGCACCCTAGGCCAACCTGATGGCCAACGGGAAGAAAATAGACTTAACCCCATGCCCGGGGAACTCGCTGAACAAAAATTTACTGAGTCAAAGCGCTAGAAATCCAGCTCGCCTAACTGATTTCTCTTTCTTGCGTGAAAGATTATAACCCATTTGCCCATTTTGGAAGGCTTCCCGCCAGGAGAAGCAGTATGCTTGCCAAAATGACTAAATAACTTGTCCTCCACCTCGAGATCCTCGTCAGAAAGGATGATATCAAAGGGATTCTCATCCTCAAAGACAAGGAGAAGAAAGTTGTTCACCACATCCTCTAAAATGATTGTAAGCTCTCCAACGGCGCACCAAATGCCTGAGAAAGGCACCAACGGCGTATCAAATGCCTGAGGCCCTTGGCATCTCTAAAACCTTTAGGGTTCCTCGAGATCGCCACCACTTTTAGAATTTCGGCGCATTCTAGGTGACCTATAAACTCCCCATCAGAAAGTTCTCTATCCACCCAAATATGCCAACTAGTGATTCTCCCAGGAACGAAATCAAAGAAGATAGGGACTGCTTCTTGTAATTCTTGCCTAATCTGAAGATCCAAAATCTCTCTTGGGTCTGGTACTTGAGCAGAACTGGCAAAACTGGCATGACCAGAAAATACCCAGGTGTGAGGGGACGGAGGTGTCTCACCATGAGACACCATAGGAAAGTAAAGGCTAGGAGTGTACCAGGGATTCTATAAAGGGAAAGCTGAACGCTCTGTAACCCCCTGCGACTTGCCCTGTGCAGAACCAAAGGAACCCTCGCCCTCAGAGGAACTAGGAGTACGTTCCTTCCTCTTTCGAGAAGAAGAAGAAGCCATTAGAATAGCGAATGTGCTAAAAAGGAATGGGGAAATCAAGGGAACGAAGAACACAGGAAGGAAAGGAAGACAAAGATGCAAAATTGACTTGGGCTAAAGGCTGAAGAAAAAATATGTTTTGGTTGCAATAATGAAGAAGACGATGTATGGAAAGACGCGCCAGTTGCAAAAATTTAATTTTCTTGTTAAAAGAAGTTACTAGCGGTTATTAATGGGAGTTACAGGAAACATGAAAAGTGGGTAGGGAGTTTTCTTTTACTCCAAAGATCAACTGCCACGTCCCGTGTAAAAGGGGGAGTTACAAAAGAAAGAAGCGCAATAGGCAAAGAAGACCGGGATATCCAATGGCAGTGGGAAGTCAGGATCCTGAAACTCCGAGTTGCTCATGCATGGGCTGCAGGCAACCCACGAGCTCGGGGGGCTAAATGTTGAGGTTCAAAATATCACAAGGCCTAAAGAATAACACATTGGGCCAATCCCATAAGAAAAATAAGAGGGGGTTGGGCTCGCAAAAAAGAAAGGATAGCAGACCCCAAGAGATTTGAGGCCCAAATCCATGAAATGGCAAGTCTTAGAGCCCATGAGACAAAAGGAATGAAAAGAGAGAGTTCAGCTCGCCGAAAAACAGAGGACAAAAGAAAGCACAACAGAAAGAATTGGGCTGGAATCCTAGTAAATATCAAGGGCTCGGGATCCCTAGGGAATGCAACACAATTCAAGAAGGATTAAGACAACTCAAAAGGGGAACCAAAAGGCGCAACAAACGAGAGGCAGATATGTCCTTTTCAAACACTCAGTGATGCAACGAGATACCAGAGGGTTGGAAAGCAATGACTCACGAACAAAAGACTAGTACCTCGGGGAATCCAGAAAGATGAACTGTAAAAGGAAGCAATTGGAAGGACTTTGAACTCGGCAGGGGAGGATTCGGCTCATTGGGGAAAAATGACAAAAGGAAGGGCAGCCAAAAAGTTAAGCCTGAAAAGGCGTGGAAGCATCGAACAAAAGAAGATTGAAGATTGGCTCTCCAAGGACGCTCCATAATGGAAAGTCAGCAAGAGGCTTTCGGGAGAGAAGCACCAAAAGAAGGAAATTAGAAGAAACAGGGAAAGAATCTGGCATCAGAGGGGCTGGAACAAGAGGGGCTTTAGTACCCAGGAAGCAAAGGAGAGGGAAACTAGTGGTACCCCGAAACCCTAAAGTAACATTATAAAAGGATGATGTCGCCAACGTTGAAGGGGCATTCAGCAATAGTGCAATCATAGTAGAATCACTAAGAAAACTCTGTTCAAACTTAAAGAAAACAGGGGAACACTACCCGGTATCCCAGAAACAGCCAATATAGCAGATGCTCGGATTCAAGAGGATTCAAACCTTGCAAGTCTTAGAGGCTTAGACAGCCATCTAAGTATGTAATTTTTGAGCTTGTTTGAATCTTGTATCGCGTCTTAGTGAGCACATCGTAATTAGTAATTAAGAAAAACTAATGAAGTACCTTCTTTTGATCTGAGGATCCCTAACAATCGTTTTGTGAATTCCTTTATTATTTCGCCATTCTTTTGCTATTTTCTTGTCGTTCAATACATATATATTCTTGCTTGCTATTGATACGTATTGAGGGAACCTTGCTTTATGCATCACTGGTTCTTAAACGGCCCATTTAGCTGCGGTGAACCAACCTCAACCCCTTCAAACTATAACAAGAGGGCCTGGGGTCTTTACTCAAGTTTAGGCCTAGACACTGTTGAAAATCGACCCTCACTTCTACCTTTCCAAGCTTGTTAGAAACCAGTTTTTTTATGAAAACATTTAGGGCCAATGGCCCTAGTTTAGACATGTTGAACAAAGAATAGATGACATGCTAGAATACAAATACCAATGGGCTAATGCCCCTAGTGTTGATATGCTTAGAAACAAATGTTGGTGTGCTAACAAACAAGTGAGTTAATGACCTAGGTGAAACCATGTAGACAAGATAAATAGGCCAATGTCCTTAGTTTAAGCATTCTTGATGCAAAACAGATGAGCTTAGCTCAACATGCATTTGAACAATTTTATCACATTGTTTTGAATTTAAGCTTGAAGTTGGGTGATTGGGACCATGCCTTTGAAAGGCTGCCTACGTACCTCTCTCATAATGGATCGGGTTAAGATGTAGTTAAGGAGAACTGGATTTTGAAAAAGAATGATTTTTTTTTTTTTTGAAATGAGATTTCTCTTTCTTTTTTTTTTCTTTTTCTTTTTTAATGAATAGAAGGTGATCCTTTGAATACCATTTTGGAAAATCATAGTGTTTAAGAATCAAACAAATCTCTTTTATTAGGATGGATCAAGATCATTAAACTCATGTAATCAAATTTGTTTTTTTCTTTTGAACACTATTTGATTTAAGTCTCCAAAGGCAATCAAGAAATGAAATGTGATAATATATAGGAATCACACTGATGGCTACAAACAAGGAGAGTGCTCCAAATTTGAAAAGTTTTTTGAGTCATTTGAGGATTTGAGGATTTGAGAAATTTTGTCCTCGAACATATCATCCAGTGGGGTTTGACAATTTTAAACATTTTTTCGTTTTAATTCAAAAGAAAATAATATTAGAGTTTAAGATGTGCCCACAATTAGTAAGATTTCAAGGAGGTCTTTACTCATGGGTTGTAATATAGTCCGAGTTTAGGTTATGAAGTGAATGATATAAAAAGGCTCAAAATTCCCTATGATGTTCCCCCCAAGTATGCATTACTCAAAAATAAAGTATAGGAGGAGTTTTCCCATTTCTTCTTTGTCATCTTCTCACTAGTCTTCATCGGTCACTTGTATCAACATTTGTTTTTATGCCTTTAGACTTTCATCTTGTAAAATCCTTTTCTTTTTAGGTTACAGCTTCAAGTTTTCAATTTGTTAGGATTTTCCTTTTTTTTTCTTTTCTTTTTCTTCTTTTCTTTGGCCCTAACTTTTACCTAGACCGTCCTTTTTGGATTTCAGCCTAGCAGGCTTTCTTTTCTTCTCTCTCTCTCTCTCTCTCTCTCTCTCTCTCTCTCTCTCTCTTTTGGCCCTAGATTTTGCCTAGACAACCCATTTGGGTTTTCAGCCTAGTGGGATTTTTATTTCTATGTCTTTCATCTCTTGATTGAATCAACTTTTAGGGATCTTTTGGAGGTGTTTGGTGACGTAGTTTGAAAATTGTTGTTTGTAGTTTTTTGAAATACGTGTGGGTGAAAAAGTGTGTGGAAATACGTAAAATGCTGTTTAAAAACTGAAAATTGTTATTTGAAAACACAAACCAAACAACCCCTTTGCCTTCTTTGTTTTTCTCAACTTAAGTCATTTTGATGCACTCTCTAGACTTCTTTCTTAGCTCGATGCACTTGCACCTTTCTATGCTTGATGAATCTTTTCCTTTTTTGATGAACTCTCTTTTAGATGAATCTTGTATTCCTCTTGGCATGATGAATTTTAGGATCTTCAAACTTGATGCACACTTTTTTCTCACTCACATTGATGGAATTTCATTTCTTTTTCCTTGATTGAGTGAAACCTCATTTTTCTTTGATGATCTCTTATCTTAAGCTTAATGAATTCTCTACTTGTCTTTCATGTCTTCTAGGAGAGCTTTATCAATTAGCTTCAAAGCTACAAGGTTGAGTCCTACTTAACACGAGATTTATGTATGCATAACTTAATTTTTCCCACCCCAAGTTTAGATTTTAGTGGATTCATGCAAAAAAAAAAAAAAAAAAATGCCAACTGTTTGAAGTCTCAAATGGGCTAGCAATGGATAATAAACATTTTAGGTAATAGGAAATAATTTGGTTTAACCAAAGATGGGCTCCTGTCCCTAGTAATGCTTGGTTGTAGGCACAGTGACTTAAGCTTTTTTAATAGATTCATCTTAAAAGAAAAATTATGAATGCTCTAATGTTGTGAAACAAAAGACTTTTGAAAATTGGATCGAGTGCATGGATTTTTGGGATTTTGCGAAGGATGGATTCTTTTTTATTGCCTTTCAAGATCATTTCTTCTTATATTCTATGTCAAGTACCAAAAGTCTTGACATGGATCAAATGACATTAATCATTCCTTGGCACAAGTTGATTGCTCAAGCCTTAAACCTTCAAGATTTAGAAAAAATTTTGTTCAAGGGATCCTCATGTACCATTTTGAAAAAAAAAATCTTGACATCCTTGAAAGAAAAATAATTGGGCCTTTTTGAAAAAATCACTAGGAAGTTCAATGCCCCTAGTTCAAAGAATTTTTTTTTTTTGAAAAGACTCAAAGGCCCAATGCCCCTAGTCTGGAGGCTTATTTTTATTTGAAAGGTTTTCTCTTTTTTTAGAAAGATTTGGAAATCTTGATTTTTTTTATAGTTTTTATTTTTATTTTTTAGATATCTATACATGAACAAAGTCTATCTAATACTACATGAAACTTTAGAATCAAAGAAACATAGAAATATGGAACAAACAAACTTTAAGCTTAACCATGACATTGCAAACCTAATGTAGAGTGAGGCAAAGTTGGGCCACTTGCTTCTTCTTGGTCCATTGAGGATTTTTGGGACTTGGTAGGCTTGAACTTGATTATGATTTTTTGTTCTTTGCTTGAAATGGCTTGGGCTTGCACTTGAAAGGCATGCATCTTATGAGCTTTTGGCCTTTGATGTTGATCATGTCTTTAAACCTTCAATGGGCTTAAGTGTTGGGCTTAGACTCATTTGAGAAACAATATGGGCTTCCATGACAAGTAGAGTTCAATCATAGGATTTTGGGCTTGAGTTTATTCATAACATACGTGGTTCAAACAATTATGATAGGCCCAAGCTTTGGACTTGAGCTTATCATGGTTCAAACAACAGCCAAACACATGCGTAATGCAATGCAATTTACTTGACTGACCTAAGGGTAGGTTCTATGGGCTTTAACAACACGGGTAAAAGGTAGGTTAAAGGTCCTCACAAGCTAGGACATCATACCTCCCAACTTGTGATGCGTTTGTGAGGACATTTAACCTTCCTGAGACTCACATACCCAGCGGTACAATTTGTCCTTATGAACCACCATGGCATAACCATGATGATCCTTGTCACAGTGGGTGGTAGGTTCACCGCTGGGTATGTGAGTCTCAGGAAGACCATAATCCATGGCTTATACTACAGGGCTTCCGGACTAGCACATAAATAAAATAAATTTCATTCAAGAAAATGATGCATGACATGCAATATAATGACATATTAGGCATATTTTATACCAAAAAAAAAAAAAAAAAACAATAAACAAACAATGACACAGTTGGTCATCATAACCTCAATATCCCTAGTGGAGTCACCACTATGAGAGACCATGCCCTCGACTCGTTTTGGGATTGGGCCAAACCCACGTGAATTGGTGGAGTCGTGCTATTGTTTCTCAAAATAGAGGTTCTATTGATTATATTTTTCCCTTTAGATTAAAAGTTTTACAATGGATTCACCACTTAATTATTGGAATAAATAAGAAAACCAAAATTGAAAAATTCATCATTTGTTGATTTAAGAATGAACGTACATTGATCATAGGAAATTATGTAGCTTTGATCATAGATACAATCTAAGATAAAATACATGGCTTTGTTTCCTAGTTACAATCTAGAGATTGAAAATTACATGGGTAAGTATTGATTTATCAACTCTTGATCTAAGTTCGGAGACTATGTTACAAGATGGGAAGGTGTTAGGCACCTACCTTACTCGGTGAAATCGATGATCTTGACTATGATGGCCAACATTCATGTCACATCATCCAACATGTTATCAATCAATTGCATGTTCATTGTTTTGCTTGAATTTAATGTGTGTGCATATGATAAACCCTAATTCAATTTATTAATCCTTACATTTGGATTGAAAAATAAATTCTAGTGAATGTGTGTAAATGGTGATATCTTAGATTCGATGATTTGAGAGAATTATGAAACTAACATGTTTTTCATACTTTGGATGTGGATTTAAGATCAAAGCTAGTGTCATGCATGAACATGTGATGAACAACCTAGAACTTGTGAAGAACGCATCTGAACATTTAAGAACATTCAAACATATTTAAGGAATTTAAATAATCACTAGCATGCTTTAATCTTAAATTCTCATCATAGCAATATAAAAAAACAAGTTAAGGAAAAGGATTATACCTGCATGCAAGATCCACATGGTGGAGGAAGAGGCTCTTGGTGGAGGTCCTAAGGGTGGAGTAGAAAAAGAAGAACTAGGAGAGGGAGACCGAGTCTCACTCAATAACTTGAGTCTTAGGAAGACCAAAATATGACAAGACTGCTCTACTTCACTAGAACTCAAGAAAGGAGAAAGGAGGTGTTTTTGTGTCTTGGAATGGAGGAAAGGAGGGGTTTATATAATAGTGGTGGAGAAAATATGAATGGAAGGACAATTAATGAGGTTTAACAAAGGATCAAAGAGAACCATGAATCTAGACCCTATTTCAGTATTTAGAGAAAGTTGGTGCATTAAATTTGGAGGTTGGTGGGAGTGATGAGCAAGCAAAATGACTAATAATACGGTTTTTCCCATAGCTCATGTAACAGCCCGTAGAGCCAAATGCAAAAAATCATATCTTACTCAATTCTGGTAAGAATTGTCTCATTTTTGTGCTCAAATGGAAGCCCCAAATGACTAGTTTCTGAAAAGATTAACCTCACTCATAAACTCAAAATATTCTGAGAGATATAAATGAAATGGTGAGCAGAGGTCATTTTTTGAAAAATAGTTTTAGCATACTTAACATTAATTGGCCCCAAATTAGTTTCCAATTAACATTAACAGGCTCCAATTGTTTCCATTTCAAAATTAATCAGTCCAAAATTCACCCCAATTAAAAAAATAATTACAAAAATTACTTATTGAATAATTAATATTTGATTATCTTATTAATCAAGTGTGTACAACCTTACCAAAAGCTGTAGTCCTAGCCAATCAAATTATGACACGTCATTAATTTCAAATGAATTATAATTATAACAAATTGGAATAAATTGTTCATAATCACATATAGTCAAACTTAATTTATGATAGTACATCTCGGCCATTAAAACTTAATTTGATGATAATTTTCAATCTAATGGTCTAATTAGGGTTTAGGACTAGTCAATTTAATCGTAAAACATTAAGATCATTTTGATGAAACAAAATTAAGGATCTAATGGCCAAAATTAAGATGTCTTTTTTCAAGGTGAAATTACTCTTTAACCCTCCATGTTGGATTAAATGTGGGTTGGAAAATGGGGTGTCAACACTTGTATTCCTTCTTGGTTCTCCCATTGTGAATTTCCCAGCATTCTAACAAATTGATTATGAGTTTTTTCTTTTATATTTTTACTCCCACTGTTAAATATTAGCGTTGATACACCATATTGAATATACTAGAATAAATGTGGAAGCAGAAGCATAAATTATAGAACACAAGAACATGAAGGTTGCATGATTCAGCCTAACGGTGTACATCCACGTAGGAAACCCTAAAGTGCTATATCCTTAATATATGAGAGTGCAGTACAAATCCTGTATTACAATGAACCTTAACATGTATAGTAGGCTAAACCCTAGACTAATAGACTTCTAGTATAAGTAGGAGGCTTGGCTTGCACACATAGAATAACTGGGCTTGGGCCTATTACGTTGGGCTAACATATCTCTAACACCCCCTCTCAAACTTAATGTGGAAGCTTGATGATACCTTGAGGTTTAATAAGCTTGTAAAGATCCCTTGAAAAATGACTTAAAGATTGCCCTGAAGAAATCATGAGATGACCATGAAGATGCCTTGAGGAAGACACGAAGAAAGCCTAAAGAATTAATTTGAAGAGACCTGAAGGATTGGGCACTGTGGAGAAATCTAGAAGTGTGACGTGTATGACAAACCAATACGCTGCGCATGAGATCCTAAGAGGTCCGTGCATCAGCCATTGAACATATAGGCCACGTGTAGACACTCAATTTTACACCCATAATTTAATCTTAGAAGATGATTGAATAACCATTTTAGGTACCCAAAACTCATGATTGTACTTCATTCATTAAGTCATTCATCACATATCATGAAAATGATCTTGAGATTCTAACAATTTCAACGATACGTTCGATTTCCATATTGGATGATTAGATCAAAAGATATCACAAGATCAAGTTTTAATGGTCTACATGCATTCATTTAGGTGGAACTGATCACACGTATTTAATTGAAATTAATTTTGATTGGGTAACAATTAAAATTAATTAAATGAATTTATATCATTGGTGGTTTATTTTTGTTAAAATAAGATTGGTTGCATGGGAATAAAAGAAATAAGTTGATGATGTTAAAATTGAACTGATAATTAAGTTTTTAGGGTAATTATCTCTAAAATAATTATTTTAAAGATTTAAATATCAAGTTAAGATGAATTTTATCAAGAATATAAGTCTAGAACACGTCTAAATACAATTCCCAGCTTAGAAAAACGCAAAAAAGAGTCCAAAACGTGTAAGCAAACAAAAGTTGGACGAAATTGCTGAAAGTGCCAATCGACACTTCAACAGTGCTGATCGGTAGTTGAGAAATTCTGATTGGCACTTCAACAGTGTCAATTGGCACAAATTCCAAAATATGTCTAAGTTCATTTTATTCAGTTTAAAACTCATCAGATTCGATTTTTTTGGAATAAACTTGACCCAACTCGTGTCTACTGATTTTCAAAGCAACTTTAGCTTATTTTTCAAGAAGATACCACCTCTATATATAGAGGAGACCACCCAAGATTCAGCTCCTTTCTCTCCTTAACGTAAAAGAAACCTTGAAAGTTTTACTTTATGATTTTCTTTTTTGTTAAGCGACTATTCTTTAGATCTCAAAGACATCCATTCTCTCTAATTTCTAAATCAATTCCCCCTTGTACGATTCATTCATGCAGGTATATTTTAATATTGTTTTGTATGACATGTGTTTCTTTCTTTTAACCTTTACATAATCATGTCTATGATTTGTTCATTGCATGTCTTTGTTTCTAAATCTTATTCACATGGTTAGTCTATGATTTTATTTGCGGTTGATTAACATGCATAGATCTAAGGTTAAATCATTATTTGAAATTGTAGATCTGTAAGAAATTTCATGCATGAGTATATCTTTTCATATCTCTACATATATAAATATGAAATTCTTCTCTAATTTTCATTCATAGAAACAAATCTGAAGTTTCATGCACAAATCCATATTTTTTCTATTTCATAAAACCAGATCTGTATTTTCATTGGAAAATTCATTCTTTCATATCTCTAAAAAACCAGATTTGTATTTTTATTGAAAATTCTATTCTTTCATATCTATAAAAACCAGATCTATATTTTCATTGAAAAATTCATTTTTTCATGTCATAAAAAACTAGATCTGTATTTTCTTTGAAAAATTCATTCTTTCATGTCATAAAAAACTAGATCTATATTTTCATTGAAAAATTCATTTTTTCATGTCAAAAAAAACTAGATCTGTATTTTCTTTGAAAAATTCATTCTTTCATGTCATAAAAAACTAGATTTGTATTTTCATTGAAAAATCTATTCTTTCATGTCATAAAAAACCAGATTTGTATTTTTATTGAAAAATTCATTCTTCTATGTCATAAAAACCAGATCTGTATTTTTATTCTAAAATTCATAACTCTCATAAAAAAAAATCAAATCTTAATTTTCTAATCATGATTCTTATTAAACTTTTTGTTTGCATAAAATAAGATTGCAGATTTAGGATTTTAGAATAGCATTTTAACCCTAGATCTACAAAAATTAACATGCATTTTTCGCATCTCATTAATCTCTTTCATATGGGTACTTAGTTGGTTGTTTAGAGTCTAGAAAACCAAACTCTGTTCGGGCAGGATGGGTGCCTAACACCAGGAATCTTGTAACCTAGCCTCCGAATCTAGATCTTAGGCTCGTAGAATAGTCTTTATTGTTCATAGATTGTAATTAGGAAATAAAGCTTTGTAATCTTTTTACTAGATTGTAAATTAGGACCAAAGCCATGTACTATTTCTTTCTATCAAATGTAAGAGTTCAAATCAATAAAAACTCAGTTTTATTCTTTTTTTTTTTTTTTTTTTTTTTGTATTTTATAGTTTTCTTATTTTCGTAACTTAAAAATAAGTGGTGACTCCACAAAACCACAAAAAGAGGTACTGATACGCTCTTTTTTGAGAGCCGATCTCTCACACCGCGCGTGTAGATTATTTTGGTGGCCGAATTCTTGGGTTTTCCTCGCAGGATGACGAAGATGAGGTTTATGGTGTCAATTTCAACAAAACTAAGGCTTGAAAGGCACAGATCTAAGAAGGATAGACATGGCTTGCCCAAGATTTTCGAGACCTTGGCGATTGCAAGGAGATGTTGACGGAAATAGCGACGAGGCAGCAATGAGATGTGGTCCAAGGGAGGCCGTGGAAGATTTATGGGTTGAAGGGAAAGGGAGCAAGCTTGACAGAGAAATTAGAGACAAATTTTGGTAGATGCCAAGAATGAAGTTTGGCTTTAATACCATGTTAAATATTAGCATTGTTTAATTTGCTAGAATAAATATGGAAGTAGAAGCATAAAATATAGAACACGAGAGTTGTGTGGTTTAACCTAACGACCATGTCCACGAAGGAAACCCTAAAGGGCTTCATATTTAATATATGAGAGTGTAGTACAAATCTTGTGTTACAGTGAACCATAACGTGGGTATATATAGTAGGCTAAACCTTAGACTAATAGGCTTCTAGTACAAGTAGGAGGCTTGACTTGCACACATAGAAGGATTGGGCTTGGGCCTATTACATTGGGCTAACATATCTCTAACACCTACAATATTCTTTTAAAAAAATGGGGAGAATTACAGTTTACCACCCTAAACTATACCCCAAATTACACTTTGCGCATTAAACTTTTCGAGTGTATATTTTGCACCCTAAACTATAACCATTGTTACACTTTGCATCTTGATGTTAAGTTTGCCAATGTTTGCCCAAAAAGAAAAAGCCAACGTTGCCTTGGAAACCAACTGAGGGCATTTTTATCCATCTAACAAATCACACACTCTCTCTCAGTTTCCTCCTAATTCTGGGGAGAAAAAATTTTGGTAGGCTGGGGGAGAAAAAACCTGGGCCCCACCACATTTTTTTCCCTCTATCCATCCCAACCAAACACCCACCAAAATGTTTTCCCTTCTCATTTTCTCTTCTTCTTTTTCCATCCTTCCTAAAATCCACTCTACCAAACTCACCCTAAGAGCATTCACATCTGGGGTTGTATAAAAGTTGCAGTTTTACCATCTAAAAAACTATTTTGTCTATTATATCATCCCACTTTACAATACGCCCAACATCATAGTTTTTATTTTTCCATACAATACAATAAAATTATATAACTACATAGTAAAATATTATAAATCAACACAAAACTCTCTCCTCTCTCTACCTCTTTTTCCCCTTTCTCTATCCAACACCATCGATTCAAACACTAGCCACCGAAACTGAAGTCCAAGCACCACTGAAACAACCCTACCCATACCGATTCCCAACCACCGAAACTAACCCAGCACCACCGAAATCAAGCCAAATCACATAATTCAAACCAACCCACCATCGATTCAATCAAGCCCTAACCATCGAAACCAACCCAACACCACCAAAATCAAGCAAGCCCACAATCATTGATTCAACATATGAAGCTACAACTTCAAAACCAAAACATAATAGACCCAAAAAGAAACTTTAAACCCAAATCAATTTAAACATAGAGAGAGGGTACGATAGTAGAGGGTGATGGTTATTTGGGAGAGAGAGAGAGAGAGAGAGAGAGAGAGAAGAATCAGGGAAGGGAAGAGATAGAGTAGTGAATAAATAATTGGAAACAGGGAAGGGAAGAGAGAGAGTAGCGAATAAGTAAATGATTTTAAGTTTACATCCGGGTGAACAGTAGGGTGTAAATCTAACAACTTACTATAGCTGGCATGTATAATTTTTTCGATATACAAACCCAGTTATTGCATGCTTTAGGCCAAAATGAGGGAAATAGCAATTTAGGTGGTTTTATACCCCCCAATGCTAATGCTCTAAAGCATCAAGTATACTAGTTTAACAAGTTTTGGGGTGGCTCATTCATCTTTGGGCTTTTCATAGGAGATTGTGAACCTCGACCACCTAACTACGTAAGACAAATGAGTAAACACAAAACATATGAAGTTTCAAAATCAAATCATTGAAAATGTTTCACAAATGTATTTTTGTATTAAAGAATGTGTAAGTAAAATTTCATGTTTAGGTTCTATTACAATGGGAAAAAACCTCTTATTCGACCTCCTTGAAAAAGTTTTCAATTCAAATATTGTGTTGATATAGGCTTGATTCGAAAACAAAATATCTTCACTTTGATTGGAAAGTGGATTGAAAGATATTTGGAATGAAATTGCGATAAAGTTTTTGCTCTTAGCTTGTTAGAAACTTTTCGTTCTTCGTGTTCTTCGAATGTTTTGCATCTTCTAAGATTTGTGGTTAAAATTCTTTGGAGCATTAGAGCTTGAATCAGGTAAAGTATCGATGGACTAAAGTCTTCGAAGTTTCTAGAGACTTTAAAGCTTGATTCTAACAAAACATTGAGACTTGGAATGATGATTTGGGTGAATGTTCTTCGTATTTGAAGATTTGTGGTGGAAAATTTTTGGGGGGTTTTAGAGGCTTGAATCTATAGGGTTTCACTAATTTGTGGTATTTTGGAGTTAGTAAAGGCTTGTGAGCTTGATTTTAGTGAATTTTAAGATCTTGAAGAATGATTTGAGTGATTTTCATACAAATGTTCTTATTCAAAGGTTGAAGTTCTTGGAGGCTTTAGAGATTAATTCTAGCTGAGTTTTGTTGAATGCGTTCTCACCAGACCGAGGAAAGCCTCTATTTATAGGATTACTGAGGAGGTTTGAAGACACATTATTGGCTATCATTGGAGACGTGTCATGATTTAAATGGAGGAACTTTATGTCTTTTTCTCCAAGGGATACATGACATTATTTAATTAGTCAAAGTGTCTTAATTTAAAATAACACATGGCATAATTTAATTTAATTGCTTATGGCATTTTAAATTAAAATATCACCGCATGTCAACATATGATTGGCCCTTGAATATGATTTGTAATTTTTATTTGGTCACCAATGGGAAATTCCCGTTGGTTATTGAATAAATACAATGGGACCCACAATTTCGGACATGAAGTTTTGGCAATCTGTGATCGGTCAACAATGTTCACTCTCTACAAAGGGTACTCCTAAAACATGACTGCTTGAGAAAATGGGGGTTGGTGTGGTAATATAGTTGTTTTGGTAGATTAACGACATAGCAATTGTGCAATATTTTCCTCTTGGGTGGTGTAGTTAGGGCTGACTCAACAGATTTGGAGGCTTAAGATGATAGCTTCAAATGAGCCTTTTTGTTATCACTTAAAATAATATTTAACTTTTTTTTTTTTTAGAGAAACAAAATAATATTTAACTTGTGTTTTACATCTTAATTTTTATTTAAAAATAATCAATTATTCTTACTTTTTATGATTTTTTTTTTTTTTGGTTTTAAGAAAATGATAAAAGTATAACAAATTTTACTACAAAAAAACCTACAAATTAATACAATAATGAATATGGCCACATTTCAAGAAGATAATAGAAGAGTATTTGAATGAATGACACTAATCACAAAAATGTAACACTAATCACAAAAAGTAATACTATAAATTTAACATGTGGCATACAAAAATGTAATACTAATCACAAAAAGTAATTCCAATATGCATTTAATATGTTGTTATAGTCCACCAATCATATTTGTTATCATATCAATTGGTAAAGGGTATGTAGTAAAATTTATAGTATTCATTTTCTTATTTGAATTATTTATTGTGATTGGTGACACATCTATTTGTAAAACCTATATATATATATAATATATTTAAATTTGTATTATCTCTAACATTGCTTAATTATTTGGGCCTTCTTAAAAATTGGGGGGAAAATATGTGAAATTAATATATATATATATATATATTTTTTATATCTCCAAAATATTTTTTTTCTTTAAAAAAAAAAAAGAAAAATCAATTTTTGACTCCACATTTGGCCTTCCTCTAGTAGGGGGCCCCTAGCCCTAGGTGATGGCCTAAGTGGCCTAAACGTAGGCCTAGGGCAAGCTCTGACTAGCGGCAGAAACACCTTGGATGGTAATTCCAACTCGTTATCGGCTCAATCCTTGATTAACTTTGGCAGCATGACACCAGTTTTGGGAAAGGGAAAGTGACTCTGAAGTAATGTGAGGAATCACCATGTCACCTCTAGGCTCTAGTCGACTGGCTCTCCTCCTGCTTGAGCTTGACAATCTTCTTCTCTTTGCTTCTCAATCATCCTCTTTCTCTCAGCTCAATTCAGAGTGAAGCCTATGCCATATCCATTTTTGTTGACTTTTAGCTCTACAAGGCATATATCCTTCTCTCACCACCCCTTAGCCATAAAGACAACTTCTTTCTACATGGACGGCTCAACAACTGCTAATTCATGAATAACCAAGACAAACTCAAATGAGTGCAAATAATGGATAGCTCTGGCTCCAATGTAAGGGATGGACTAATGCAAGCTGTTATGATGGGCTAACAATTTAAACCTCAACAGTATTTAAAACATAACCTTCTATAACATTTTTCTTGTTAACCCCATTAAACTCCATATGATCAGCTAATTTAAATGAAATTTATTTCGAACTTTAAGACTAATTAAGGGGAATTCACCAAAAACTCTATGGTTTAAATGAAACGTTTTTAGAAGCTTTAAGATTGAAATAAAACATTTGGAAAGTTTAAAATTTAAACTAAACACACCCAAAACTGTAAGGTTTAAAAGGTAATTTAAACTAAATTTAATAAACAGCATATTATTTCCTTTCAAAAGCTTCAAAAAGAGAGATCATATTCTATGAATCTACAATATGTGACACGCTAACACAAAAAGAAATTAAAAGAAATCCCTGCGAAGTCTATTGTTTTCTGTCTGTCCGTCATTCTTACATATTCAAAACCATGCAAGGAAATATATTTAAATAAACTAGCTGATGTCCCCATTCTCAAAAACCAAAAACTACTGGTTATGGCCTCTCTATTGGAAAAAAAATTCTAAATCCATCATCTATTGCTTTACTGGAACTGTTGGCAGCTAGCCGTGCTGCACTTTTCATCAGTTTAGTTGGGTTGGATAATTCTATTCTTGAAGGTGATTCAGATATAATCATCAACGCTCTAAATAATGGTGATTTGCTTAATTCTAGTTTGGGTCACTTACTTAAGGATTCTTTGACAATTGTAAGTTCTCTTAAGAGTTGGTCTTTCTTTCATACTTTTAGACAAGGTAATGCTGTAATGGATGCCATAGCTAGAAGAGTAAGGTTGTCTTCTTCGCTTTTAGTTTGGATGGAGTCTGTTCCAAGCTCTAAACTTTGTTAACTTTGTTAACGTTGATTTTCCAACTTCTTGAATAATACCTCGATGAACTTTTTATCCAAAAAAAAAAAAAACAAAAACAAAAACAAAAACTAGCAGATCAATGCGAGATTCATTTTGAAATATTTTTAATAAATTATATTATGCTTCATGTATAATATTTATTATATGTTTAATTTTTGGAGAATCAACTTCAATTATATTACACGTTATCAGATAAAGAGGATGATCAAGAATGTGAACCAATTACTTGAGTGAATCAATAAATATTTAATTATTTCTATTAGGGTCATATTTTATGTAATTGGATAATTCTTGGACAAAATGCACTTGCATTTGGGTAAATCTTAGATGGGTTTAATACATCAAGAAATATGTTGTTCAAAGCATATCAAGTTTTCGTAATTGAAAGACATGAAGATTGGTCGAAGAAACAAGTGAAGAAAAGTTGTTCATTAAGTCTCGATGGATAGCTAGACAGATGCCTGCTATTGAGACTTAATATGAAGCTCGATAGATAGCTCGACAGTGAGATTTACAATTTTCAGTTTTCCAGATCTAAAATTCGGCGCAGACTTATGTATTTGTTTAAGGTTTCTTTTCTCACAAACTTAGACATATATAAGGCTTATTTTAAGAGTCATCTCATACGGATACAGAAACCAAGAGACTTATTTTCTCTGTGAAAAGTTACTGCGTTTGTACTGTTGGGATTAGTGCCTTTAAATCCTTTGTATTATATTATATATGACATTATATATGACTTAATATTGTAATTAATAAAGTTATTTTATTATTATCTAAAATAACGGTAACATAAATATTCGGACATTATCATATAGTCCATGAGATGCATAGTATGTGATTTATGTGAAAAGTCACAGAAGATATAAATCACAAGTTCTTTGTAAACTCAGAATTTTAGTTTGTAGTCGGTGATGAAATTGGGCATTTCATTTGCGAAGACTATAACATGTCAACTAAGATGATTTGTTTTGATCATGGAAGTGGTGACTTTTAGTTGATATGTTGATATGTTTTAAGAGTTAAGACATATTGAATTGAATTGCTGTAAGATATATTATTCTTCTAACAACTGTTAATTGAATAATAAATCTCACAACTTATATTTACATGAACTCTTAATCCTGAAAGGATAATAGACCTGATCATAAAGTGTAGGTTGCTTTGATATATTAGGAGTGAGATCTAAATTAACGGTCAAAACCTTAGTATGTTGGTCAGCCATATTTAGTGTTGATGGAACATATATTCTCAAGATGGAATTCATAGTCTCTTAACAGAGATACAAAATATTCCCTTGAGATAAGTTTAATGGGTTTGTTATTATGAATATTAGGCCTAACTCCTTTAGTAAATATTTACTAAAGTATATATTTATGAAATTGGATTTCATAAATATATGATGAATAATTTAAAGGATTAAACCGGATATTTAAGGATTAAGATGTAGTAATTTACAAAGTGGCAGTCTACTTTCATGATTTTGTATTACTACGAATATTTTATGAAGGGGTTGCATGTACAATAAAGTTTTGGGATATAATTTATTAATAAGGCCTAGAGTGTAATTATATTTATATAGTGGTATTAAATATAATTAATTGGTAACTTTAGACTTGTCAAGAGTTGACAGAAAAGCCCAAGGCCTATTGGAGCTAATGTGTTATTTGTTCCCTTTTGGTCCCACTCCAAGCCATATACTAAAACCCAATTGGAAAAGCCCAAAAGGCTAGCTCAATTAGATAATCAGTTATTAAGGGAGAAACATACAGAATTTTTATGAGAGACATCTTCATCAAATGGTATGTATGTAAGTGTTGGACATTCTCTCATTTTCTCTAGAACAAACACATATAACTGATTGAGAGACCACACATCTTGGGTACACGTGGAATTGGAGTGAAGATTAAAAGTGTTCCTTGGTATTTCTAATCATTGTTTTGAAATTCACTTCACCAAGGTACACTCTCTTGATTCTATATTCTGAAACTTATATAGTGCATGTTATCAATTGCGAATGGAGTAGATCTGTTAATTTTTTGCTGCGTATGTTTTGTATGCGATACAAACATGTTTTTTCCATCATGTACGCCATAGGGTTTTGTAACCAAATGCTTCCTGATTTTCATTGTTGATGAAGTGAAGAACATTGTAATCAACAACATCTGTTCAAGTTACTAGAGTTAGTCATGTATTGGGATCCGTATAAAGGGTTAGTCACAGATTGGAGATTTGTGCATCAAGGGAAAGAAGGCTACTACAAGATCAAGTCCAATTGGGTAGATTTTAGATGGATTTAATACATCAAGAAATATGTTGCTCAAAGCATATCAAGTTTTTGTATTAAAAGACATGAAGATTGGTCGAAGAAATAAGTGAAAAAAAGTTGTTCATTAAGTCTCGATAGATAGCTCGACAAATGCTTGCTATTGAGACTTAATATGAAGCTCGATAGATAGCTCGACAGCGAGATTTACACTTTTCAGTTTTCCAAATTTGAAATTTGGCCCAGATTTATGTTTTTGTTTAAGGTTTCTTTTCTCACAACCCTAGACATATATAAGGCTTATTTTAAGAGTCATCTCACACAGATACAGAAACCAAGAGACTTATTTTCTCTATGAAAAGCTACTGCGCTTGTACACCATATGTTTTTGTAACCAAATGTTTCCTGATCTTCATTGTTGATGAAGTGAAGAACATTGTAGCCAACAATATCTGTTCAAGTTGCTAGAGTTAGTCATGTACTGGGATCCGTGCAAAGGGTTAGTCATAAATTAGAAATTTGTGCATCAAGGGAAAGAATGCTACTACAAGATCAAGTCTAATTGGGTATTGGAGCGAAGGTTCAATTGTGGGTTGGTATTTCGGGATAAGCTAGGGTAGCTGGTAAGATTCCTTATACTTATAACCGCTTCATTGTTGATTAGTGGATTCTTGGGAGTGATAACCTTAAAATCACCCGGTGGGGTTTTTGCTTTGCAAAAGGTTTTCTCCATTTGTCAACAAATCACTGTGTTAATTTAACATCTGTTGTATTTAGTTTAATTGGTGATTTGTTGGTGCCTTCATGATTTGCATTCAACTGAATTTAATTAATCAACTTGGGTAATTGAATTAATTAACCGGGGTCAAGTTATCTTAACCCAACAAGTCGTATCAGAGCGGACACACTCTGATTAGGTTTTAATCATTGTTGTGTGATTTATTGACCCCTATTGTTATGGATCGTGGGCAATCTCTGATTATTCCTCCTTTATTTAATGGTACTAACAATGCATACTGGAAAGTATGCATAAAAGTCTTTTTGCAGCCTTTAGATGAGAAAGTATGGCTTGCAGTTGAAGTAGGTTGGAAGAAACTTGAAGAGCCGCCAGCAACAAGGGATGACACTAAGATCAAAGTTGCAAATTTTAACCGTAGAGCACTAACTGCCCTGTTTAGTGCTGTGACCAATGAAGAATTCAAGAAGATCTCTTCCACTGACAATGCAAAGGAAGCATGGACTATTTTTCAAAATACCTACGAGGGCACAAAAGCTGTTAAAAACTCCAAGCTCCCAAGACTCACTACCAATTTTGAGGAAATAATGATGGATGAGGATGAGTCATTCAATGAATTCTATGCCAACCTCAAGGACATAGTGAATTCAGCCTTCAATCTTGGAGAATAGATTCTAGAGCCCAAGATTGTCAGGAAAATCCTCAAACCTCTTCCGGTAAGATTCTATGCCAAGATCACTGCCATAGAAGAATCAAAGGATCTTGACTCTACTCCTTTAACAGAGCTAATTGAGAACTTGCAAACCTATGAACTAGGGTTAGCAAGGGTTGGCAAGAGTAGCAAAGGCAAGAACATGGCTTTGAAGGTTGAGAATGATGATAACGATGAGTCGTCTAAAGATAAGGATACTGAGTTAAAATCTTATATCACCAGACAATTCAAGAAGTTCATCAAGAATGCGAACATCAAAGCAAGTGATAAGGATCGTAAACAGTCTACATTCTCTCAATTCAAGTCCCAAGACAAGGGCAAGAGAGAATTCAAGGATGCTGGTCAAGGCAATAGTGTTTTTGCTGGGCCAAAGTGCTACAAGTGTCAAGGATTTGGACACATGAAGCAAGAATGTCCCACATATCTCAAATCCATTGGCAAAATCAAAGCCCTAGCTACTACCTTGAGTGATACGGAACTAGAAGAAGATTTTGATGAAAGTGATCAAGATGTGATAGTGAGTGCTTTCACAGCTACTGTTGAGTCCACTAAGGAAGCAGTAGAACTAGTTGATGAGGAAGAGAAACTGGCAGAATCAAAGTTTGAGAAGATGGATGAATAAGACGACATCCACATTGCCTACTCAAAGTTGTACAAGGTCTCTGAGAAGCATAAGAAGATTTATAGGTTAGCTATGAGAAAGCTTAGTGAAGTGGAGTTGGAACAAAAGGAACTCTCCACCAAAGTTAATGGAGCAAATCAAACCATTGGAGCACTAAGGTTTGAGAATAACTTTCTTGCTGAAAAGACCAAGAAACTAGATGTTGAACTATTTCAGGTAAGAGCACAATTGGAAAGGACTTCAAGTGCTAAGCTGGATGAAATGCTCAACTTCCAGAAGTCTGCATCTAACAAAACAGGTCTTGGGTATGATCATTCTCTCTCTTCTTGCAGTACCTCTTCTAATGCTTTAAATAGAGTTATTTTTGTTCCCCCCGATAATAATGATAACTCTAAGGTAACTAATTCTAAGATTGAAAATGTGAGTGTGGATAAAAGTGGTAAGGGAAAATCCATTCTAGGAGCACCCTTTAAGGTCAGTAAGAAAGAGACTAAGCAGAATAATTATTGCTCCACCAACAAGAAGTCTCAACCAAAGAAACCTCATTTCTGTCACTGCCGTGGAGCATTTGGGCACACTCATCCAGGTCTCCCATCTGGTAGGAAAAAGATTCCAAGTGATTCCTTCACTTTCCTAATCTCATGCATCGTTTGTGTTGTAGTTTGAGTCAGTCTAGTTTTTGATGCTTTTTTTGTTTACTTTTTTGTTTCCTTTATGCTTTGTTTTTAAGTTTTTTTTTTTAAAGGAAATATTTTGAAAAAATACAAAAATAGTGTGTGTTTGTGTCTACTAGTACTTGTGTACTTTGGATGGCCTATGAAACAAAGTTCTTAACTTTGTATCTCTTATAGCTTAGATGAGTATCTTCATACACAACTAAACAATGTGAGCTTTGTGGCTCTTTCATGAGATTTGTATGATTTGATTGATCTTTTATTTTTCATACCTTAAATCACTCTTTTTGACAGGAAGGACTAAAAAATCCAAAGAGAAAGGCATAAATAACCATCTTACCACTAAAACTCGTCAATCATACAACATCTGTGTGCAATTCATAAAATCCCTACTCGGTAAGGTGTAGCACTTACATAGTAAAAATAAGATGTTTGGCTTTCATAATTGGGTAATTCTCTTCTCTCTTACTTACCTATGCGTGATATGTCATGTTATGTCTAAAAGAAAAATATGCAAAGAACATGTGAAGCAAAAAGAATCAAAATGCTTTCAAATGGTTGCAAGCGTGTTTCTAGGAGATGTGAAAGTTATATGATATACCTTGAATGTGATAGTCCCCATCGAACAGTTATGATTTTGTGTGAATGTATTTGATTCTCTTATATCATTATTCTTTATATAATGATCTACTTATGCTCTCTTGCAAAAGTTTCACATACCATACGCATACTCGTTGCTACTCTTGACACAATTGTACATGTTAAATGTGATTGGCCATCATAAGGAATACATGTGGTAGTATATGCTCTTTAAACTATCTAAACTTTTTTTTGAAATAAAATTGATTAGACTGGTTTAGTGTGTTTTTGACCTAGGAATGCTTTGCATCTAGAGTTGATGATGTTTTTGAGTGATTAACATGCTCTTTGATTGATTGTTTTGGAGTCTATCTTGGTTGCATTCATCTCTTGTTGTTTTCCTCCTTGAAATACATCTTTTTCGAACTTTTTATTGAAGCTCGATAGCTACTCGACCCCTCCTCAATATATTGAGAATTTCTGGGTTTTCTCGATACCTCTCGATAGATAGCCTGATCTATCGAGCCTCTTTTCTGAAGTCTCTGTCTACTCGATAGATAGCTCGATACCTATTCGATCTATTGAGCTTGTTTTTCCGTTGATACCTCCTCGATCTATTGAGTTTTAATTCTCAACACCTTCTCGATACCTACTTAATCTATCGAGACACCTGTTTCTATATATACTTAAGGCTCAACCGGGTTTGCTCTCCACTCAAATATCTCAATTCTTTTCTCTTTTTTCTCGACCCAAACACCTTTTCTTCTCTCAAATCTCTCTACCCATCAAGTTTTTGGCCTAATCCTAGCCTCAATTTATTGGTACGTCTCTCTAAACCTTCTTTCTTTCATGCATTTAGACCTAGGTTTTAGGTTTTGGGAAAAATTTTGGGGTTTTTGTGGTTTTGCTAAATTTTTTGGGCTGGTTTTTTTAAGATGATCTCACATGTTCATGCATTGCATTCTATGTTCATTATAACAATATTTCATGCATTTTGGGATTGTGTGACTGATTATACCTTGTGAGTGTTGTAGTTTGGATTAAGTTTTTACCCAAGATGCAATTTATTTTTTCACGTCATATGTTTGTGCATTGCCATGCATTGCTCATTCTTTTCCTCTTTCTTGAGCCTTTTTTTTTTCTTTCTGCTGTGTTCTCTATTTTTCTCTTCTCTCTATTTAGATTCCTGACTATGGCACCTAAAAAGTTTGTTCTGCCCAAGAACCTAATTACTTGTCATGGTTCTTCTTCTACTTCTTCTCAGTTTATTCCTGATAGAGTCCAATTCTATGATGTAGATTCCCAAAAGGATTTCATTGAGTTCTTTCATGACTAGGCAATTCATTCAGAATGCCAGGTCATTCTATCTGACTTTCTAGACACAGCTCTTCCCAGTGCAATTAGTTCACAGGGTTAGGAATCTCTATGTGAGAAATCCATGAGGTGTCCCAGTGTG